>CM076681.1:10539389-10909389 GCA_038501925.1 Xenopus petersii | reverse complement strand
GCTAGGGTTTGAACCAGACAGCAATGTTTTCAGAAGGGCTTCCCAGGTCAAGACAGTCTGCCCAGTTTTCTCAAAAAGGAAAACGGGGCAAGATCTCCACCGATTGATAGGCTGATCGCCATGTAATAGCCCCACCGATGTGAGGTAGCACACCCTGCCAACAACAACACTGACCCACCCTGCTGAGGACATGGCCCCACCCCCTGCACAAAGGTGGCAACCCTAGATCCGTCTAATCCCTAGGTCGGTTCGAATTCGGTTTGACCGGGATCTTGGATTCGGCCGAATCTTTTTCTGACTGGGGAGCCACGAGTAAAAACCTGACCTTTAAGGCCATGACACAATTCTTCTCCGTTACACCCCATTATTTTCTTCTGGAGTATTTTGACCACACCCCTTTGCACAGCGGCGACACCCTGATTATGGCCCCAGCTCTGTCCAACCCTACCTGTATCAGGGGTCTTTCACGTGGGTATTAGGTCTTAACATTCATTTTGGGGCAATTTATGGGGAGCCAGAGACTGGGCTCCTACTGCAGGTGTCTGAATCCAAAAACAGTGACTCCCAATAAACGATTGGTGGGTTAATATATCGGCACACCCCCAATTGCATAACTTATGCTTTATTTTGGCCAACAATCCTTGATACATTTGTTGACTGACAGGCAGGTAACAACTTTGGAATTTCCTTTTATGAGTTTTCACCTTCCAATCTCCTTCCCCATTAGCATAACATTCATTCCTGTTGCATTCTTACACCTCAAAACGCATTAATGTGGATCTGAGCGTGTGACACCCGGCTCAGCAAGGCACACAATCCCCCTGTATTACCTAAATTCTTCTTTGCTATTGTAATAAAAAAAAGTAACATTTACCATCAATATGCTGTGATTCAGATGGAGGAGCTTAAAAAAAGACTTTATATCCAGACAAATGTTTCCTTTCGTGTGTTTGCTTGTGGTTAGTGATGGGCGAATTTATTCGCCAGGCGCGAATTTGCGGCGAAACATAAATTCACGAAACACACGCGAAAATTCGCAGAAAAAATTTGCTGCCGTCAAAAATTTTTTTTTTGAAAAAACGGATGCCGGCATCAAAAACGGACGCCGGCGTCGTTTCGCTAATTTTTCGGTGAAACGGCGCAAATTCGCCCATCACTGCTTGTGGTTACATCCAGATGTTTTCCTATATTAATGGGCTTTCAGCTATTTGGAATTTCATACATATTTAAATATTAAAGGGGACCTAAGAAATAATTCCAAATTCATATCAATTGTGTTTGTTAAGCAAAATAAACTTTACTTACACTATATAAAATGTTTAAAAATTGGTTGCAGTCAGCCTTGTAATCCACCACTAAAGCAAGCAGGCAGCAGCCATTTTGTCAACACTGTTATTAAGACAAGCTTCAAAATCTTGTTTATGCACCGGAATGGGGGACCTGATGCCCATACCTTTGCATTTGCTACACAATTATAGAGTGTGAACAGGAAAGGGGGGAGGCAACATGTAGGAAATACAGAATGGAAAGTGAAAGTAATTGCTTGCCCCGCCTCTATGCCTAAGGCATAGAGGTGGGGCAGACAAATATGATTGACAGCTAAAATCTTTAAATGCATTTATTACAAGTATGGATGTTTTAATGAAAAAAAAAGAATTTGGGGTTGTGTATAATTTGGAAAGGACTTTTATGATATAGCTTTTTATGTCTGGGCGACAGGTCTGCTTTAACAAATCCAATAGGACTGTTTTGCCTCCAATACTTATTAATTATATCTTAGTTGGGATCAAGTACAAGCTACTGTTTTTTTTATCATAGAGAAAATGGGAAATTGTTTTTAAAAATGTGAGTTATTACATTATAATTGAGTTTATGGGAGATGGCCTTTCTGTAATTTGGAGGTTTCTGGATAATGGGTTTTTCTATAACTTATCTGTATTTCTCTGTTCAGGTTATGAGCAAAACTAAAGGGGCTGTTCCTGCAGTTTGTTTAGTTCAGGGATATACCCGTGCTTGCTTATTCATACAGAGATTTCAAGGGTTACTTGCACTCAACCCATTATCAATATATTAAAGACATGGAGGGTTGGACTGGGGGGCCTGGGGCCCACTAGAGCTGCTGCCTCCTGCTCACCCAACTATTGCCCTTGTATGTCTATACCGCGTCTAGTGCCCTATTTCTATATGACAACAAAGAGAAGAAGTGGAGGGAAGGATAGATAATAGTGTGTAAGAAGACGTGTTTAAAGGGATACTGTGGTGTGGCTTTTTTCTTTCGAAATGACACTGTTTACATCACAAATAATTCACTCGACAGTATAAAATTTTATTCCTGAACCAACAAGTATATAATTTTTATAATTTTAATATTAGTGTGTAGCCGGCCATTGCCAGTCATTTTGCCTGGTCATGTGCTTTCAGAAAGAGCCAGCACTTCAGGATGGAACTGCTTTCAGGCAGGCTGTTGTTTCTATACGAAAATGAAACTTAGAATTAGTCAGTCCTTTAGAATGACTCTCTCCTGCCGTTCCTTTTCAGTCTCTCAGCTGCATACAAAGGGGCAAATTTACTTATGGTCGAATATCGAGGGTTAATTAGCCCTCGATATTCGACTGCCGAATTGAAATCCTTCGAATATCGAAGTTGAAGGATTTACCGCAAATAGTTCGATCGAACGAAAAATCATTTGATCGAACGATTTTTCTTCGACCTAAAAATTGTTCCAAAGCCTATGTGGACCTTCCGCATAGGCTAACATTGACTTCGATAGGGGGGTCGAAGTTTTTTTTAAAGAGACAGTACTTCGACTATCGAATGGTCGAATAGTCAAACGATTTTTAGTTTGAATTGTTCGATTCGAAGTCGAAGTAGCCAATTCGACGGTCGAAGTAGCCAAAAAAAAACATTTGAAATTCGAAGTTTTTTTTAATCTATTCCTTCACTCGAACTAAGTAAATGGGCCCCAAAATGTCACATATAAAAAATCCAAATATTTTCGCGTGGATCGGCGCCTAAAGAAAACGGAGAAAGCAAGAAACAGGAACAAAATTTGGTGTAGTCATTTCGGTTACTCTTAGAGCACCCTGTGTTAGAGTAACAAAGTTCGCTAGTGTGAGTTTCCCTTTAAAAAGAGACTTTTCCTTTTATGCCGGATGTGTGTATAGTTGAATTCGGTGTTCTCTGGGACCTTCACCAAGCTTAGTAAAAATGCCTACTCACAAGATCGTAGTAAAGCTATCACATGTCATGATGATCCCCAGTATTCTTCTCTCCTCCACCAGCCACTGTTAGGCTCCAAGACAAGGATACTGAGATCCCATAGTATAATACTGATTTATTAAAAGGCTCAAAAAACTATAAAATATTTAACTCACATTTATTTCCATGAGTTTTGGTCACATATAGGTAAGTCTTTGGGAGGTATCATTATTTGGAATCCAAAGGAGATTTGCCGGCATCTCTCCCTCGTGGTATTTTCCACGCAGCTTACTGTGACGTCATTCCTGCCTGATGCGTTTCACTGAAACAATCGGCTTCGAAGCCGGTTCGGTGAAACGCGTCAGGCGGAGGTGACGTCAAAGTAAGCTGCGGGGAATAGTTAGTGGGCCTATGGTCAAATGCTTTCAGGTGTGCCCCTGGCATCCCAGTCTGATGCTGAACTTTGATACTCTGGCCACAAGAGGCACTGTTTTATGCCAATGTATGGCTAGATGTTGCCAAAGATATCAGTATAGCAACTCCCACTCACAGAAGTGTTTAGATTGCTCTTTTAGGACCCTGCACTTGTGACATACAAATTTTAGGCTCAGGCCATGGTCTATGTTGAGTTGACGATGATAATCAAATGCGCTTAAAGGGGAAGGAAACCTAGTTGGCGCTAAAAACCCTCCCCCCTCCCGTGTGTTGCCCACCCTCCCTCCTCCCCCCTGGCCTACCCGTCCCGCTGGGCAAATGCCCCTAACTTGTTACTTACCCCTCTGCGCAGGTCCAGTCCAGGGAGTTCACAGACGACATCTTCTTCCACGCGATCTTCTTCCTGCTTTGAACAGCGTTTTGGCTCATGCGCAGTAGGAGCATTTCGCCGGTACGGATCTACTGCACATGCGCCAAAAGTCACAAAGTACTTTTGGCGCATGCGCAGTAGATCATACCGGCGAAATGCTCCTACTGCGCATGCGCCGGTCAAAGCAGGAAGAAGATGTCGTCGGTGAATTCCCTGGACTGGACCTGCGCAGAGGGGTAAGTAACAAGTTAGGGGCATTTGCCCAGTGGGACGGGTAGGCCAGGGGGAGGAGGGAGGGTGGGCAACACGGGAGGGGGGGAGGTTTTTTGCGCCAACTAGGTTTCCTTCCCCTTTAATGGCTGAAGTGCTCTTCTTTGCAGAAGACTCGGGTGCCCACCATGACCCTCGTTAATTAAAAGTGCAGAGGTTCTGACGAGGCCATTAAACATTGAACCGCGATGTGTTGTTAATTTTTAAGACCCTCGGAACAAGTGGTACATTGAAAAGGGAACGAGGCAGCTCAGGGTGAATAATAGGTACTAGAGCCTGGAGATTTTGCCAACGCATTTTAATCCTCGTTGGCGCTTAAGGCATTACGTTTTCACTGAAGTTCTCTATTAACTGAAAAGAAAGCCAAGGTCAACGGAGCAGAAATGGTTATTGCCGTGCATTCTGCCAGTGTAAGGCTTGGGATCATTCAGTTGGCCTTCTCTATTATCCCCCCTATAGAGGATAGCATCAAAATGACACCATGTTATTGTGAAATTTAAATAGCTTTTCCCACTTATCTCCTGATACTGTCACACTGTCTGGGCTATAGCATTAATGTCAGCTGAGATTGTGATGGAACAGACAGACACAACAGACATGTGGAGCCGACTCTATACACAATATTAATAATCATCTATCCATTTTTAATGGGGAAGCAGATAACCTGGTGATAATAGTTCAGCATTTATATTGGCTTTTTTAATATTTACATGCATTTCGTAATCTTTAAAGGGGAACGATGTAAATTTACTAAAAGCTTCATCACACTGAAATAACAAACTTTCTAAATACAATCAATTAAACATTCTGTAGCGATTCTGAAATAATCAAGTTTATCTTCACTATTCCTCTCTCAGCATCTGTTTCTCTTCATTCTGTCTTCATGCAGCAGTTGGGTGTCAGATATTCACTGACAGTTAGATCCAATATATCTTATAGGGGGGCTCCTTTTGCCTAGAAGATGTATTAGAGCTCACTGTATTAAACTCACCAGACATCGTGTCTCTCTACATGCAGAATTTGTGCAAAAGGCAGTTATTTTGTTACATTTTGTTTGTACTGGAATCAGTTATTTGAGTGAGCTCTAATTCATCTGCTAGGAAAGAGCCCCATTGGATCTAACTGTCAATGAATATCTGACACCCAGGGGCAAATTCACTAAGATTCGTAGTTGTGCCAGGCGTAACTTCGCCGCACTTCGCCACACTTCGCCAGGCGTAGTTTCGCCAGCGCTTCGCAAATTCACTAAAATCCGAAGTTGCGCTCAGGGGTAGAGTAAGGTTGCGAAGTTGCGCTAGCGTTGATTCGCTAAGTAAAGCGAAGTTACGCTAGCGAAGGCTAATTTGCATACGGTGCCAAATTCAAATTTCAATGGAGGATTACGTATCAGCACTACAAATGGCTAGAAAAGCTTCAAAACATCAAATAAAATTTTTATTTTGCCCTACACATGTGCCCACTGTCTAGGTAAGTTGCCATGAGTCAGGAAATGTAGGGGGGAAGGAGGGGAGCCCCAAAAAATGTTTCGATCTTTTTCAGCCTATCACCCATCATGTAGAAAACACGCCAGCGTTTTTTGGGACTTAGAAAAATTTTTGACTTTTTTGGAAACAATCCCTATCTACTCTATTGCGCTTCGCCAGGTCTGAGGTGGCGAAGGAAGTCTAGCGTAAAAGGTAGCGTTCAGTACACTGCGCGCGTTAGTGAATTTGCGTAGTTACGTCGCTAGCGAAACTTCCCCAGGCGTAAGGGTGCGAAGTAACACTAGCGAAACTACGCCAGCATTCATTAGTGAATTTGCGCAGTAACGATAAATGCCAAACGCTAGCGAATTAACGCTAGCGTTCGGCGCTTAGTGAATTTGCGCCCTAGTGCGTGAAGACAGAATGAAGAGAAACAGATGCTGAGAGAGGAATAGTGACAGGGTCGGACTGGCACATTTGGGGCAAACCGGGTTCCGAACCTCGCCCCCCCCGTGCACATGCGCAAAAGCAGGCTGGCACCCGGCACGCATGCATGAACAGCGAATGGAATTAGTTCATCCAATCAGGGAGCAAGTCTGGGCCGGCGGGGGCCCATGAGGGCCGGGTCCCACCGGCGTTTTTCCCAGTCCGACCCTGGATAGTGAACATAAAATTGATTATTTCAGAAACAATGCAGAATTTTTAACTGATAGTATTTAGAAAGTTTCTTATTTCTGAATGATGAAGCTTATATTAAATTTTCATTTTCACGATAGTTCCCCATTAAGTCTTATTTATGCAATAATCTCATTTCCAGCAGCCAGTGGGTTCAGGGAGTTGTTGCATAACTCATGCAAGATCTATAATTCCGAATATTCATCCATACGACAAACAGCGGCCCGTGCCTAAGCATCTCTCTCTGTTCCTCTAGTTCAATGACACTTCACGTTCCTTAA
The DNA here is from genome assembly GCA_038501925.1 of Xenopus petersii. Lineage (NCBI taxonomy): Eukaryota > Metazoa > Chordata > Amphibia > Anura > Pipidae > Xenopus > Xenopus petersii. The sequence continues at coordinate 10,902,697 of CM076681.1, read as the reverse complement.
CAATTTAATCATCCTGTTGCTTGGATGAGATGTTGTTGCTGATTACCTGATTGCTCCCGGCGTTGGAGCTCTCGTCGCAATGAACCCTGCGGAGTTTCAAGGTACTTGGGAAACTGCAACAGCGCTGGGCTATTTAAAGCAGGAGCCTTCTGCTATGGTGTTTCAAGAGTCAGAACTGAAAGGGATAAACAAAGGGATTCTTTTTCATCGCAATGCCACCCCCACTAAGAGGGAGCCCCCAGTATGAGCAGCCATGTTGGGGCACACGCATGTTCGAATACTGCGATTTGCTCATTATGCACATGTCCCTGAGGTCAGAAGTGCCTTTTACGCATGCACTATGCACAACATGGCCGCTCCCATGTCATACCCCCCTGGTACCCCCAACTGACTCTATTAGCCTACACTTTTGGTTGGAGATAATATTTTTGGCCAACAGGTGCCCTTTAAAGGGGAAATTTACCTAATGAGCTCTCAAAACAAAGACAACTTCAATTCCATTCTACAAAAATTAAATACAAATTGTCAATAAAAGTTGACATTTGATATCTCAATGATCTCTGCATTGGTGGGAGTAGTAATGACAGGGCTGGATTAGGGAATGAGTTAAAGCTCTATCAATGGGGGGTAGTGAGTAAGCACTAGGGAATGAACTACTGCCTGTCAGTTGGATCAATAGTGACTAGAATTGGGTGAGTGTGCACTAAGAATTTGTTACTGCTAGGGATGCACCAGATCCAGGATTCGGTTCGGGATTCGGCGAGGATTCTGCCTTTTTCAGCAGGATTCAGCCGAATCCTTCTGCCAGGCCGAATTGAATCCGAATCGTAATTTGCATATGCAAATTAGGAACGAGAGTTCAATTGCATGAAGTAAAAAAATGTTTTCCCCTTCCCACCCCTAATTTGCATATGCTGAATCTTTCGCGAAGGATTCGGGGGTTCAGCGGAATCCAAAATAGTGGATTCGGTGCAACCCTAGTTACTGCCCAATTAGTGGAAGTAGCAATTGCAATCAGGAATGGATGGGGCATGTTTCAAGGAATTGGTTATTTCTCCGTCATTGGGGGGAGCAAATATAAAGAGCTGGATGAATACACCCTGGAACATGGATTACTAATGACCATCAGTGGAGTTTGTAATAAATAGAGCTGGAGAAGAATACACTGGGGAAGGGTTTGTTGCTTTATCAGGGTCCCAGTAATGAATTGGAATGATATATGGTATGATATCCCCCACTCATGTGTTAATTCAAACAGGAGAGAACAAAATGCGCCATGCTCACAATAAATGACGCTCTCGTCCATCATCATCATCTGTTTAAGGGAAAATAATTCGGGGGGATGTTCCCTTTACAATCGTCTGGTGTAGAAGGCAAATACGTAAATTGTTAAAATCCAGTCGGAGACTGAAAGGTCAGGGAAGAGCAATTTCCCTCTAAACCCCTGCACCATAAGCACAAATTAGGTTAACGGTGTCATGTCATTATCAGAGGCAACTAAATGAGACTGTCTCAGGTTTCCCAAATCTGCTGACTGCTCTGGAATAATGGAGGCCCCCAGGGCAGATGATATTGGGTGAAAATATATTGTAGCCATAATTCATCGTAATGGGAATCCAATAACAGCCATGTGCTGCTCTCCTGGATTAGACATGGCGAGAAAATGCGGTGTCCTAAACGCATTAAAAAGGCATTAGCAAATTAGATTCAATTGCTTCTCCTCGTCTCAGATATTTCTTGTTTTTCCCCCCCCCCCTTATAAATAATTGAAGGAATAAGCTGCTTCCTGATGTTTAATGGTGTCCATTGTGCACGAGGACTGACAAACTGGGGCTCAGCTGACTCTGCGTCATTCGCCTGACTTATGGCTTTCATAAATGCAATCGTCTGCTAAATGAATGAGCTTATTACTTCTTAAACAGCACCCTGATAAATGGCTTTCCCTCCAACGGTAATGAACTCTTCTCCGCTTTTAAACATTACATTTTAATAACTAGCTGCTGTTCTTCATGGCAATGGCTTCCTCTTTGCAATATTTTCTTTCTCCTGGGCCGTGAATGTTAGAGCCATTCATTTCCGACGGCATTACGCCGGCTCGCTAATTTAAGATGCAGCCATTGCACATCTCCCTGTATAAAGCACTGAGCTTTGATGGAAAACCGGTAGGTAGTGGTGGTCTCCTCCATATAGTAACACCCGCACAGTGCAGAAGGATAGCAGGTTTAGAAGGAGAATATGACAGAAGTAAAGCAAGGTAGACATTAAAGGGGTTGTTCACCTTATTATGATATAGAAAATTATATTCTGAGACAATTTGCAACTGGATTTAATTTTTTAATCTTTGTGGTTTTTGAGTTATTTGTTTTTTTAATCAGCCGCTCTCCAGTTTGCAATTTCCAGCACTCTGATCGCTAGGGTCCGAATTACCCTAGTAAACATGAATTCATTTTAATAAAACAAATAAAATAAAATTTCAATGAAACCGCTTTCTACTTACAGTTCCTTTGTTGCCAGTGTTTTCTTCCCGTATTTACACAATCACGGGCAAAAGACGGTTCTTGCAGATAATTACCTTTTTGTAAGTTGTTCTGCAAAAGAGCACATACCGCTTGAACTCGGCCCCCCTCTAGTACATTCTAAGTGTATTAGAAGCTCACTAAAAAGCATCTGCAACTGTCTCAAGAAAATATTAAGCTGATGATAGAGAGGGCAAAGAAAAGTGAACTCTGGCTTAATGAGTGTTATGGGAGCCAGGCGGCAAATTACCTGCTTATTCTAGAAAAGCAGGGAGAATGATGCTCTTTGGCCGTACACTCTCACATACTATTTATGTGTGTGATTATATCTGTTTTATGATAAACTCTAGCAGCAAAACAGTGTTTTTTTTCCCTTATCATTTCCTGATCTTGTAGAATAACCAGGTGCTTTACAATATCTGGCTGGCCGAGTGCTTACTAAAAGGGGAACTTAACCCAATTAACCTTAAATTAATATTCAGGATAATGTAAACTATGTCATTCTCACACAGTCTATGGCTGGTCTTGTATTTTTTATAGCGCAGTGATTGTCAAACTTTTTCATTTATTGTCACCCAGGGCCGCCACCAGAAATCGCAGGGCCCCTTACAGTAACATTTTCTGACCCCCTTGTCCTCGCCCAAGTCTGGCCCAAAGCCCCACCCGACCCCAAAGCCCAACCCAAGATCCCACCCACACCACAGTAAAAAGGCCACACATTCATCAGAGCTAAAACAGTAACCCCCCCCCCCCCAGTTATAAAAAGTCAAGTTTAAAAGAAAACATTGGTGGCCAGGCCACCAAGTAAAAAAATAAATAAATAAAAAATTGATTGCCAGGGTCCCTCATAAAAGTTAAATAAAAACATTGGTGGTCAGGGGTTTAAACAAAAATAAAAAGCCATTGGTGTTCAGAGGAACTTATCTTAAAAGGTCTTCATTATCGTCCACTTATTTGGCTCCTCCTCCTCTTCAACTCGATTTGTCAGATTCAGATCCTTTCAACGGCTTTTGGTTCCTTTTGACGACTTTCATGTCCTTTCATAGTTACATAGTTAAATTGGGTAAAAAAAGACAAAGTCCATCAAGTTCAACCCCTCCAAATGAAAACCCAGCATCCATACATACACCCCTCCCTACTTTTAATTAAATTCTATATACCCATATCTATACTAACTAAAGAGTTTAGTATCACAATAGTCTTTGATATTATGTCTGTCCAAAAAATCATCCAAGTCCCTCTTATAGTCATTAACTGAATCAGCATCACAACATCACCCGGCAGTGCATTCCACAACCTCACTGTCCTGACTGTGAAGAACCCCCTACGTTGCTTCAAATGAAAGTTCTTTTCTTCTAGTCTGAAGGGGAGGCCTCTGGTACGGTGATCCACTTTATGGGTAAAAAGGTCCCCTGCTATTTGTCTATAATGTCCTCTAATGTACTTGTAAAGTCTAATCATGTCCCCTCGCAAGCGCCTTTTTTCCAGAGAAAACAACACCAACCTTGACAGTCTCCCCTCATAATTTAACCAATTTAGTTGCACTTAGTCTCTGCACTCTCTCCAGCTCATTTATATCCCTCTTAAGGACTGGAGTCCAAAACTGCCCCCATACTCCAGATGAGGCCTCACCAGGGACCTATAAAGAGGCAGAATTATGTTTTCATCCCTTGAGTTAATGCCCTTTTTTATACAAGACAGAACTTTATTTGCTTTAGTAGCCACAGAATGACACTGCCCAGAATTAGACAACGTGTTATCTACAAAGACCCCTAGATCCTTCTCATTTAAGGAAACTCCCAACACACTGCCATTTAGTGTATAACTTGCATTTATATTATTTTTGCCAAAGTGCATAACCTGCATTTATCAACATTGAACCTCATTTTCCAGTTTGCTGCCCAGTTTTCCAGTTTAGACAAATCACTGTGCAAAGTGGCAGCATCCTGCATGGAACCTATAGTTCTGCACAATTTAGTATCATCTGCAAAAATAGAAACAGTACTTTCAACGCCCACCTCCAGGTCATTAATAAACAAGTTGAAAAGCAAAGGACCTAGTACAGAGTCCTGCGGTACTCCTCTAAAAACACTGGTTTTGGCGATTTCCGCTCCTCTGCGACTCAAGGGAGGCCTGGCAAATTCAGGAAGTGTAGCATCTCCGGGCCTCTCTTCAAGCTTAAAAAACTGCCGGGCCTGGGACAGCTGTACACGCTGTGCCCCCTGATGGCCTCCCTGTTGTCATCCCCCTGGTCTGATCCAACGTTTTAGCCCCCCTTAGCTCACATCAAGGTTACAGATGTAAAAAAAAACAAAACTAATCTAGGACATATGGTCCATCAAGCCTGTTGCTGTTCCTGGGAGTGGTGGTAATTACTCTAAATTATGACCGTGCCATTGAGATGTTTTAGTGGGTAGTGCTTGGCGCATACGTTATTTGCAATGTTCTTTGTGGTTCTCAATGAGAGAGGGAGGGCGGGCTGGCATCACTGACTTCTTATCCGCATAATTTGGAAACCGACATAACATTGCTGGAGAGTATAAACATGGATGTGCACAGAGGGAGTAATAAACTCTATCAGTAATGAAAACGCATCTCGCTACATAAACTCACTCTGCTTGAACATATGAACATATATCCCAATAAGGAACAGCAATTAACAGAGAGAAGCTGATTCAAAAACTCACTGTCTGGATTAATGGGAGGGCAATCATTTTTCAACAATGTAGGTCTCTATAAAAAGATATTGCATACAACAGCTCATATGTAAAACCCTGCTGCATGTAAATGAACCATTTTCATAATAATATACTTTTTTAGTAGTATGTGCCATTAGGTAACCCTTAATAGAAAATTGACATAAAAATAAGGGCCGCCCCCTGGGATCGTAGGATTCACGGTGCACACAAACATACCATACATGTTAGGTCTCATGAGCCAATTAACAGTCAGAGTTGTGTCTTTTGCTCCCACACTTCTTCCTGTTACAGTTAGAGCTGCAGTATTTCTGGTCAGGTGATGTTTTCCTGTTACAGTTAGAGCTGCAGTATTTCTGGTCAGGTGATCTCTGAGGCAGCACACAGACCATCACAAAATGGTGGTTCAAGGCAAGAGATGTAAAAGAACAATATTTACTTAAATACATATTCCAGTTTGGTAAGATTCTTTTATATCCCACTCAATTTAATATAAACTCTAATTTTGGGGGTATAGTTTTCCTTTAAGTCTACTAGAAAATCATGTAAACATGAAATAAACCCAACAGGCTGGTTTTGCTTCCAATAAGGATTAATTATATCTTAGTTGGGATTAAGTACAAGATACTGCTTTATTATTACAGAGAAAATGGAAATATTTGTATAAAGTTGGATTATTTGAATAAAATGGAGTCTATGGGAGAAAACCTTCCTGTAATTCTGACCCTTCTGGATAAGGGGTTTCCAAATAACTTATCCAATACCTGTACAGGTATGGACTCTCGATTCTGGGAATCTGTTATCCAGAAAGCAATGGAATATGACCATGCCCTTTCCCACAGAATGTTGTTTAAATAAATAATTCTTCATTTCTGAATGTTTTTCTAATTTCCTAAAGGATTTTTTTTTTCTAATTTCCTTTAGGGTTTCGAGGCAAAATTGTTGCTTTTTTTTCCTGTATGCTATTACAATATGGATGTGGTAAAGGAGGAGTGGCCTAAATATTTTAGACTTTAGAGCCACACTTTGCATTATTATGGGCTTTGTATTTTGTCAAGATACCCTGGTATAACAGAAGGCATGGGATAGCGAATTAAAGGAAAAGTAAACCTTTAAAATAAGTGAATGTAAAATTGATGAGAGTGTTTTTGTAAGCCCTTATGTCATTTAGATACATTATTTATTTTCTTTGTATTCCAAGATATTAAGGGAGACATGTGCTTTTAATATGAATGACTTTTGTTCCAACAACTCCACCTGAATTTTGTTATAACAGCGCCATCTGCTGGTCAGTTTCTGACCAGTCTGACCACCAAGTAGTCAAGGAAGTTGTCAGAAGAGAGAAAGAGGCTGCTCTGATGTTCTTCTGCTTAGGAAACAAATCAGAAACCTTTCTCAAAACTTTCCTAAACAGAAGAACATCAGAGCAGTCTCTTTCTTTCTCCTGACAACTTCCTTGACTACTTGGTGGTCAGACTGGTCAGAAACTGACCAGCAGGTGGCGCTGTTGTAACAAAATTCATTCATATTAACAGTACATGTATCCCTTAATATCTTGGGGAAAAAAAATAATGAATGTAAATGACAAAAGTGATTAGAATAACACTCTCATCAATTTTCCATTCACCTGTTTTAAAATGTTTACTTATCCTTTAAAAGGCATTTAAAGCCAAGCTACAGCCAAAATTAAAACCTGGGTTTATAGAAATGGAAAGTAAATTGAAAATGATCCTTTGTTATTTCTAATGATTCAAATGACCCTAAAGGAAATATAAAAATTGTTTAGCAGTGTGTTATTCATTATTGTCTCAAGGCAAGTATGAAAGGGAACTTCCAAGGACATTGCTTATTGTCTGACTGAGCTAGAAGCAATAAAATAGCAATTCAATAAGAATGGCAGGTCCGTAATAGACTTTGGTTCCAATTGTTCTCACATCACTGTGTTCAGTTCCATTAAATGCACAGTCTTTCCCAGCCAACCCTGGGTTATGAATCTTGTGCTCTCATGTTTATTCTGAATTATTCTTCCCTTCTGTGCTGATTGGTCAAGGCACGGTATAGGGCAAGTCTATGGCAATTCTTTGTTTCATGGCAGCAAATGGCCAACAGATATAAACTAAGTATCTAGAACAACAAGAGCAGAAATTGCAGAAGATCCAGTAGTAGATATACCCCATATAGCACCCATTGTATCACAAGAGGATGCCTTTCCTTCATGGGTCAGTACTTTATTCAATGTTGATAAATGGAAAGTCATGCACCTGGGATGTAAAAATATCCAAACCAGTAACAGAGGGAAACTTAAAACACTTTGCAACTCTTAGAGAAGAATTTGGGCTGTCCCCTGCTATGTACTCAGTGTTAGACTGGGATGCCAGGGTCTCACCAGAAAGCCTAGACCTTGGGCCAACCAGAAAACTTAAAACCGTGAGCCCACCAGAAAACCTTTAGACAGTGGACCTTTCCAAACTTTATTCTCCTAGTCTTTTATATATACTTACAATATTCTCCCATTATTAAGCATTTTTTCCCATAAAGAAATAGGAGAATGACCATAAAATAGGCCAAATGTTTAGAAACAAGAGGCCCACTGACACCTGGGCCCACCGGGAGTTTTCCTGGTATCCCGGTGGGCCAGTCCAACACTGCATGTACTTTTGCTACTTACAACTTCTGTCTTGCATAAAAAAGGGCACTAACTCAAGGGATGAAAACATAATTATGCCTCTTTATAGGTCCCTGGTGAGGCCTCATCTGGAGTATGCAGTGCAGTTTTGGACTCCAGTCCTTAAGAGGGATATAAATGAGCTGGAGAGAGTGCAGAGACTAAGTGCAACTAAACTGGTTAGAGGGAGGGAAGACTTAAATTATGATCGGAGACTGTCAAGGTTGGGGTTGTTTTCTCTGGAAAAAAGGCGCTTGTGAGGGGACATGATTAGACTTTACAAGTACATTAGAGGACATTATAGACAAATAGCAGGGGACCTTTTTACCCATAAAGTGGATCACCGTACCAGAGGCCTCCCCTTTAGACTAGAAGAAAAGAACTTTCATTTGAAGCAACGTAGGGGGATCTTCACAGTCAGGACAGTGAGGTTGTGGAATGCACTGCCGGGTGATGTTGTGATGCTGATTCAGTTAATGACTATAAGAATGACTTGGATGATTTTTTGGACAGACATAATATCAAAGGCTATTGTGATACTAAACTCTATAGTTAGTATAGATATGGGTATATAGAATTTAATTAAAAGTAGGGAGGGGTGTGTGTATGGATGCTGGGTTTTCATTTGGAGGGGTTGAACTTGATGGACTTTGTCTTTTTTCAACCCAATTTAAGTAACTATGTAACTTAAACATGCCTTCTACACCTACTTTCCCGCCAGACCACTGCATGTATCTGAAACTTCCCTGGAAACCTGCCTTCATAGGCAAGACTTAAAAAAAACACTGTCCTGGTTCTAACCCTGATGCATTGGCCAAGAGTAAGGGAAAGTGGCAGAGTGAATTATAAGATCTGGAGGATGAAATGTGGGTAAAACAAGTCCCAGACATTACAATGTCAGTCAGAGACAGGCTTATACAAGTTAAATTCATTAACTGGGCCTACCTAACACCTCACAGGCTGGCCAAGCTGTATCTCCAAGTACCAGATACATGTCCCAAATGCAACCTAGCGGTGGGTACTTTCCTTCACGTCTTTTGGGAATGCCCAGTCATCGGACAATTTTCGTCAGAGATTTTGAGGTACATCAATGTGAAACTGGCCCTTCCCAAAATCCAATGTCCAAAAGTAAGTTTTGGAAGACCTGGGTCTATCGATAAGTGAAGACACAGAACCGTCCATGGATCAGTATTTAAAAAGTCTTTATTGGTATCTTGGTTCTTGCCACTTGTTCTTTGTCTGAGAGCTGAGCCAAGAGACCAATAAAGGCGTTTTAAATACTGATCCATGGACGGTTCTGTGTCTTCACTTATCAGGGACTTAAGTGAGTTGAAGTGGACAACTTTACATGAGCACCAGTCGTTTTGAAAACTGAAAAAGGGTTTGGGTGAGTGTTGATCAATTGTATCACTGACCTTGGTCTCTCGTCACACCAGCGGATATGTTACCTCCAGTTATTGTTGTATGTGAAGAAAGCCATACTGTTAAATCCACATTTACCCTTTGGAAAAAATGAATTAATGACGTGTTACCCAAACAAAAATTGTTCTACATGTCTAAAGGATGCCCAGCTAAGTTTAATGCAATTTGGGACACTTGGTTGAATGCCCAGTCTGTATAAATTGATATGACTTGCAAATGCTTATCTAGCCTTACTTCTCTCCGTCCTATTCTTCTCTTCCTTCTTACCTAATCTGTTTTCATTTTTAGTTACTCTTTAAGCATAAATAAAAACGTAAACAAATAAAATAAAATATCCAAGCCACTTATACTCTTAAAGGAGAAGGAAAGCTAAGGAGGCATTTTATTGCCAATAGATTAGCTGCAATAGTGCAAGCTAGAATGCTATATTTATTCTGTAGAATGTTTTACCATACCTGAGCAAAAAGCTCTAGAAACTCTCTGTTTGTTTAGGATAGGAGCTGCAGTATTAATGTGGTGTGACATCACTTCCTGCCTGAGTCTCTCCCTGCTCTGGGCTCAGATTACAGTAGAGAAGGGAGGGGTGGGGGGAGAGGAGCAAACTGAGCATGCTCTTGCCCAGGGCAATGAGGTTTAAGCTGAAGGCAGGAAGTCTGATACAGAAGCCCATGAGTACACAATAGAAGGAAAGAAATGCTGTGTTTCTTTTGACAGAGGACTCAGAGCAGCACTACTTTGGGGGTTTACTGGTATATTTAGGTGGACCTTTCTGATAAGGCTTACTTAGTTTTAACATTTCCTTCTCCTTTAATGGGACTGTACTAGGCAAATCCTTTATGGAAAAGGACCTTGGAGTCCTTGTAGATGATAAACTTGGCTGTAGCAAGCAATGCCAGTCAGCAGCATCAAGGGCAAATAAGGTCTTTAGCTGTATTAAATGGGGCATAGAGTCACAGGAGGAGGGGGTCATTCTTCCACTGTATAGAGCACTGGTAAGACCCCATCTAGAATATGCCGTACAGTTTTGGTCTCCATCACTCAAACAGGACATTATTGTATTAGAGAGGGGACAGAGAAGGGCAACTAAGCTGGTAAAGGGAAAATCTTAGCTATGAGGAAAGACTGGCCAAATTGGGGATGTTCACGCTGGGGAAGAGGCGCTTAAGGGGTGATATGATGACTATGTATAAATATATAAGGGGATCATATAATAATCTCTCTAATGATTTATTTACCAGTAGGTCTTTCCAGCTGACACAAGGTCACCCATTCCGATTAGAAGAAAAGAGGTTCCACCTAAATATTGGGAAGGGGTTTGTTACAGTGAGACCTGTGAAGATGTGGAATTGTCTCCCTGAATCAGTGGTACAGGCTGATACATTAGATAGGTATAAGAAGGGGTTGGATGGTGCTTAGCAAGTGAGGGAATACAGGGATATGGGAGATAGCTCATAGTACAAGTTGATCCAGGGACTGGTCCCGTTGCCATTTTGGAGTCAGGAAGGAATTTCCCCCCCCCTCTGAGGCAAATTGGAGAGGCTTCAAAATTTTTTGCCTTCCTCTGGATCAACTGGCAGTTAGGAAAGTTATAAATTGATTATTTAAATCTAACTTATGGCGTACGTTTACTAAAGCGCAGTAAAAAGATGCACACAAAATATAGACAAATTTATCGGCAAATATGTTTTCTCCAGTTTACTAACCTGCGGTAAATATAAATATGCAAATTTTCTTGCGCAAGAATATGGGGCACATTCACCAAGCTCGGGTGAATGAATAGAGGGAAAAAAACTCGAATTTCGAGTAGTTTTTTGCGCTCCTCGACTATCGAATTGGCATAAATTCGCCTGAGTAGAATGATTCGAATAGATCGAGCGAAAAAATGCTGCGACTATTCGCCCATTCGATAGTCGAAGTACTGTCTCTTTTAAAAATCATTCGATTGCCTACTTCGCCAGATTAAACCTACCGAATCGCTTTAAAAGCCTATGGGAAAATCCCATAGGCTTCTTTTCTAAGTTTTTGATCGAATAAAAAGGCATTCGATCAATCGAATGAAAATCCTTCGATCGAATATTCGATCGTGCGACTGTTCGCCGGGCGAATAATCGCCCATTCGACTATTCGCCAGCACGTAAATTCGCCCGAATTCCCTATTCGATTCTATTCCCCAGTTGAATTTCGAGGGATTTAACCCCTCGAAATTCGACCCTTGATATATCTGCCCCTATGTGTTCGCCAGTTATCACATTCGCTGAATTAAACGCTACGTACACATTAATGCCCGATTTACTAAACAGCAAAATGTGCGAAAGACAAAATTAACGCCAGAATATTCTCAAAATTTTACCGCCATCTATATAGCGGCGATAAATGTTAAAAAGTCGCTGCAAATATTTTGGCGGAAACATATCCGCAGCGATAACATGCGGAAACATATGGGGCAGATTTATCAAGGGTCGAATTTCGAAGTTCAAAAATACTTCGAAATTCGCGCATCAAATTGAAATACTTCGACTTTGAATATCCTGCGGTCAAAGTAAAATCGTTCGATCGAACAATTCGAAGGATTTCAGCGATCAATCGAATGATTTTACATCGACTCCCAAAAACTTAGAAAAATGCTATAGAAGATCCCCATAGGCTAACATAGCACTTCGGCTGGTTTAATTTGGCGAAGTATTGAAATCAAAGTTTTCGATTATCGAATGGTCGAATATTCGAACGATTTGACTTCGAGTCGAATTCGTAGTATTCTAATTCGATGGTCGAATTTCGAATTTTTTTACTTAGAAAATTCCCTCTAATTCACTTTGACCCTTGATAAATCTGCCCCATAGTTATATTTACCGCAATTTAGTAAACGGACCCCTATGTTATTTTGTTAGGTAAGATGTGCTTGGGGGCATTGAGTTTCAGACTTGCTGGTTGAGGGGCTGGTTGTAGGTAGTACCACCAAACTAACTTCAGAAATAACTTTTTCAACCTTTTCTACATGTTTACCGTTATTACTCATCGTGCTGTTTGGGGAGATTTTAAAAAAAAATTGATTTTCCCTTTATATGTTTATTGTGTTCATCATTTAAGGCTACGGATATAACACCATATCATTATTCTACAGCAAATAAAACGGGTGCGGGAAAGTACTTCCAAGTGAGAAGTTGAAGCGGTTGGATCGTAGCTCAGAAGACAGATGTTTAATGACACATTTCCCTTATTGTTGTTGTTAAAATAATACAATTATTTCTGTATATTCCTCTCCATTTCTCTCCGGCAGCTGCATGGAAAATGTGCCCCCTGCTTACACTTAGCAGCGCAGTGGAACCATTATCAAAAGCTGAAATTAGCTTTATCTCGGCAAGTTATTGCTCAAAGCATATGAGGAGGGGGCATTTATAAGGCAATGAGGTAAAGTAAATTATAAGAAAATGAACTGAGTAAAGTATTTTTTTTCTATATATACCTTGTCAGCAGGGAAGTAGCAAAAACTATCCTTTCTCAAAGTTTTTGTAGCTTGCCTTGCGTTTTATGCCGTAAGGAGGCTGCGGTGATGGGAACAGTGGCCGAATCAAGGACCACTGTAGTCTGAAGTCTCTGTAATAAAGATTGCTAGGAGCTCAGCCATAAAGCAAAACAAAACTGCTGCATAGTGTGGAAAGAGCATTAGCAATCTGACTACTCTTGTTAATGTACAAACAGAGGTTCTACCTGCGTTCAATAAAGAATACATTTATAAGCATAGTGCACTCAAACCGTGTGTTTTCAAGCGTTTCACAATTAGTGATGGGAGAATTTGCGGCCAAATGTGTGAATTTCGTGCAAAACGGCGAAAAATTTGCGAAACTGCACCGGCGTCTCCTTTTTGACGTCGGCGCCCGTTTTTTTGACGCCGGCGTTTCGTGAATTTATTCGCTGGTGGCGAATCGCGCAAATTCGCCGCAAATTCGCCCATCACTATTCACAATATTTTACAACCACTTAATATAACATTTTTCAGGGCACTGGGGGAAAAATGGTGTAAAATACTGCAATATGTAATGTCAAAGAAATTAGTTATTTATATATATAAAGAGGTATACTATAGTCAGGTGATCCCACTGGTGTCTAATAAAAGGGCAGCCAAGTTTGGGAGTTTTACTTTGAAAGCAGCAAGTAAGTTGCAGGTAAAACTTAGTCCCTTTTATAAAATGTATAATGAAACTATAGAATTCTTAATGAATCAGATGAAAATTAAGCGTAGGACTGGCCAGATATGGGATGACTTTGACGTAGTTGTTCAGCTTAAATATATTGCAATATATGGACAAACAATCCCTGTGTTGTTTAAAGGGTAAGGCATTTTTCAGTAGCTGTATGCACAAAATGTCTCTGTCTTAAATATGTTGATAATGGGTTGAGTGCAGAGGAATCTTGTATTTGTCTTTATATATATATATATATATATATATATATATATATATAGACGGGGCCTCGAAAAAACAAGGGAAAACATAAAATCGAGATATGAAAAATTGAGGTTTCACTGTAATTAATTTAAATGCTAGAACATTTCCTAGAACATGTCCTTTACCATGAGCCTTAATAGACTTTACTTCAATGATGGGCGATTTCACTGCAAATTTCCGCTGGGTAATAAATTCACGATTTTGCCATGAAAATTGGCCAGCGTCATTTCACAACCTTTTAGCCTGAACAAATTCAACCATCACTATTTCTCTTGTTTTATTTTTCTGTGTTAACCACATAGGATGAAACATTCCTCCCCACCCCCACTATTAGTTTTATGCTGTCTGCCTTATTTTTGGTGGGTGACCTGATTGGATATGTGCTTTCCATACTAATGGAACTTTCATGTATAATTTGTTTACTGGGAGATGCAAACCCTGGGCTGGGTCGTGATCTGTGATGAATAAAGTTGCCTTTTTCCCCAAGCATTGATTCATGCAGTACTGGGAAGGTCATGATATACTGACTGAATATGAAACCAAACCAAGAGCTAGGAATACACTGATATGAGCCACAGGATCAGCACCAATGGGTTTCACAGCGTCCCGGAATTCAGTGTTGGTTTCTCAAGAACTGCGTCTCAATGGGTGTTAAGGTGACATGAACAGCAAGAAAAACAGGGCTATCCGGCACTCAGGGGAATCCATAGGGCCAAACAAATATATTAAAAAATAGGTATTTATTAATCAAAGTTTAAAGTATACATACATCTCCATAGGCCCTACGCGTTTTGTACTTCCAATCCCATGATTAAGTACCTTGGGGGTAAGAAACGCGTAGGGCCTATGGAGATGTAAGTATACGTGACATACCTGGACAGAAGGCATTGCCAAAAATGTAGATAATTCTCCCATATGAAGCTCGGCTCATGATACCAGCCTTGTAAGCTCCACATGTTGCAATAAACCTTCCAGAACATGAAGGGACATCCTACTTAAGCCTCTGTGGCTTCACTCCATATATAAATACACTTGCCCTTTTAAACTCAAGACTGGGTGGTTTGCCAGGCCACAGCATTTTTTTTTGTGATGTATTGGGTGAGAAAATATTTAACTAGACCTTTGGCCTAACTTGTGGTGGGTTCTTATAAGACTTCAGATCTTACGTTGGCAGTTCAAGGTGCTGCCAGGAAGGAATGAGCATGAGACTTCATAAAATGAGCAATGCACCACTAAACATCAAACGGAGTGACCTCAGGTTCTGATTCTGAAACCCATGGGATATGGTACTGTTTGTACTGATTTAGAGGGGGAAAAAGTGCCTTGAACCAGTACCAATATTACTCATGTCCAACATGTGTAATATATATATATATATGCCAATCCAGCAAAAGAGGAGAGGGGATGTCCCCAGGGTGTGACACACTTGACTATGACCTTCCACTGATCCAAGGACTGGTCCGATTGCCATTTTGGAGTCGAGAAGGATTTTTCCCCGCCCCACTCTGAGGCAAATTGGGGAGGCTTCAAATGTTTTTTTTTTCCTTCCTCTGGATCAACTGGCAGTTAGGCAGGTTAAAATAGATTTAAAAGGTTGAACTTAATGGACATGTGTCTTTATTCAACCTAACTTACTATATTACTATGCATGCAGGGTTCAGAAGAGTGTTTTTGGACCCATAAAGGAGATGGAAAGGCTTGCTGCACTTTGGGGTGCCGAATGTTAGGCACCCCCCCCAAGTGATTGTATTGACTTACCTGAAACCCCGGGCCGGTGCTCCTATCAGCAGAAAACTGCCCGGGGTGATACCAATGAACACCATGGATCGATCCACTTTAATCTTCTTTCTTCAAATTTGACGGGGCAAACGCATACACAGTTGAACGATATAGACTATTTAGTTCAGCTTTTCGTTCTACTACGCATGCACAGCCGCGCAAAGACAAAGGAAGACGGAAGAGGATCGCTCCGTGGTGCTCACTGGTATAACCCCGGGTCGGTGCCGTTTTCTGCTGATAGGAGCACCGGCCCGGGGTTTCAGGTAAGTCAATACAATCACTGGGGGTGCCTAATATTTGGCATCTCCGAGTGCACCAAGCCTTTCCTTCTCCTTTAAAGGTAGCTCTGACTTTGCACCTCCCAATTTCCATGAAATATATTTAAGTCGATGTTTATTTTTATTGTCATAGTTATCTGACAGTTCAGGCTGGCTGGGATCACGTCCGGCCCTTGGAGAACAGCTTTGCTGCATTCACATTGACTACACGAGCATCATCTTGTTCCGTCCCCAGTTCCTGGCAGCTCCAGTGGCTCCGGGAAGACAAGATGAGCTTTGCTTTTTTGACAAATGAGGCTGCCTGGGGCTTAGCATTTGATGAGAACTTTTATTAACAAATAGGAAAAAGCTGTGCGTGGAACATTAAGCACGAGAGGGGAAACTTTCCCTGATAGATAAGAAATAGCACAGAAAAAAAGCGCAATAGCGGAATAAAAAAGATGGATCGGTGGCGAGCCAACATGGCTCCTAATGAACTTCATCCTGGGGGGAAATTGTGCTTTGCATTTATATCAATTTCTATTTATACTGAAAAACGTAATAATCATTTTCCCATGTATCCCGCATTCCCCAATATAACATTTCATCCAACAATATCATATCTCATTTAGCATATTTCCCTCTCTGAGACCAAAAGTCCTCAGCAAAACTCTTCCCCAGCATAGAACCAAAAATGGGCTCATTATATGTCACCTTCCTTCTCTGTTTATGGGTAGAAGGTGCCATTAACCGGCTCTTCCAAGTCGTGCCGATGTTAAATCACTGCCCCTCCCCCACTTTGTTACATTTAATGGCACATCTATTGTCATTATCCCCTACGTGTTTAATACTTTTAACGGCTGCCCTTTAATAACTTTGTGTTCTGAAGAAATTGGATTTGAAGGCATGATGTACGGCGGTGCTATCCAGAAGTGTCTCTACAAAACATCACCCGCTGTACAAGCCGGAGAATTAAGTGCATTTGTTTCCTTTAATAATTTCAGACAGACAGGAGACGTAGCTTACAGTGTGGGGTTGTGTGACTGCCTGTCATTTACCAGCTGTAAGAATCAGCTGTGCATCTTGGGAATGCGCTTTGACATGTTGTATGTCAGTGGTATCATTAGCTATTGGTTTCATTACAGTGTGATTATGAATCACAAAATGCATTCAGGTACATGAATTTAAAATTTTAACTGTTATCGTCTGGCTAAGGTACATGTATAACTCAGCCTGCAGCCTTGTGCCTTTATATGGTCACAGGACCCCTCAGTGACTTCTAATATCCTTATCATTTACAGTAGGGGGTACATTATCCCTTATAATACATGAGTGATACTCAGAGTTCCCTGTATAACTCAGCCTGCAGCCTTGTGTCTTTATATGGTCACAGAACAACCCCTCAGTGACTTCTAATATCCTTATCATTTACAGTAGGGGGTACATTATCCCTTATAATACATGAGTGATACTCAGAGTTCCCTGTATAACTCAGCCTGTAGCCTTGTGCCTTTATATGGTCACAGAACCCCTCAGTGGCTTCTAATATCCTTATCATTTACAGTAGGGGGTACATTATCCCTTATAATACATGAGTGATACTCAGAGTTCCCTGTATAACTCAGCCTGCAGCCTTGTGCCTTTATATGGTCACAGAACAACCCCTCAGTGACTTCTAATATCCTTATCATTTACAGTAGGGGGTACATTATCCCTTATAATACATGAGTGATACTCAGAGTTCCCTGTATAACTCAGCCTGTAGCCTTGTGCCTTTATATGGTCACAGAACCCCTCAGTGGCTTCTAATATCCTTATCATTTACAGTAGGGGGTACATTATCCCTTATAATACATGAGTGATACTCAGAGTTCCCTGTATAACTCAGCCTGCAGCCTTGTGCCTTTATATGGTCACAGAACAACCCCTCAGTGACTTCTAATATCCTTAGAATTTTTAGTCCAGATACATGAATGTAGAATTTGGATTTGGGGTGAATGTCTGTTTCGCTCATATAAAGCCCAGTAAGGCCAGCTAGAAGTTAAATTAGGGTGAGCTTTGGGGGAATGAACATGTATTTGGTAACCAATGTAATTACTGGAAGTATAGAAGGATCATGGATACAATGTTTTTATATCAACAGCCTTGCTATGATTTAAAAGGGGTCTTGACTTAAAAATGGGGCCCAAAAGAGGCTTAAACTCAAACAGTCTAAGCATCAGTTTTTTTTTTTGTTTTATAGTTATAAAACATCTCATTGACTTCTAATATCCTTATCATTTACAGTAGGGGGTATGACCTGTATAACGCAGCCTGTGGCTTTGTGCTTTTATGTGGTCCCCAAACTCCACCGGAGCCTGTTATCCCCTCACTAAACCACAGCAGGGGGTACTTTATCTCTTCCATTAAAAAGAAAGTGAATATGATTTAATTATTTTCTTTTGAATATTTTAACACTTTTCTCTTCTCCATCTGTTTGGGCAAGGGACTTTGGGTGTTTTTTTTTTTTTTCATTTGAAAAATCACTGTTGGTGATGAGACTTTGGAGATATAATTACACCGTTTCTATAATTAGCTGCCGTGATGCCTTATGGTTAATGCAAATCACAAGCATTTTACTTGAATGTAATCGCATGCAAAGCATCAGGGTAGGGCACCATCCATAATGCATGCTTCATATGGAACATCTATACTAGATTCCATATCTACCTTCCATCCTGTAACCCATAGCAACCAACCAGTTTACTTCTATTGTTCTAATGTAGTTAAAACAACCAAAACTGCTCAGGGTCCAGCACAAACCTTCTCTTTGCTTTACCCCAAAATCAGCCTTGAGCATCTCCTTCTCTTCTATTCAACCTTTGGTACCTCCCTGGCATCTTCTGGTGGTCCTAAGTCAACAATGGGATTTGATTACTAAGAACCAAGCTGCTGGTGGAAACCTTGGATGGTGGCACCACCTTGACATATCTACTGTATCAATTATCACCCAGTGTGATAATAGGCTTTGCATAACCATGGGTTATTCTAGTCCTATGGCCTCTTCTGAGGCTAAGGGCCCAACACAAACCTTCTCTTTGCTTTGCCCCAAAATCAGCCTTGAGCATCTCCTTCTCTTCTATCCAACCGTTGGTACCTTCCTGACATCTTCTGGTGGTCCTAGGTCAGCAATGAGATTCCCCAGATGGTGGAAAAGCTGCAGACAGGTATGGCGCCTATGGAGTTAAATATATTTTTGTTCCTCTAACCTTATTTGAGCATTCAGATGTATTTTCTATATACAGGGGAACATGATGAGCGATTATCTAGTGATGGTTACTGTTAGACAACCCAGAGACTCTTGTGCAACAATTGCTCCATTCCCAGCACTTAAGAATGGATCGGTGATTGTGTTTCCGTTATTATCCTTACTGGGACCGGACTGATTACCCTGCTTTTCAGCCTTCCATTATTGAAATGTGCTAAATAAAGAACAGTAATAAGCACAGTGTAGGCATAGAAGAGCCAAGACAAAGGACACAACTGCCCAGTAATGTAACAAAAGCTCTATTGCCTGTGCACAAGGTTTGCCCTTCTCCTCAGTAGTATGTGGAGCTGGTGAACCCCATGAGTCCTGATACAATCACATCACAGCCCCTAGTACTTCAATCACAGAGACTACCTTGGCACTGAAACCTATGGGCATTGCTCCTCCTGGGACTGGAGGGTACAGAGATAATTTAAGGGTAAGGCGCAGTAACATAACTATAATATAGCAGGGTCATAGAGGGGTGCTGGGCCCTGAACCACAGGGTCTGTTTTATAGGAGTCCCCCCTCCCCAGACTCCTACCTTTAAAGTTTGCTGCCTGCCGCAAACTGGTGGGAAGGGGATGGGGTTTCGGTTTCTGCCAGCAGGATCTGTGCCCACCACCCCCAAAGATTTTTTGGAGGAAAGGGGAGTGGCACCGTCAAGGTATGCCACTGGTAGGGACCAACATTTGCCATTAAAGGAGAATGAAAGCTACTGAGACAGTTTATTGCCAATAGATTAGTCACAATAGTTCAAGCTATAACACTATATTTATTCTGTAGAATGCTTTACCATACCTGTTTGCTTAGGATAGTAGCTGCCATATTAGCTTGGTGTGACATCATGTCCTGCCTGAGTCTCTCCCTGCTCACTCATAGCTCTGGGCTCATATTACAGCAGGAAGGGGAGGAGGGAAAAGGGAGGGAGAGAGGAGCACACTGAGCATGCTCAAGCCCAAACCCTGGAGGTTTAAGCTGAGAGAAGGAAGTCCATGAGTACACAATAGAAGGAAAGAAATGTTGTGTTTCTTTTGACAGAGGACTCAGAGCAGCATTAGTTTGAGGTTTAACTGGTGTATTTACATAGATCTTTCTAATAAAGCTTACTTAGTTTTACCCTTTCCTTCCCCTTTAAGAAAGTGTACACTTGCCCAGAGCATTCCCTTAGTAGAAAAAAAAAGAGATTGCCCAGTTTGTGGGCCTCAATTCTGTTTTTAAAATACAAACAGACTGCTAAAGGCCCCAAGGTAAAATGTCACCCAGAACTGAAACTAATAGAGCGCTCCAAGGACCAAGACTAACTTGTAGCCAATAGCATTCACAGGAGCAGAACCAACCTGTTATCTGTAGTTAATGTTGAACTAAATGCCACTAGTCTACGTTAGTCAGCCCATGTACAGTATGTGTTTTTGTGCACAACGTGTTCCCTCGACTGGCCCAGAGCCCATGCTGTGCCTGATTTTGGAGAATAAACTGCTATTCCTGGAATCATTTTCTGCTTTCTCGGGTGTCTGGGCCGTAATTTCTTTTCCTACTCCGAGAGTTTCTCAAAACATGATGGAGCTTCATTTGCTTTCTCTTTATTGTTAACAGCGGGGAAACAGATATTACAGATTGATCTTGTATCTTCTCTCTTGATTATATCTCAATATTGCTTTTTTTTTTTTTTTTTTTAGTCTTTTATTTCACCCTTGTAACCTGTGTTAAATTGACGCGAGGCGGAAAAGATGTTTTTCTCTTTGCAATTTCAATGCTCTTTGCTTAAAAGGCAAGGCATCTGCCTTGTTATGGATCATTTCTGACATGCTCTGAAACCCGACTACAAGCGAAGCCTGGGGGTCTCTGTTCTCTTTGGCCCCCCTGAGTGCCAGATGTCTCGGAGTCAAACTCTACTTCTAAATTTTCTCCAGTTGCCTCTCTTAATGTTTCAACCAGAACAGACAGCTCAATCTGATAGGGATCATTAAATAGACCAAATGCAAGGCCGGGCTCTCCAAATGGCAGATGGAGATGCACCCACAATCGCTTGAGATTTAGCACCTTATTGCAGCTCAGACATTACCATGATTATCCTTATACAAATCATTTGATTTTATGCAAATTAGTGTGCCCTTGTGTAGGTGTAATTGGCACGTGCTTCTATGCCAGGGTGTTCATATGTATTCTTCTTCCCATAGACTTCTGCTGTATCACAGTGGAGGAGGTTTTCAACCCGGAAATTCGGCTCTTCTAGTGCAGAGAGCGCAATTGCGCTCTCTGCACTAGCGTCGTGCAGCGCCCCGACCCCCTCCTGCGCAGAAAATGTGAGCGCCGTGAGGAGGGGTCGGGGCGGCAACAGAAGGCCGCCTCAGGCGGCATAAAGGCGCGGATCGGCGCTGATTCAGCCAAATACCAAATCCGAATTTGCATATGCAAATTAGGGGTGGGAAGGAGAACATTTTTGACTTCCTTGTTTAGTGACAAATAGTCATGCGATCTCCCTCCCGCCCCTAATTTGCATATGCAAATTAAGATTCGGTTTGGCCGCCCGAAAGGATTTGGCCAAAAAAGGCTGAATCCTGAACCAAATCCTGGATTCTGTGCAACCAGATCATGGTCCTGTAAATGCTATTTGGATAGACGCAGTAAACTTTGCACTAAAGGGGTGGTTGACTTTTACATGAACTTTTAGTATGTTATAGGGATGCACCGAATCCAGGATTCGGTTCGGGATTCGGCCAGGATTCTGCCTTTTTCAGCAGGATTCGGATTCGGCCGAATCCTTCTGCCCAGCCGAACCGAATCCGAACCCTAATTTGCATATGCAAATTAGGGGTGGGGAGGGAAATCGCGTGACTTTTTGTTCAGAAAACAAGGAAGTAAAAACTGTTTTCCCCTTCCCACCCCTAATTTGCATATGCAAATTAGGGTTCGGATTCGGTTCGGTATTCGGCCGAATCTTTAGCGAAGGATTCGGGGGTTCGGCCAAATCCAAAAAAGTGGATTCGGTGCATCCCTAGTATGTTATCGAATGGCTAATTCTAAGCAACTTTGCAATTTGTCTTCATTTTATTTATTTTTAGTTTTTGAATTGTTTGCCTTCTTTTTCTGACTCTTTCTAACTTTCAAATGGGGGTCACTGAAAAAAAACAAATGCTTTATATGGCTACAAATGTATTCTTATTGCTGCTATTTACTATTCATCTTACTAATCGGGCCCTCTCCTCTTCATATTCCATTCTCGTGATCAAATCAATGCAGGGTTGCTAGGGGAATTTGGATCCTAGCAACTAGATTGCTGAAATTGCAAATTGGAAAACTGCTGAAGAACTGAATAAAGCTAAATAACTCAAAAACCACAAATAATAAAAAATAATATCCTTCTCTACGTCATGCTAAAAGTTAATTTAAAGGCGAACAGCCCCTTTAATGCACTGAGCTCATAACACAACAACCCTAATAGCACTAGAAGAGATAAAGGGTCACCAGATCTTAGACTAAAAACCAGAGACAAACATTATGTGGGTCACACTTGAGCCCTTAAATTTTATAGAGGCCACACCCAATAATTTTGATTACCAAGAACACCCGTGTTTATGTTATTCCTATAAATACGATATTTAAAGGTGAGCCATAATCTAAAAAGTTATGCGACCGGTATCCAGAATATTCGGGACCTGGGGTTTTCCGGATAATGGATCTTTCCGTAATTCTTCCTACCTTAAAGGGTGATTCATCTTTAACTTAACTTTTAGTATGTTATTGAGTGGCCAATTCTAAGCAACTTTTCAGTTGGTCTTCATTGTTTATTTGTTATAGTTTTTAAATGTTTTGCCTTTTTCTTCCAACTCTTTTCAGCTTTCAAATGGGGGTCACTGACCCCATCTAAAAGCAAATGACTCTTTAAAGCTACAAATGTATTGTTATTGCTACTTTTTATTCCTTATCTTTCTATTCAGGCCTCTCCTATTCATATTCCAGTCACATATTCAAATCAGTGCATGGTTGCTAGGGTCATTTGGACCCTAGCAACCAGATTGCTGAAATTGCAAACTGGAGAGCTGCTGAATAAAAAGCTAAATAACTCAAAAACCACAGATAATAAAAAATGAAAACCAATTGCAAATGATCTCTGAATATCCCTCTCTACATCATACTAAAAGTTAACCCAAAGGTGAGCAACCCCTTTAAGTCTACTGGAAAATCCCGTAAACATTAAATAAACCCAATAGGCTGGTTCTGCTTCCAATAAGGATTAATTATATCTTAGTTGGGATCAAGTACAAGCTACTGTTTTATTATTTCAGTGAAAAAGAAAATCATTTTTTAAAATGTAAATTATTTGGATAAAATGGAATCTATGGGAGACAGCCATGCCGTAATTTGGCGCTTTCTGGATAATGGGTTTCCAGATTACAGATCCCATTCCTTTATTGTAAGCATTTTAACCCCAATTCCAGGTCGCCACCATTGCGGGCATAGTGCGGATATTTCTAAAGATGCACACTAAATCAAATACATCAAACTTGGTAAAATGAAGCTATTATTAAAGGGGAAGTTAACCTTATACTTAACTTTCATCAAGACAAGTATTTGCATGTGGTCTTTATTTTTTTATTTTTTTTGGGTTCAGCCTTTCGCGCCCCCCAACCTGCCTAACGTCTAGCTAATTTGGCTTCCTGACAATCAGATGGATATTAGGTCGGTTTCACTTGTACAGAAGGTTGAACTTGATGGACGGCTGTCTTTTTCTTTTCCCCCAAGGAAATTCTATTTGTACCGGTCACATTCATTTTGTTCCTTTATATTGACAAGAAATGGTGAGCTTATTACCGTTCCTCGTTATGCCCGATATTAAAGATGTATCCATGGACGTGGCGTTGATAAAAAAAAATTTGCCGAGTGCAATAAGAATCTCAGCTACTTGTCTCTTCCATCCAGTGAGCTGCGCAAACAGATGTTGCTGTTAATTACATTGTAAAGCAGCATTAGCATCTAGCTTTTTATTCTGCAATCAATCACCGGACCCATCAACCCTCATAACCGTGTTTTTCTTGTCTTTTATTTTCCTGCTCCTTTCCAACTTCTTGGGGAGATGAATCACCTACTTTATTCTGTGTGTCAGCTCTTGTGGTGTTGCTCTGATGCTTGTGAGGATACAGTATCCGAGTTTCCTAACCTCTGTCCTTGTGTATCCAAACGGCTACAGTACGAGTATCATACTTGTAAACGGAAAGCATATTATTGTTTTCTGCTTTACCTAAGTCAATACTTATTGGCAATGCTTGTTAGGCGTCTAATATACAGCGCCGGATTTCACTTATGGGCCCCCCTAGGCCGCCCGGTCTGACCAAGCGGCCGCGCGGTCCTAGCACCCGCCTTTCCAGAGCGCCGGCGAAAAAATGCCGGCGCAGCTGGTGCAGTTGAACGGCGGCTGGGCGGCATGCCGCCCCTATTTCTTTGCCGCCCTAGGCCCGGGCCTATGCGGCCTTGCCGCAAATCCGGGCCTGCTAATATAGTGATGGGCAAATTTATTCGGCAGGCGCGAATTTGCAACAAAAATTTGCAGGGGGAACCGTCGCAGGCGTTGGAAAAACTTTGACGCCATTGTTGAAAAAACTTTGACGCTGACGTCAAAGTTTTTTCGACGCCGGCGATGCTTCCGGCTCCAATAATTACGCTGGCGAATTGTCGCAGATATCAAAATCGAGCTTTTGCTAATTTTTCGCCAGTTTCCCGAATTTCACGAAATTTGTGGCGAAGCTGACTTTTAATTAGGGATGCACCGAGTCCACTATTTTGGATTCGCCGAACCCCCGAATCCTTTGTGAAAGATTCGGCCGAATACCGAACCGAACCCTAATTTGCATATGCATATGCAAATTAGGGGTGGGAAGGGGAAAACATTTTTTACTTCCTTGTTTTCTGACAATGCAGATCCCATTCCTTTATTGTAAGCATTTTAACCCCAATTGCATATGCAAATTAGGGGTGGGAAGGGGAAAACATTTTTTACTTCCTCGTTTTCTGACAAAAAGTCATGTGATTTCCCTCCAGCCCCTAATTTGCATATGCAAATTAGGGTTCGGATTCGGTTCGGCCAGGCAGAAGGATTCGGCCGAATCCGAATCCTGCTGAAAAAGGCCGAATCCCGAACCGAATCCTGGATTCGGTGCATCCCTACTTTTAATATGTTATAGAATGGCAACTTTTCAATTGGTCTTCATTATTTTTTATAGTTTTTTTTGATTATTTGCCTTTTTCTTCTGACTCTTTCCATGTTTAAAAAGGGGGTCACTGTCCTGATATAAAAACAAATGCTCTGTAAGGCTACAAATTATTTTTATTGCTCCTCTTATTCAAATCAATGCATGGATGCTAGGGTAATTTGCACCCTAGCAACCAGATGGCCGAAATTGCAAACTGGACAGCTGCTGAATAAAAAGCTAAATAACTTAAAAACCACAAATAATAAAAAATGAAAACTGATTGCAAATTGTCCCAGAATATCACTCTCTACATCATACTAACAGCTAACTCAAAGGTGAACAACCCCGTTGTTGTTCACCCTGAAATGACTCAGGCAGGAAGTGGTCACACCAAGCTAATATGGCAGCTGCTATCCTAAACAAAACAGAGAGAGCTTCTAGAGTGGTTTACTCAGGTATAACATTCTGCAAAATAAATATAGTGTTATAACTTGCACTAATGTGGAGGAGAACTGACTTCTACAATTGTTCCAAGAGCCAGAGAACTTAAAGGGAAACACTAAGCAGTAGTGATGGGCGAATTAATTCGCCAGACGCTAATTCGCGGCGAATTTGCAAAACGCCTGCGAAAATTCGCATGAAAAAATTTGGCGGCGTCAAAAAAAAATATGCCGGCGGCGGAAAAAACGGGCGCCAGCGTCAAAAACGGCGCAGTTTAATGAATTTTTCGCCGTTTCGCAAATTCGCCCATCACTATTAAGCAGTGACAGTTTGAGGTTGGGCTTTCTGGTTGCGAGATGGAAAGTTCTGCTGATCCAGTTCCTTCCTGGACTCGTATAATGAAGGATAGTGAGAATAATCTACTATGATCCATTCAATCTCAGCCCCCTTGCTCAGTTCGATCCATCTCCTAACCTGACACCCTGCCTAATCCAGACGATGACTAGTTTAATAACACTAAACCCAACTCTTCCCTTTCTAGTATCCAGACTCCGTGCTTTCTAATTAACCACCGCTCCACCTGCCCTAATCTCTCCTTATTGCAGTAATTCTCTCTTCATTTCACTTAGCGCCTTTCCGAAGGCAGCCGCCAGAAAATTCTCATTCTGGATTTGTTCTACACTTCTTAAACACAAAGCTTGTTTAATCCTCGTGCTGAGAGAGGTGGGGGAGCGAGAGAGAGATGGGGGGGAGATGGTACTTTGCTGCCGACACCGGAAAACAGAAAAAAAAAATAGCTGAGATACATCTGGGAGTTCTATGAAGTTCATTTTGTGAAAGCGAGAAAGTTTCTGAAGATCCTTGAGATGTGACCTTGAGCCGTATTCCCGGCAACACTTGTCTCCCGAAAAATATACATTTTACCTTAACCCTTTCAGTCTACAATGGCACTTAAAGGAGAAGGAAAGCTACTGAAGCAGTTTATTGCCAATAGATTAACCACAATAGTGCAAGCTATAACACTATATTTATTCTGCAGAATGCTTTACCATACCTGAGTAATCAGCTCTAGAACTCTCTCTGTTTGTTTAGGATAGCAGCTGCCATATTAGCTTGATGTAACATCACTTCCTGCCTGAGTCTCTCCCTGCTCACTCATAGCTCTGGGCTCAGATTACAGCATGGAGGGGAGGAGGGAGGGGAGAGAGAAGCAAACTGAGCATGCTCAAGCCCTAGCCCTGGATGTTTAAGCTGAAAACAGGAAGTCTGATACAGAAGCCCATGAGTACACAATAGAAGGAAAGAAATGTGCTGTTTCTTTTGACAGAGGACTCTGGAGCACTGGTGTATTTATATAGACCTTTCTGATAAGGTTTATTTAGTTTTAACCTTTTGTTCTCCTTTAACAGATGTTTGGTAGGGGCACGTATGGATTCGGGGTCTGTATGTGCTGTATGGAGTAGGACAGATGTGGGGCATGACTAAAATCATACCAGCTTCTGGTGTGGGGGTATAACAAGGCAATTAATCCCTGGGAGTGCTGTAACATACGTGCCATGGAGGCAGCCATATGTATCACTGTATATAAAAGTGCAAAAAAAAAGATGCATATGTTTTTATTAAAATACCTTTGATCAGATATAAAAATAAAATCATACAATAAACACAGGACAGATTCCCCCTATACTATGTTGGTAAAATATAGTATGAATAATAAATCTAGGTGAGAGCTTTGGAGCTTTGTTTGTAATTACTTCCCCCTGGTCCCCTACCATCCAATGTATCCAAAAAATAATAGACCCTAAAATATAATTGAGCAAGACTTCCCCCTCTCGATATGCAATCAGCCCACACAGCCCTGCAGATTGAATAGATTATATTTATTATTATAGAGCAGATTGCTGTACATTAAGGCAGTGTCGGACTGGGACACCAGGGTCCATTCTCAGTACTATTATTCTTCCTCTCCTCACTCAACTTCTATTCTCCTAGGGGTAAATTTATCAAAGAGTGAAGTTCCGCCACTAGAGTGAAATTCCGCAGCTCTCTGTACATTTCTATGGGATTTTGAAAGGCGTATTTATAAATGGGTGAAAGTGTAAGTTAATAAATACGCCTATGAAAATCCCATAGAAATGAATGGAGAGTGGCGGAATTTCACTCTAGTGGCGGAACTTCACTATTAACTTCACTCTTTGATAAATATACCCCCGAGTCTCTTTCCTTTACATACTATAATCTATTATTCCATCTATTTAGCCTCTTTGTTCTCATAGAAATAGGGAATGGCCATGAAATAGGCTAAATATTTAGCAGCACGAAGGGCCACTGACACCTGGGCCCACCGGGAGTTTTCCTGGTATCCGGTGGGCCAGTCTGACACTGCATTAAGGTTAAGGGGCCGATTCACTAACTTCGAGTGAAGGATTCGAAGTAAAAAAACTTCGAATTTCGAGGTGTTTTTTGGGCTACTTCGACCATTGAATGGGCTACTACGACCTTCGACTACGACTTCGAATCGAACTATTCGAACTAAAAATCGTTAGTCGAAGTACTGTCTCTTTAAGAAAAAACTTCGACCCCCCTAGTTCGCCATCTAAAAGCTACCGAACTCAATGTTAGCCTATGGGGAAGGTCCCCGATTCCTTCGATCGTTGGATTAAAATCCTTCGAAAAAGGATTTTATCGTTCGATCGAAGGAATAATCCTTCGATCGTTCGATCGCACTATTTGTGCTAAAATCCTTCAACTTCGATATGTCGAAGGATTTTAATTCCCAGTCGAATATCGAGGGTTAATTAACCCTCGATATTCGACCCTTTGTGAATCGGCCCCTTAATGTTGCGTTGCTGTTTGGCGAAACCCAGGAGTTAACGCTATACGTGAATGGAATACAGACGGGGTTATTTGCAGGAATTCTGCGGCAGAAGACAATCACAGACAATTCTCCGTCTCGCTCTCAGGATTCTACTTTGTATGGGAGGGTTTATTCCATTGGTGTCCCTGCTCCTCTGTGTGCTATAGAATTCATGTCTCGGAAACCAGCCATTGCAAGATAAATATAAGCAGTTTCATATCACCATGATTTACTGACCGATCAAAGAATGTTATCAAATTGGCAAACACAGAAAACCCATCTTCTGCGTGACTCATTGATCACATGACAGGAAAGAATTCAGGGTCCAACTGCAACAGGAAGAAGGGTTGGAGTAAAATACACACCCCTGTCCATTGATTGGCTGATGTAGCCTAGCATGTGTGTGTGTGTGCCTTTGTGTAGTGCCTCGTATGTGTCAGAGCAATGGCCTGTCATCTTTAAAATGGCAGCGTTTAGTTTTGTGTAGCTAAGTACTAGGAAAACAAATATTTTTCACACACAGCCTTTATTTGTATGGCAATTGTTTACATATAGGCTGTATATTTTTTAAAGACCCACCATGTTCACAGCTATAGTTTTCCTTTAAAGGAGAAGGAAAACCATTTTCTACTTGGGACACCCCAAGTGATTTTTATTAACTTACCTGACACCCCAGGCCGATGCTCCTATATTTATTGGTGTGTTTGGGGTTGTTGTCTTGTTAAACCCCCATTTCAAGAACATTTCCTCTTCAGCATAAGGCAACATGACCTCTTTAAGTATTTGATGTATTGAAACTGATCCATGATCCCTGGTATGTGATAAATAGGCCCAACACCATAGTCTGAGAAACATCCCCATATCATGATGCTTGTGCCCCCGGCTTCACTCTGTACTGTGACTTGAATTCAGTGTTTGGGGCTCGTCTGACAAACTGTCTGTGGCCCCTAGACCCAAAAAGAACAATCTTGCTTTCATCAGTCCACAAAATGTTGCGCCATTTCTTTTTAGATCAGTCAATGTGTTCTTTGGCAAACTGTAAGCTCTTCAGCACGACTTTTTTTTTCAACAATGGGACATTGCGGGTTCTTCTTGCCGATAGTTTGGCTTCACATAGTCGTCCTCTAATTGTAACAGTATCACAGGTAACTTTACTCCTTCTTTCATCTTCCTGGAGCTGATCATTGGCTGAGTCTTTGCCATTTTGGATATTCTTCTATCCATTCCAATTGTAGTTTTCCTTTTCTTCCACGTCTTTCAGGTTTTGAT
Source organism: Xenopus petersii (assembly GCA_038501925.1). Taxonomy (NCBI): domain Eukaryota; kingdom Metazoa; phylum Chordata; class Amphibia; order Anura; family Pipidae; genus Xenopus; species Xenopus petersii. The sequence continues at coordinate 10,872,873 of CM076681.1, read as the reverse complement.
GCCATTTTAAAGCATTTGAGATCATTTTAGCCTATTATTCTTTATACATTTCCCCTCTCCAATAGTGATGGGCAAATTTGTCCCGTTTCACTTCGCCACGAATTTAGAGAATTCTGAAACTCGGATTTTGATGCCGGAGACAATTCACCGGCGTCAAGATGGGCGCCAGCTACAAAGTTAACGCCAGCGACCGTTAAAGTCAATGGACATCCGTTAATTGTCGCTGGCGTCTAAATCGCTGATTCCTTCGCCGTTTTCGCTGCAAATTCACGAATGTATTCGCTGGCGAAATGCAGAAATTCAATGCAAATAATTTCACCCATCACTACTCTCCAATCAACTTTTTAATCAAAGTACTCTGTTCTTCTGAACAATGTCTGGAATGAGCCATTTTACTCAGAGAAATACGCTATAACCAGCAGCACAACATTTGCCCCTTCCTTCCTAAAATAAGGGCCGGAATTGACTTTTTTCCAAGCCTCAATAAATGATTCAATGACACAGAATCAGCAGCATGGCATGACTGTTGGGTCTGTTGGGTTTCTATTACTCTCAGAAGCGATCCTAGAGGGGGGCCGGGCCCTGGTGTGTGATGCACAGCCAGGCCCCGCCCCCTCCGTATGGCCGCATTTGGCCGCATTTGTTGTGGCGCACGGACTCCCCTGCTCCCCCAGTAGTTCCGCCACTGATTACTCTACTACACCTACTAGTAAATTATTTGTTAGGTAGAAATATACAGTGATTGATCAGGTTTCCAATACAGTGGTAGTAAAAATATTGTTGTAGGGTCCCCTTGACAATTATTGTGAAGGGGGGCTGTACTCACACAGAACACATTTATGAGCCGAACGCAGGTGAAATTCAACATGCTTCGTCCCACCTGCATTTGGCTCTATATGCGTCTGTGTGAGTACAGCCCCTGTCACAATAATTGAGTGCGTCAACTCCTGCGCTCCCCTGCGGCTGGACAGAAGAAAGCGCAACGCAGGGGAGTGCAGGCAAAACTGCCCGTGTGTAAGAGCCTTTAGGGCTCGTACAGAAAAGCAGTTTCCCTTGTGTTCAGTTTTAATGCGTTCCACTCAGGGTTGGACTGGGGGGCCCGGGGACCACTGTCCAGGGCCCCCTCTGGCCACCCTACTGTGAGGCGCCGATCGGGCCACATTCACGAATGTGCACCCGGCATAGAAGAGGGGTCTGGCCCGGCAGGGGCCCATGAGGGTTGGGGCCCACCAGGTTTTTTCCCGGTTTCGCGCCGGGCCAGTCCGACACTGGTTCCACTGCAGGAGGAAACATATTTTTTGATTACTTTTGGGGCTGTACTCACACAGGTGCGTTTAAGCATCAAAACACGACTCCTAAGAAACAGTTAAACCCAAATAAGTTTCATGTTCTTTGTTGTCACTGCCTAATTACAGACTCAAATGACTGTACTTCTGTAGTTTCTCACAATAATGCATTTTAATTTTTCAGAGAAGAGATTCTATACCCTGTTTGCCTCCATTATACATCCTGGTGGAAGATAGCTCTCTACACAGGGGAAATTAAATGTAAATCAATTAAGGCCACACAAAAAAACCTCACCGAGGCTTGAGACTAGCATTCTCCTATTAGGAGTCTCAGGTGTTTGTAAGCACATTAAGCAAGGAAGGCGCACCTCGCTATTAATTAAATGATGGGGTTGGAAATGGCAGGGATTGGCCGGGGGCCCAGATCCGAGCAACAATCAGAGTGAAGTAGCATTATCACACTGAATAATCTGCAAAACAACAATAGTGGTGCTGCCATAGCAACCACAGCTTTGTTCCTAAAGGGAAAGCGAATGGACCTTTGTTAGAAATAACATATACAATTTTTTTTATTATGTATCAAAGGCACAGTAAGTCCATCACAAATAGAATACACAGAAACGTTGCCCAATTATAAGTATTAGGCATGGAAAAGCTTTCCAGTTATAGATGTCAGTGCTATAGAAAGCCGTATCTGTCTCTCTCTTTCTGCACTGCTGCTTCTGGCTTTTAAAACAATGTTATGCAGGTCAGCCTTGCAGGTTCTTCAGTTGGCACATTGTTTCAGGAGTTAGAACCAGCAGTTCAGAGAACAGTAACATCCATAATGCTTAGAATCAAGTTTTCTTTCATTATGCAAAAAACAGAGATGTGCGTGAATTTTTGACAGGTTTGACAAAAATTATCATGCTTAAAAAAAATTGTTGCACGTCAAAAAAATAAAATTATCGCCCATTGACTTTATTTGGGGAATTTTTCTCTGATTGGCGAATTTTGGTAAAATTGGTCAGATTCATCTATCACTGGCAAAAAACAGTGTTTACTTGGAGGACCACTTTAATCTAAAAAATTGTCATGCATAAAAAAAAATTATTGCACGTCAAAAAAAAATTATCGCCCATTGACTTCAATACATTTGGGGAATTTTTTCGCTGTTTGGCGAATTTTGGGAAAATGGGTCAGATTCATCTATCACTGGCAAAAAAAAGTGTTTACATGGAGGACCACTTTAATACCCATCCAAATATCCCATATTTTATAGGGTGTTTTAAAGAGAGGACTCAGTACAACCCTCTGGCTTGTATGAGGCATTGTGCTTACACACTAACCAAGGACACACATACATGCTAGGCTACAACCAGTGAATGGACAGGGGCATGTCTTTCTCCCACACTTCTTCCTGTTACGGTTAAGCTGCATTTCCTGTCAGGTGATACAAAGCCTATCACAAAATGGCAGCTTATAGGAAAGATGTAGAAGGGAATTATTTAATGATATACATGTGCCAATTTGATAAGATTCTTTGATTGGTCACTTACCGGGGAAATAAATTATTTTTGTTAAGTTTCCCTTTGATATAAAAAGTCCCTTTTATTGCACTAGATCATAGAATTTATAGTGCTGATACAGAAGTACCCTTGTGTCAATGTATCCAGTTATCAGAGCTGATATCTGTTTCTGACGCAGATATATATTGAATCATTTGTCCCCTATTTTCTAAGTGAATCATCTGCAGAGGTAAAAGTCGTAGCTGAGTCTGATGTATAAAAGTGTAGTGGTGGGAGGAGGGGAGGCTTGCTGTGCAGTTATTAGACCTGCGCTGATTGCTGAACCCACTCCACATTCTTCAGCACAGATATAAAAACAGAAAGTGATGGGAAATGTGACGTGCGACTGCCGCGCTGGTTCAGTAAAGGTTAGAACCACAGTCGGTGGGAATGACAGATTCTCAGCAGTGGCAGCAGCCTCCAGATGGCAGTCAGCGCAGAGACGTAGAGGCAGAATGCACGACATAAGCCCCTCTATAAAGGCACAGCAGAATAAAGGGAAGGTGAGGCTATTATTTGAATGTGTTTAAATGAAGCATTGTTGGGAAATGACAGCAAAAATCTTGTGGCTTTTACAATTTCTCTCTGAGCAACAATGGAAGGAGAAACTTGGGGTAAATGGCGGAAGACAAATATGATGATGTGGTTATTTTACTGCTGATGGATCCGGGTGTCTGGCTATAAGGCGATCCTTCATCCTTTCCTTAAATGCTAATATTGCTCCATCTGGCTGTGCAAACTATCGGCTATATTTACCATGAATAATGAATGGAATTGCATAGTGTAAGGGTCAGGGCACACGCTCAGATTCAGGGAGATTAGTTGTCCGGCGACAAATCTTCTTCGGGGCGACTAATCCCCCCGAATTGCCTCCCGCCAGCTTGAATGTAAATCGCCGGCGGGAAGGCCTTTACGAGTGATTACTTTTCCGAAGTCACCAAGTTCGGGCAACTTCGGAAAACAAAGCGATCTGAGTGCCATCCCTCCATCTGTCTCTACTGTATATAAACTGACAGGTCCCCTTTAATGTGTCAGTTCTTAAACTATTTTCTGACTGTATGAGAAATAGTGAATAAAGTACCTCCTTTTACTCCAAGGTAACTTCTAATATCCTCATATTTTACAACTGGGGGTACTTTATTTATTATAATACACAAATTTCGGTGAGTCATGTGACAGAAATGACATCAGAACTCACCGTTTATAACTGATGACATCAGAACTCACCGTTTATAAGGATATAATTTACATGATATTCATGGCTTTTGTGTATTATATGATAATAATGGACAGTTAATAAAATGAATCTCTACTGTATATAAAGTAAATCTAGAATCGAATGAACTTCGCTGGTTCTCTGGTCCATATCTCCTTCCCGTGGCCAAATGAACTGTGCGGCTCCCAGCAGGGACGCAGTGTAAATTTATTATTTATGTATGACAAGAAGGAAGCATTCACTCTGGAGATTAGCATCTTCTGTTCTCATGTAGCGAGTGTCACATTTGGAAATGTCTTGCTGATGGCGTATTCTCTGAATGACAGTCCCTTCTGTGAATTAGAAATCAAGCCGAGTGCCTGGTAACACCTGCGAGACGCACAATCTGATCTGAGAATAATGTGCCGCCGCTTGGCCCGAGCTGCCCAACTTTATAGGTCACGTCGCTCTGAATGGGAATTTTTTTATTTTTTTTGTATCATAAAACTGCAATCACCAACTTTTTGTTCCGGGCTCCTCTCCAAATTGCCAGGAGTGAATGGTCGTTGTGACGGTTATAAGTGCCACCAAGAGATTTCTTATCAGAAGAACTGAGAGACGCATGCACAGATAGCTCTTTTATGAGTAGTGATGGGCGAATTTCTCCCGTTTCACTGAAAAATTTGCGAATTTCCAGCGAAATTTGCGAAACGGCAAAAAATTTGCCAAAATATCCAAATATTTTTGACGCCGTTGACAATTCTGACGCCCATTAAAGTCGGAATTTTCACCGGCATCAGAATTGTCAACGGCGTCAAAAACATTTGAATTTTCGCTGCAATTTCGCTAATGTATTCACCGGCGACGAAACACGGAAATTCGCTGCAAATTCGTGCCTGGCGAATAAATTCGCCCATCACTATTTATGAGTTCTTTATCATGTCTGACCAACTATCTCCTCATTAGAGGTATGGGATCCGCTATCCGGAAAACCGTCATCCAGAAAGCTCCATTTTAAGAAAATATTTTTTAAAAAAATTTAAAAATTATTTCTTTTTTTCCTGTAATAATAAAACAGTACCTTGTACTTAAGCACAACTTAGATTAAATGAATCCTTATTGGTGTCAAAACAATACTATTAGGTTTATTTCAAGTTTGTTTGTTATTTTTATCAGACTGAAGATGTGGTGATCCAAATTATGGAATGATCCCTTATCTGGAAACCCCCCAGACACCTGCATTCTGGATAACAAGTCCCACATAAGTTTGGGCATCTTTAGCCCCCTCCCTCATATACATGATACAGTGTGCATATGTATGATTTTGTCCGTCATACCCCAAATTTGTATGGACCCAGAGTGCATATACGGGTATGGGTTTCCGTTATCAGGAACCCCATTATCCACAAAGCTCAGAATTACAGAATGGCCCTCTCCCATAGACTCCATTTTATCCAAATAATGCAAATTTTTAAAAATGTTTCCTTTTTTCTCTGTAATAATAAAACAGTAGCTTGTACTTGATCCCAACTAAGATATAATTAATCCTTATTGGAAGCAGAACCAGCCTATTGGGTTTATTTAATGTTTACATGATTATCTAGCAGACTTAATGTATGAAGATCGAAATTATGTAAAGATCTGTTTTCTGGAAAACCCCTGGTCCTAAGCATTCTTAGTAATAACTATATAAATTACTGATAAAGTTGTTCTTTGTTTGTAGGGCCTACCCCATAGAGGACACAGAGACACTGGCCACTACTTAAATAGGGCATTGTAACCCCTAACGACCAATCAAATGTTTGCTTTTATTGTTCTTCCTGCACTAGATCAGTAAAAAATAACTTCTAATTGGTTGACAGTAGTGATGGGCGAACATTTTTTAAACTGCGCAACTTTTTCAAAAATATAATAATTAGAGTCTATAGTTTTCTTTTTTCTCTGCGAAACTCAGCAAAACACAGCAAAATATTTTGCTCCTCATTAGTTGGCAGTTTAGATTGACAGGTGGATGCCATTGATGTCACTGCCTATAGACCTGGGACAGAAGCCTAAATAGGCCCTAATGTGGTTTTATAGAGTCATTGCTTTTTATCTACCGAAAATGGTAAGTTATAATGCATTGCTTGTTATTGGTCCTGTCCTTTGGAAAAGAAAGGGTTAATCAGGAAGCTGGAAGCCTAGCCAACAAACACCCCGAAATCCTAATAAAATTGTATAATATAGATATATATAGTAAATATACTGTTAAAAAGAAAAGTCAATTGAATGTTGACAGATAAATGCTGCTCCAGCTTCTGCCTTTAGATCTTTTTAATTTTGTGGCTTTCATGGGATGGGGAGAATATGAAATAATTACAAGATGCATCTTTGAGAATAGCGGCACTCAATTTACTGATCTGAGTGGAATTAACCTAATGCTGTTTATTGTACCAAAATGAATACTGACAAGCCGTAAGTTTCTTGCGTTTTGTAGCTTAAGGCTAAAAGAAAAAAAATATTTTCATTGGTTCCTCTTCTAAAATAGTTACAAAATATGAAGGCTTTATCTCTCTTGCACATTTTAGTGAGAGGCCATGGACTGACTTAAATCCCACACAGTGTTACAGAGAGTAGAGCATACCTAAAAAAACAACAACATTGACTATGCGACGGGTCAGTCAAAGCACAAGCAGAGGCCCCCAACCTTCTTCTCCAAAGGTGTTGGGTCTCTACAGAGCAGAAAACATCATTGTGCAAAAGGATAGAAAGGCGGCACTCCGGTAAAAAGAAGAAGATGGTTTATTGGAACAGGTCATAGACGCGTTTCAGAAGCAACTCCCTTAATCATAGGCTGACGTAAGCCTAATATTAAGGGAGTTTCTCCTGAAACACATCAGGTAATGTTGGTTTGTGACCTGTTCCAATAAACCACCTTCTTCTTTTTACCGGAGTGCCGCCTTTCCATCTTTTTTGCACAATTGATTACAGTGGGAACACTGATGGCTGAGCACCCGGTACATCAAAATGGAGCTGCACTGAATTGAGCATACAGGGGGTGAACATCATTGGCTGTAGAAAATTATATATTCTGAGATATAATTCTGATATATAATTAATAAGGAAGCTTCAGCATTCTGCCCTGGGATCCAGTACTACTAAGGACAGCCCTGGTGACCAGTTTGACCTTTGAAAGATCACTCAATACAGAAAGCCTTGTTGACTGATGAACCCTTTTACCAAATGTCTGAGATTTCTATCAAGGGTTTCAGAACACCCTTGTGAGCAGGACTGGACTGCACTGAAGCACCTGAACATCTCCTGGTGGGCTTCTGGTGGGCTGGCTATAATGAGGCAATGGATTCTGGAACTTGAAGTCCCTCTGCTTTCCAGATGATCTGTGCACCACCCAAAATGGAAAGCAGAGGGACTTCTAGTCCCAGAATCCTTCACTGTAATGTGGAGAAAGGGTTGCATTCCATGCGTTTGTCAGAGTCACATGCTTTCTTTCAGTCTAGGAAGCTTCAGCATTCTGCCCTGGGACTCAGCACTACTAAGGACAGCCCTGATTGACCAGTTTGACCTTTGAAAGATCACTCAATACAGAAAGCCTTGTTAACTGATGAACCCTTTTACCAAATGTCTGAGATTGCTATCCAGTATTTCAGAACACCCTAGTGAGCAGGACTGGACTGCACTGAAGCACCTGAAAATCTCCTGGTGGGCTCTGGCATCACCTTCTCCCATAGTGAAGTGATGGATTCTGGCACTTGAAGTCCCTCTGCATTCCAGAGAATCTGTGCACCACCCACAACAGAAAGCAGACTTCAAGTCTCAGAATCCTTCACTTTTAAGAAGAGAAGGGGTTTCATTCCATAGTGACCCTAAGACAAGGGGTCCCCAACTTTTTATACCCGTGAGCCACATTCAAATGGAAAAAGAGTTTGGGAGCAACAGAAGCATGAAAAAGATTCTGTGGGTGCCAAATAAGAGCTATAATTGTCTATTTGGTAGCCCCTATTTGGACTGGCATCCTATAGGAGGCTCTATTTAGCATTACACTGGGTTTTTATGCAACCACAATTTGCCTGCAAACCAGGAATTGAAAAATAAGAACCTGCTTTGTGGCCACCGGGAGCAACATTCAAGGGGCTGGTGAGTAAGATGTTGCTCAAGAGCCACTGGTTGGGGATCACTGCCCTAAGGAATGTCGGGACATGGTTTGTCAGAGTCACATCTGCCTTCTTTCAGTCTATGTTATTAGCTACATTTGTGTAAAAAATTAATTCATATTTATTTCTGAAAATTCGGCTAGTGTTTATGCACCTTTTCTACTTAAACCCATAAGAGCTCGTATCAAAAAGGGCCGTCTTGGGGCATGGTGAAGAGTTCATTTACCCTGGGTCTTACCCACCATTCCAGCTGAAAGGCCACAGTTCAAACACCCTAATGAATTAATTTATTTTCTGTTTTGTGTCCCTGGTGTCCTTTTATAACCTTCAGCCTCCATCTCCTGCCCTGGTGGGGCGCAGACACCCTGTGTTCACATTCAGAGTTGCTTCTTTAAAATCCAAATTGTAAAGTGTACATGATATGATTATAAAAGTCCTATTATATTGCAAAAATCTTTTTTTCACATGCACTGTAATCATAAAGCCCTGAGAAATGACAGCGCATTGTGATGCTGCCCTAGTAATTCTCCCTGAAACATACAATATCCACTTTTTTCTCTTGATCAAAAGAGTCAATTGAGCCTCTAGATTAAAGGAGAGGAGCTTTTTTTTTTTTGTCCATCGCTCTTCATCATCCAGGGCAATGGACTTAAAATGATATTGGTTTCCCTCAAAGCATGTTAAAACTTTGACTGTATGAACTGTAGTTACAAATGGTTTACATCCTCAAGCGCAGTGAGAAAAGTTCAATTTCAAGTGCAACCGCCATGTTTTTTTCTCCCATAATGCAGTGTTTCACCCCAGAATTCAAGAGGAATTTTGTTGTGGCCAATGAATCAAAATTAAAACAGTTGCATTTGCACTTTGCTGAAATTAGCTGCAAGTCTGCTGAACGTTTGTCAAGTCCGATTGGCCTCATTTCCATTGTTCAGCTTGAGAGTGATGATTGTGCCCAAGTCTGTGCCTGTTGATTTAGGGCACTGAGGGAACCCTGGAGCTCCCACCAACTCCAGACCAGGACGTTAGCTCCAGGCTTTCCTCAGCACCCTACTACATCAATAGACGCAACAGTGCAGGATTGGGAACAGAAGGCGCGTAGGACTGATCGGCTCCAAGCTCAACAATATGGAAGTGCCCATTGATGCAATTAGCTTTATTGAATGTGGTTTTACACACAACTGATTACAATAGTGGACAGGCCCGGACTGTCAATCTGTGGGTTCTGGCAAATGCCAGAGGGGCTGCTATAAGGTGCCATAGAAAGTCAGTATTTAGTGGGCTGGTGGGCCTCTGTGTGGGCTGATTGGGCCTCTGTGTACCTGAAATGCCAGGGCCTAATTTAATTCTCAGTCCGGACCTGATAGTGGAAGTAAATGATGACTAAGTCTTTACTTTGCTGTTCATTTCACAGTTGGTACCTGACTCCAGGCCGTATTTATCATATACGTAGGCACTCGAGGGCCTGTGCCTATAGCTTTCAGGGGGAGGCCCATGGATGCCTATATATCGTAAATACAATTTTCTGGGGAAAAAATACCTCTTCTCCTATATATTGCTACTAAATCCGGTGGCAGAGGTGGTGGGGGAGGGGGTATCAAGTCGCAGCTAAAGTCACATCATGAGCATTCACAGTACATTGTGACATCACTTCTCCTGAAGTCATAATCATGTGCTGATAGGTGCAAATAGACCAGAATACAGCCCTGCCGACATCTATATCAGGAACATTTGGTTATTGCTTTACCCTGGACGCAGAGACACACAGTCAGATTCTGAGAGATTAGTCGCCCGGCGACAAATCTCCTCTTCTTCGGGGGGGAATATTCTCCCCAAACTGCCTTCCGGCCGGCTAGAATGTAAATCGCCGGCGCGATGGCACTCTGAGTGATTCGTTTTCCGAAGTCGCCCGAAGTCGCCTTGTGAGTGAATCTGACCGTGTGTCTCTATCCTAATACTCTGTTCTGCTACTTGTGTACTAATTGACTAATTGCTTTGCTAATCCACTATACCTTGGTTTTCAAGGTAGGATTAAAGTACTTCACCTCATGCTTTATTGCCCCTAGTTTCTATGAAGGTATCACTCATTTAACAGTTTCACACTCCAAGCTCCATTATTCTCATGTTGGCTGGCCACAGCTTTCCTTGTAGTTCTCTGGACATATAATTCCTTTGTAAAAAGTCAGACCTCAATACTTGTTGTTCCATTTATTTGGGTTGTACAGCACTGGGGCACTTGTATTGTGTTGTCCTGTGGATATGGTGTGCCCCAAATAACCCCAGAGAGGAGGAATGACCCTAATCAGCCCAGATAGGAGGCTATGCGTTTCCGAGCCTTCATTATTCTCTGTTACAGTCTTTTCTCCTTATTCTATGGTTACTTATTGCTCTGGGGCCCAACCACAGTATAGTACAGGTTTGGGATCCTTTATCCAGAAACCCATTATCCAGAAAGCTACAAATTATGCAAAGGCTGTCTCCCATAGATCCCATTTCAGTCAAATAATCCACATTTCCACATAAAAATGATTTCCTTTTTTTCTGTAATAATAAAACAATAGCTTGTACTTGATCCCATCTAAGATATAATTAATCTTTATCGGAAGCAAAACCAGCCTGTTGGGTTTATTTAATGTTTATACGATTTTCTAGTAGCCTTAAGGTCTGAAGATCCAAATTACTAGGGATGCACCGAATCCAGGATTCGGTTCGGGATTTGGCCAGGATTCGGCCTTTTTCAGCAGGATTCGGCCGAATCCTTCTGCCCGGCCGAACCGAATCCAAATCCTAATTTGCATATGCAAATTAGGGGCAGGGAGGGAAATTGCGTGACTTTTTGTCAGAAAACAAGGAAGTAAAAAATGTTTTCCCCTTCCAACCCCTAATTTGCATATGCAAATTAGGGTTAGGATTCGGCCAGATCCTTCGTGAAGGATTCGGGGGTTCGGCCGAATCCAAAAAAGTGGATTCAGTGCATCCCTACAAATTACAGATAGATCCATTATCCAGGTCCCAAGCATTCTGGATAACAGGTCCCATGCCTGTATTGAGATCAGGCTCAGCAGCAGCCATCACCCTATCTATTCATTTAGCAATGGAGAAGCTTGACTACACACATTTTAAGTGCATTAATCAGAGCCTGTTTTCTTCTCCGTTTTCGTTCTTTTCTTTCCCCGAGACTTACTTTGATTACAGCAGCGAACTTGACAAACATTGCACACACAAAAAAAATGTAGTCGAAATGTGTGCTCACCGACCCGAATGGATTTGCTTGAACAATTTGCTTAATCAGAGAGAACTTGACAAGGAAGGAATTGCAGTAGCGTTCTTTGGACAATTTATTGTGTTCATGTACCGGGAAGGGGAATGTGAAGTCATTTTACATACAGTTGGCTTAAGTTTTATAATGTTGGATTTTGGTTGGTATCAGGGATAACTGATCCCACATACATAATAAAGTATATGGAGCTGCCTCCATACAGATCCATTGTTGTTTGGGCCTGGAGTCCATTTCAGACTAGGGTACTCATAAATCCTGAGATTCTTTGATTTCTTCATCTAAATGGCATTATAGTTTAGGGATAGTTTACCTTGAAGTTTTTTGTACATTATAGCATGCCCTACTCTTAGCACGATTTAGTAGAGACAATTTTTGAATTGTGATGAGCGAATCTGTCTCACTTCACCAAAAAATTCACGAAACTGCAAAAAAATTCACGAAACGCATTGAAGTCAATGGGCGTTTTTTACGCGCGACAAATTTTTATACAATCGCAAATTTTTCTAACTCGAAATGCATTAAAGTCAATGGGTGTTTTTTCTTATGGCGACTTTTTTTGCCCTGATGCATTAAAAGGCAATGGGCGTTTTTTCGCTGTGAAATTCGGAATTTCTCCATGAATCCATGGCTGCCGAATAAATTTACTCATCGCTATTTTTGAATTGTATCAGAATATCACTGTCCAATGCCAGGGCAAGTAGTGTTGGCACTCAAGACAATACCACAACTGACTGATTAGTAATTAATACACATAATTACTACATGGCAGCACAGAAACCAGTGCAATTAGCATCAGAATTGAATAATCAGCAAACCTGTAGCATCAGCTTATATTACAGCCAGGGAAGCTCATTTACTGCTGGATAATTAGTGATGAGCCCTAAGCTTAGCTTCTCAACAGCCAATCAGAGCCCACTGAGCATGTGAGTGTCACAGACACTTTCCAAGATGGTGACCCCCTGTGACAAGTTTGAAGTCCTGGATCATTGCTGCTGTTGACAAGCTCAAACTTTAGCCTCGTGCAATAAGTTCAATGTATAGAATATGGCATTTTTAGCCACATTCATTTTTAGGGTTTAGTTCTCCTTTAAAGGGGAAGTAAAGTCTAAAATAGAATAATGGTAGAAATGCTGTATTTTATATTCTAAATATAAACATGAACTTACTGCACCACAAGCCTAATCAAACAAATAATTTATGCTTTCAAAGTTGGCTACTGGGGGTCACCATCTTGTAACTTTGTTAAACATCTTTGCAAGACTAAGACTGTGCACATGCTCAGTGTGGTCTGGGCTGCTTAGGGATCATCATAAATGATCAAAACAGCACAAGTCAAATAATATCTGCCAGTAGCCGATACAGCAAGACTGATTAATAATCAGAATATACAGACTGCACTGGGTCCTGTGTTGTCATGTAATCTAATGTGGATTTTATAGTTTTTCTATTGTTTAATATAAACTTTCTCCAACTCTGCAGAAATAGTGGCTGCAGCAAAATAATCCTCCAAATAGAATCTCAGTTTATCTGTTTAAATCTGGTTCCATGATCTTTGTCCCGGCAGCTGGAGTTGGAAACAGTAAAGGGAAAGTAAAGCGAAAATTAAATCCAACTCCATCTCTACACAGTCGCCAACTGCTCTACAGGGAAACAAACAAAGCTGCTTGAGTTCTGCACGGCTGGGAAGTAAGACGGGGGCTCCCCCTGCTGTTCATAAATATGATTGTTTCCCTGCAGAGCAGTTAGGGACAGTTTGACATTAACTATCCACAGCAGTAAATGAAGGAAGAATTGCACTGCATACAGTCAGGTTTTTTATAGAAACAGTACACATTTTTTAATTAAAGTATATTGGAGATTTATTTTTCATTAAAAAAAAGTAAAAATGGGATTTTATTTTTTTGCCTTTACATGCCCTTTAACATATACTAGGGGTTTCTGGTACAACTGCAATGGCTGCTGCACATACTACATTTGGCCTTTTGGTTAAAATCAAGTGTAATATGTATTCTTAACAGTTGGGGGAGCCGCCAACCCTCGCTGGCAGAAGAAAGAGGCACTTGATCCTCTGTCCAGGCGCTGGATGCTAATGGAGCCCGAGCTTTATTATTGCACCCAGGCTGGGATGCCTTAAATGTGGTGCAAAGACTTGGACCTACTTGGAGGTCATTTGTTTTCAATTTCCCCTTTATTGCCATGGGGCTGAAGGGGATTTGGATATAGGGTCCCACCAAGCCCTTGGCAAAGTGGGTCTGAAGACCCTTGCCTCCTGATGGCCTTTTGGCAGGGAAGGTTGGGGATAAAGGGGTCTCTCCTTGCCCTCGAGTGAAGACAGACATGAAAACCTGTGTTTGGGACTTTGTCTCTTTTGAGGCTCCCCTGTGCACTTTGCGTGTTTTTTGAAGCATCAAGCTTGGGCTTCAATAAAAAAATAATTAGTACACTAATGAATGATACAAATCCCAGTAGGATATTATTGTTCTTTCAGATTTACATACCTATTTAATATCTAGCTTATTCCGCCCTGCAAGACTTCAGCTCGCCATTAAAATCCCCGCTTACAGCTTTCTGTGGTTCTCTGGGAAATTACCAGCTGTAATTGCACAGAAGCGTAAAGAGCTGATGGCAGATAAGGACCCCTTGACCCGTCTAATTGTCTCATTTTCCGTAACTGTTCTGAACCATTTGACCCAAGCAGGCTCTTAGGCTTTTCTTCTTGCAAATAACTCTGCACCCACACAGGATAATTGTACACGTTTTAAAGGTACGGAGACCTGCACGAAGATGAGAAAGCGATGGGTAAATAACTTTGCACTGTTTGGCTCCATATGGGTGTCCAGGTAATCATTACCATTAGGCGGAGTTTAAACTGTCATGCGAGGGCACAGGTTTCAACTGTCATGCCTATTGCTCCACCCGCCTCTTCTCCAGCGTGAACATCCCCAATTTGGCCAGTCTTTCCTCATAGCTAAGATTTTCCATAACTTTTACCAGCTTAGTTGATATAACATTATGGTCTCTATTACCCAGGGGTTCAATGACTTGCACATTTGCTATAAGTTCCGGGTCATTTGAGATCAATAGCATTTTTTCTGGTTGGCTCCTCAACAACCTGTGCCATAAAATTGTCATGCAATAAGTTTATAAACTTGTTCCCATTAACTGATCTAGCAGTACCGTTGCTCCAGTCAATATCTGGTTATTTGAAATCCCCCATTTTATTTACTTTACCCAAATTGCAGCCTTTTCTATTTGCATCAGGAGCTTTGTCTCCTCCTCGTCACTTACATTAGGGGGTCTGTAGCGACACCTACAATCAATTTGCTTATTATTATTATAATGGGGGATAATTTAAAGCTTTTTTTCAACACGGCTTTATGAAAACCCCCAAAATATACATTTTCTTCAAAGTGCCTCTCTGCAGGCAAGCCAACCATTTACATGTTGTAGGATATCGCGCATGGATCATGCAGTGCCTTTACTCAGAGTTTTGGTCATTTATTCAGTGCAAGTCCGACTGTGGATATTATTTAAATTTCTATAATTCATTCCGTTTCATTTAACACTGATTATTTTCTCTCCCATAACCGCCTTGTAGTGTCTGGGCTTTTCTGTATCATCTCATTATGCTCATTAAATTACACTGCTCTGCACTGAGCGGTGATAATTATTTGTTGGAAACTGGACATCCAGCTACTACCCCATTGTTGCAATTGCTGAAAATACCAACCAGAATTGATTCAGCAACTGGACTGCAATGCTCTTCTTCTCTCACCTCTGTCTTGATGTTTGGATTTTGTTATGTCAGTCACTTGGAAGCTTGGTTTTTCCAAACTTCCTAATTCTCATAATAAATATAACGGACTGGAAAAGCACTAATATAAAATGTGTTACAGATGACCTACTTTTGCTATGTAACTCCTACTATAAGCACCATCTCTCCCTACTATACCTGCTATCCCACAGTCACACTCCCTTCCCAGAGACTATTATCCCACTGTTACTATAGGCACCATCTCTCCCTACTATGCCTGCTATCCCACAGTCACACTCCCTTCCCAGAGACTATTATCCCACTGTTACTATAGGCACCATCTCTCCCTACTATGCCTGCTATCCCACAGTCACACTCCCTTCCCAGAGACTATTATCCACTGTTACTATAGACACCATCTCTCCCTACTATATCTGCTATCCCACAGTCACACTCCCTTCCCAGAGACTATTATCCCACTGTTACTATAGGCACCATCTCTCCCTACTATACCTGCTATCCCACAGTCACGCTCCCTTCCCAGAGACTATTATCCACTGTTACTATAGGCACCATCTCTCCCTACTATACCTGCTATCCCACAGTCACACTCCCTTCCCAGAGACTATTATCCCACTGTTACTATAGGCACCATCTCTCCCTACTATACCTGCTATCCCACAGTCACACTCCCTTCCCAGAGACTATTACCCACTGTTACTATAGACACCATCTCTCCCTACTATACCTGCTATCCCACAGTCACACTCCCTTCCCAGAGACTATTATCCCACTGTTACTATAGGCACCATCTCTCCCTACTATACCTGCTATCCCACAGTCACACTCCCTTCCCAGAGACTATTATCCACTGTTACTATAGGCACCATCTCTCCCTACTATATCTGCTATCCCACAGTCATACTCCCTTCCCAGAGAATATTATCCACTGTTACTATAGGCACCATCTCTCCCTACTATACCTGCTATCCCACAGTCACACTCCCTTCCCAGAGACTATTACCCACTGTTACTATAGACACCATCTCTCCCTACTATACCTGCTATCCCACAGTCACACTCCCTTCCCAGAGACTATTATCCCACTGTTACTATAGGCACCATCTCTCCCTACTATACCTGCTATCCCACAGTCACACTCCCTTCCCAGAGACTATTATCCACTGTTACTATAGACACCATCTCTCCCTACTATACCTGCTATCCCACAGTCACACTCCCTTCCCAGAGACTATTATCCACTGTTACTATAGGCACCATCTCTCCCTACTATACCTGCTATCCCACAGTCACACTCCCTTCCCAGAGACTATTATCCACTGTTACTATAGACACCATCTCTCCCTACTATACCTGCTATCCCACAGTCACACTCCCTTCCCAGAGACTATTATCCCACTGTTACTATAGGCACCATCTCTCCCTACTATACCTGCTATCCCACAGTCACACTCCCTTCCCAGAGACTATTATCCCCACTGTTAATATAGGCACCATCTCTCCCTACTATACCTGCTATCCCACAGTCACACTCCCTTCCCAGAGACTATTATCCCACTGTTACTATAGGCACCATCTCTCCCTACTATACCTGCTATCCCACAGTCACACTCCCTTCCCAGAGACTATTATCCACTGTTACTATAGACACCATCTCTCCCTACTATACCTGCTATCCCACAGTCACACTCCCTTCCCAGAGACTATTATCCCACTGTTACTATAGGCACCATCTCTCCCTACTATACCTGCTATCCCACAGTCACACTCCCTACCCAGAGACTATTATCCACTGTAACTATAGACACCATCTCTCCCTACTATACCTGCTATCCCACAGTCACACTCCCTTCCCAGAGACTATTATCCACTGTTACTATAGGCACCATCTCTCCCTACTATACCTGCTATCCCACAGTCACACTCCCTTCCCAGAGACTATTATCCACTGTTACTATAGGCTCCATCTCTCCCTACTATACCTGCTATCCCACAGTCACACTCCCTTCCCAGAGACTATTATCCACTGTTACTATAGGCACCATCTCTCCCTACTATACCTGCTATCCCACAGTCACACTCCCTTCCCAGAGACTATTATCCCACTGTTACTATAGGCACCATCTCTCCCTACTATACCTGCTATCCCACAGTCACACTCCCTTCCCAGAGACTATTATCCACTGTTACTATAGGCACCATCTCTCCCTACTATACCTGCTATCCCACAGTCACACTCCCTTCCCAGAGACTATTATCCACTGTTACTATAGGCACCATCTCTCCCTACTATACCTGCTATCCCACAGTCACACTCCCTTCCCAGAGACTATTATCCACTGTTACTATAGGCTCCATCTCTCCCTACTATACCTGCTATCCCACAGTCACACTCCCTTCCCAGAGACTATTATCCTAGTGCTACTATAGGCACAACTTTCTCTCTATACTATACCTGCTGTAATGAAGCTTTGGGCCAGAACAAGCACCAGTCCTGTCTGGGGAAATGTATTTACATAACATAGTATTTGAGTTACATAAAGACTGACAAGTCTGACAAATCTCTTCTTGACAACAGGACTCACTTACAGATAATAACAGACTCTTCCTTTATTTATTCATTTCATTTGGAGGATTTCTATCTATATTTCTAAAATTCAATTTACTCGAGAGACAGGTTTGCCATGAAATATATACAATATCAATCTCCGAGCAGATGGCAGACCTACCTTGGAAATAGGAGTCTTAATTTTGTTTCTGATTTCAAAATCACACCACTAACAGATTGCTGTCTGTAATTTCCAACCAGATAGATTTCTGAACTTTTCTTATTTCTTCCTTGTCCCCTGATTCCGAGCGATTTGCCAAAGTTTCTTTTGATTTTTTAACCTTTCCAAAAACAACAAGAAAACAAAGCCGACTTATTTCTGGGGGGGGGGGAGCACAATGAGCTTGTGTATGGGGGGCTTCTAATTTCTTTTCTTCACTTCAGCTGTTTAACATCTGGATTGTAAATAAGATTCATGCTAAAATACTGATGGCAAATGTAAACTCTCTGAAATACGTAGAATATCCTTGTAAATAGGAGCAGTGTTAGAGATCAGGGGCCCCAGAAATCTACAAGTAATTCCACATGGAGCTGATTGTTAGCTTCTCTGGCAAGAAAGTTGTGAACAATTCAATGAGGGAGTTGGGGGAAAAATGTTATTTACCCCAACCAGATAGCAGTTGCTATTATACATTTACTGGCAATGTAGATGCTGGTTAATTTGTAATACCCACCTCCGATCTGCCCCAGAATAACCCCTTCACTTCCCGATCCACTGAAAATCAGCTGATGACTCACCCATGATGTCATACTTCAGCCTCTGTTGTGTCATTGCTCCACCCCATAATGATGTTGCCATGTCCCCTTTATATCAATACCCCCCCCAAGGTCAACTTTTGCCTCCTTTTGAGAGCAAGGCTTGCAAAAGATGGAGACCCTAGAGCCACCACACTCAAGAGAGCCAGGTTGGTGGGCAGTGCCAACTAAGTAAAAGGGAGGCTGCAATTGAAGAAAAATAGCCTGCTACAAATTAGCCTGCTACATTGCTCGAAATCCACCCTGGCCACACGTCTTCACATCTATACCAATCCCATAAATCACCAAAGCCCCACAAGTCACCCTGGCTATGCCCCATCATACCCATGACATTCTACAATCTGCCCAAGCCCTTAAATGGGTGGTTCACCTTTAAATTAACTTTTAGTATGTTATAGAATTGCCAATTCTAAGCAACGTTTCAACTGGTCTTTATTATTTTCTATAGTTGTTTTAATTATTCTCTTTCTTCTTTTGACTTTTTCCAGCTTTCAAATGGGGGTCACTGACCCATCTAAAAAACACACATGCTCTATAAGGCAACATATGTATTTTTATTGCTATTTTCAATTACTTATCTTTCTATTCAGGCCTATCCTATTCATGTTCCAGTCTCCAATTCAAATCAATGTGTGGTTGCTAGGGGAATTAGTGTGGTGTTTATACAAAGGGCCTGTAGGTGTCACTGTGCACATGAGTTATACTGTGTATACATAATTCTTTCTATACTGCTTGGAGTGTTAGAGTTGTAGTTACTGTTGAAGTGTAATGGCTGCATGAACCTGCTAATAAAGCACTGTTATACTCTACTCATCCTCGGCTATGAAAACATAACAAATTGGACTCTAGCAACCTGAAATTGCAAACTGAGAGCTGCAGGATAAAAAGCTAAATAACTCAAAAACCATACCTCCCAACATTTTGGAAATAAAAAGAGGGACAAAAAAGCTGCCTCGGGTAACGCAGCGAAAATTTGTTTGAACATTCATGTGGCTAGATCTACTAATTACCATGTTCATTTTATGAAAGTTTGAACATATTTCTGTGTTTTTTTCCCCAGTTTTTACAGTTGGTGAATTGCCCTTTAAGCTGTGAGTCTAACTTTTCCCAAAGGACCTGTTATCTTGTATTGTTACAATTACTTATTTTTGTATCTAGAAATTGTTACAAAATTTAAATATTGGGAGAGGGGGTCTGGCCCGGCAGGGGGCTCACGAGGGTCTGGGCCCACAGGGTTTTTTCCCAGTGTCCCGCCAGGCCAGTCTGACACTGGACTGCGGGTTGAGCTGTCAAAAAAGGGACTGTCCCTCTAAAAACGGGACAGTTAGGAGGTATGCAAAAACCACAAATTATAAAAAATGAAAACCAAATGCAAATTGTCTCAGAATATCCCTCTCTACATCATACTAATAGTTAACTCAAAGGTGAACAACCCCTTTTAATACACTTTTATTTTTTTGGTGTTGCTGTTCCTTTAAGTGTCATAGCATTGATTCTGAAAAAATCATAAATGAGAAAAACAAAAGAAAAAGCTGAGAGGTCCCAGATATGTGTCTGTTGCCAAGCCATCAAAATCTGGTTTGGTTAAATGCTTAATAATCAGATATCAGCTGTCTGGTTGCCATGCGGAATCATTATGGAGAGAGAACAGTGCATTTCACTGGCAGTTAAACCTGCTTGAACAGAGAGCTGACCTAATATATATATAACACTGGTGCCAGGAGCCTGAACAAAGGGGGATAACTTCCGGCGGCTGGCAGAAAATCAATGAACAGCGTTGGACCTGGATAATGGAATCTTGATTATTAAATAGGATTAACCCTGGAACAGACCCAAAGTGAGGGGCAACAAGACGTGGATTAATCCGACCTCTCGGCATGTCTTTTACATCTTCATTAACCAGGAGTCAGAGGAACGTTAACTAAACTCAGCCGTCCCAGACCTGATCACTGTGGGATTACAGGGGCATCGCTGCTGATCTGGGTGGGAATTCAGAACGTTTAATGCAGGTATCCACGGCGGGAGCATTTGATCCATGGATGCACTGAGTTTAATTTGATATGGGATCAGTTAGCCTGAAAGCCTGAATTATGGGAAGGCCATCTCACATTGGGGTATATTTATCAAATATTTATATATTTATCAAAGAGTGAAGTTAGAGATCACCGCTGTCCTCTAGAGTGAAATTCCCCCACTCTCAATTCATTTCTATGGGATTTTTAAAAAGATTTCTCAATGGGCGAAAGTGAAAGTTCATCCTTCAATAAATACCCCTTTCAAAATCCCATAGCAATGAATGGAGAGCGTCAATCTCGCACTTCACTCTTTAAATATATCCCATAGACTCCATTATAATCAAATAACTCACATTAAAAAAAAATGATTTCCTTTTTCTGTGTAATAATAAAACAGTAGCTTGTACTTGATCACAACTAAGATATAATTAATCCTTATTAGAAGCACAACCAGCTTTATTTAACGTTTAAGTGAATTTTAAGCAGAATCATGTATGTATGGAGATCCAAATTATGGAAAACCTCAGGTCCCAGGCATTCTGGATAACAGGTCCCATACCTGTACTTTTTGCATTCCCCCGGAATCCAGAAGTGAATTGGTGCACCTCTAGTGTAATCTATGTATCTCCCAACCTTTTGGAAATAGAAAGAGGGACGAAAAGTTTTGGCGCACCCGTTTTTGTGACCACACCCCCTAATTGTCTTGTTCATTTTAATAAATTTGGCAGGTTATAAAAGTTTGAACACATTTCTGTGGTTTCTATGTGTTATTACACCTTTGCTAATGAAGGCAAATTGCCCTTTAAGTTTACCAAGAGACCTGCTTATCTTAAATGGTTACAATTGCTTCTTTTCCTATCTTAAATTGTTACAAATGAATCTAAGTGCACCTGCCATGTATTCGGGGCTCTGTGCCAAAAGCCAAGTAAGATTTAGAAACTTTGTATCTTTTTCTGACTGTTCAGTGCAAGAGATCAAAGAGAAAGGGGCAGATTCACTAAAGGCGGAATTGTCGCCAGCAACCTCTTTGCACACTTCGCACCACTTCACCACTACGCTAATTCACTAAAATGCGAGGTTGCGTCCTGGGCACCGAACACTGGCGACTTTTCAATACCGATACTTCTTCAGTGTGAGCGTTTCATAGCGTAGATTCGCTAGCGTTCATTCTTACGCTTAGGTCAATTTGATAAGGGGAGGCGCATAAAAGTCATATACACGTCTTTTTTAGAGATGTCCAAGGAAGCAAAATAAAGACATAAAAGCTCCTCTAATGCCCTAGACATGAGCCCACCCTAAAATATATGTGGCCTGCCCCTCAAATGTGTTAATAAAATCTTTAATAGTTTGGACTTTTGAAGGCAATCCCACTTTAAAAATAGAAAAGTGGCCTGCATTTTTTACACTTTTTATGTATAGTATAAGATGTCACTGACATCATATTGAAGAAGATGTTGCTTCATTTCTGCAGTTTGCCTGGTCTTAGTTGGCGAAGGAAACTCTGGCGAAAGAGGTATTGTTCAGTAAAATCCACAATTTAGTGAATTTGCGGAGCTCGACCATTCGCCAGAGCGAAAAGTCATCCGGCGATAGAGTACGAACGAACACTAGCGATGGTCTCTCTCGCTAGTGAATTGTCATCTACGCCTGTTAGTGAATTGGCGATGTGCCTGCGGATGTGATTTCTGGCAAAAAGTCGATAGCGTCGCCAACTTCGCTCTTTAGTAAAGTTGCCCCAAAGTTGTGCCATTTCAGTAACAATCCGTAACTGCGGGTTGAGCTGTCAAAACTGGGACAGTTGGGAGGTATATAACAACAGGGGTTTCATGTAGGGCCAATAATGGTTGCACCCTAGGCAGGAGCCTCTGATACTGAACGCGGCCCTCCAGTCATCACTTGGCTCACTGAGGATTCTGCTAGTTGCACATTACACTTCTCCCACTGCGCTTTCTCGCTCTCCCTCTGAGCCTTGGCATCAGCAAGAACGTATTTCAAATGAGCGAAAAAGACCGTTTCATAGCGTACCCAGTCGTTTTCTACTTGATTTCAAAAGACAAATTAACGCAGGGTATTTGAACACCATTTTCTGCCTAATAATTTTTATTATGCTGTAATGTTTATGAGCAAATCAAAGCTATGCTTGAATTATAGGCAGGAAGAAAGGCTAATGGCTTAGGCAAAAAAAAACACATTAACAGCTTAACTTGTGTTATTTCATTCAGGGCGAAAAAAATAATATTTCCAATAAGATCGCATTAAACATAAATATGTTACTTAAACGGCAGGAATTGCGAAGGCAGCAAATAACTCAACAGAGTGTGTGGCTTGTGCATTGCTGGGAAGCAAGATGGCTCCATCTCAGTTACATTTGGCTTTGGTTTAGGCAAATTAATGGGAAAGAACAGGGTCGGACAAGGAGGCCCACCAGGGCTGCTTCTTCGGGGCCCCTATGCTCACTACTCCAGCGGCGAATACTCGTTAGCCAGGCCCTCCCCCCCCTCCACAGCTGCAACCGGGGGCCGGGAGGGAGGTCGTGGGGCAGCGCCAATAGCGAGACAGAGCCCACAAGGGCTGGGAGCCCACCGGGTTTTTCCCGGTGTCCTGCCAGCCCAGTCCGACCCTGGAATTCACAAGCTGGAGCTGTAATTTATTTTCTTCTATGGGACATTTCTGAAAAAGACTACAAGTATATGCATTCCAAATGGCATAGTGCAGCCATCTTTAATGACTTTTATTATATGATTATGCAAGTGTGGATGAGCCAATGCTACTTTTTTTCCAACATGTCCAGGTTTAAACGCTCTGAATCAATTTTCTGTAATGACCTTCCTAGCGTTTATGGGGTGTATACAATACTTTGAACGAATTTTAGCAGTGCTCTTACTGGCATGCCTGGGGTTAAGTAATTCAAATCATTTTTCTGCAGTAATCTTTTTGGAATGTCTGGGGTTAATATAGTGCTTTGAATCCATATTTTGCAGTGATCTTACTGTCTGACTGGGGCTAGACATATTGTCGATTTCCCAGCTGCCTCAAATCATGTGACTTGCGCTCTGATAAACGTCAATCACTCTTTACTGCTGTACTGCAAGTTAGAGTGACCCCCTCCCTTTTCCCCCCAAGCAGCCTAAGAAAATAACAATGGGAAGGTAACCAGATAACAGCTCCCTAACACAAGATAACAGCTGCCTGGTAGATCTAAGAACAGCACTTAATAGTAAAATCCCATGTCCCACTGAGACACATTCAGTTACATTGAGAAGGAAAAACAGCAGCCTGCCAGAAAGCATTTCTCTCCTAAAGTGCAGGCACAAGTCACATGACCAGGGGCAGCTGGGAAATTGACAAAATGTCTAGCACCATGTCAGATTTCAAAATTTAATATAAAAAAATCTGTTTGCTCTTTTAAGAAATGGATTTCAGTGCAGAATTCTGCTGGAGCAGCACTATTAACTGATGCATGTTGGAAAAAAAATTTCCCATGACAGTATCCCTTTAAGGTTAAAGGGTGTACCAAAGGAGGCATGGTAAAATAATAAATAATAATAAAAAAAATAATTGGGATTGGTAGAGCATTTTTAGGTGGAGAATACTCTCATGGTCAGGTCCCTTGGATCTCATTTTGTGCTTTATGCTCACGCTATTATTTGTTATTTGTTATTATTTGTTATTTGTTATGTTTCTGCCTCTGATACTGTTTGTGTTTCTCGTCTCTGTATAGAGAAGCAATATTAATATTAATAATAATAATAATACAATAATGGTCAGTAAGTGATTGTTCTATGTGCTGCAAAGCTGAGAACTCACTGAAATAATTTCCTCAGGAGGGCATCCCATTGCAAAGTGCCCACAATAAAGCCCTAAAACATTAGTCTATAACAAAATCACTTGTCAGTAATCCAACCTTAACAAAATCTGTATCTGGTGAGATGTGCAAAGCTAATATTTAAAGAAGGGTTTTTATCCAATAACCACGGGCAGCCTGTACAAACATAAGCGGCTGAAAGAAATGCAGCCGAGCAGAAGAAGCCAATGGGCCGTACTGAGGACACTCGTTTTATTTGTAAAATGTTATTCTCTGGTTGCCTGAAGATTTTCCCAAACAGTCTGGAATTATGAAAGAGTTTGTAGAGAAAAGTAACCCGTCCCCATCCAGCAGATTCTTTTAGTAACAGCGCCAGCTGTAATATTGGATGGAGGACATGTTGGGAAATATCAGGGGCACAATCCTGTAGAGAGGATCATTTTGGGGGTTGTTGGACTTGCCACTCACACAGGATTTAGTTATAACGTTGTTATTGCCAGAGTATTTTGTTATTTCTACCTTGGCCTTAAATTGCCTACATATGTCAGGGTTAAGGCCCCCATACACGGGCCGATAAAGGCTGCTGAGTTTATTGGCCCTTGTGTGGGGCCTTCCGATGGGCTTTCCCAATCGATATCTGTCCGAAAGTAGGGCAGATCTCCATTGGGCAGGTTAAAAAATCCAGTCGGATCATGGCCACATTTATGTGTCTTACGGTCCCGCGATCCAACCGCCCGTATCAGATCCATTATGATCCGATCGTTGGGCCCTAGGGCCCACGATCAGATCAGCCCGATATCGCCCACTTCAATTTGGGCATATCGGGGAGAGATCCGCTCATTTGGCGACATCTCTATGTCTATGGCCACCTTTACTATCAACTAAATATTTCAGGGCAGCTGGATTACTATTAATTTACTAGAGTCTTTTCCCCTGGAGGGGGCAATAATTAGCCCTCTGCTCACGCTTGGGTGATGGGGTCTGCCAACCAAAATAAAATGGGGCTCCAATGAAAACAAAAAAAGGTTCACACACATGGCTGCACCCCTGATCCACCCCAGACACTCCCCTGATTATGCCAAACAATGCCACCAATCCGCCTAAACTCCACCCAAGCCCCACCCACTTTACATCCCACAAATTGCTTCTTGAATCTTGGGCCATGGACCTCCTGACTTTGCCATGGACCTCCTGACTACAGTACTCCTGGATGGCTGGCCAGATTAATCCAGTAAATCCATGCCAAATATTAGCCAGCCAACACTCATTCGGATACCACTTGACTTTTGTCTTCTTGTTTCTGAAAATCATACTCCTTGGAAATGCCCTTGATTTTAAACTGGTCCAACTGCTCAGAAAGTACCTCTCCATATAGAGAAGGAATGTTTACATACGTTAGAACATTATATTCCCTCTGAACGCAGTAGCAGAATGACAACCTGTAACTGAAAATTATGTCAAAAACGATACCAATGCCATTGAACGTGTGTCTCTATGAGCACATGCTACATCTTCTTCTTTTCTTCATCAAGTGCAGGGTAATTGTACTTGTTCCTTTCTCAGTTACCAGCCCGTGTTAGTGCCCCCAGCTTGAATACACTACGGGATTCTCACCCCTAGATGATGAAATTGTTTACAGCATTGACCGTTTGGCTCATACACTGATCTACGATAAAGGAAAGTTCAAGCAGACAATACAGCCCTGCAGTTACATGTTGTTGTAACCTACTGGAGCTGTCAGTCCTACTTAGTATTGGGAACCAGGTTTATAGGGATCTGGAGGAGATAGTGTGGTGTTCTAACCTCTCAAACTGCCATGCCTCCTTAGAATACTCACTGTCATCTATAATTCATAGCCTCTTAATGCACTTAAGGCAGAATCAACTTAGATTTGCTTTTATATCAGGCTGAGTGTTCCCGACACTTCATTCTTATATTACAACTATCTTCTGAAATAACCTGCAAACCTCATGAAATCCAATCCTGGGTGTATGGTATCAACTATGCTCTTTGTACCTGCCATGCTCTCACTTACTCTTCAGCTCTTCAGGCTTCATCTCTCATTCACTATTCACATCAAGGTCAATAAACACGGCACAAAGTATTTTGTTATATGTTTATATATTAATGAAAAAATATAGAGAAAATGGAGGAGCCGGCACTCTCATCAAGCGGTTCAACGTTGCCTGGGTGCAGTATCCGAAATTTTTGAAATATTCATCCCACAAGAAGGTCCGCACTCTCAGGACTTAAATTGAAATCAAAATGTTTTATTAACTAAACGACTAACGTTTCGGCCTCTCCGAGGCCTTTCTCAAAGTGACAATGGGTAATCAGAAAATGCATTATATACCTATGATGGCGGGAAAGAGAACATAATTGGCTAACGTCATCATCATCATCACAGTGCGTCCAATAGTTAAATTACATGTAAAACATTTTTTGGTGTTATTTAACACAAATAAATACAGCACTATCCACATTTATATTACTAAAAATGTTAAAACCCCCTGTTGGGCGAACCATAAATTTAAAACAATGTTATTTGTAACAATTCTTGATCTTAATTGTAACTATCCATACTCCACAGAACAACCTGTTACTTATGTTGCAAATACATACAATTGAGTCAAGATCAAAGGTCTGTCGTGGGAACCCCTCAATAGCAATAACTAAAATTCTATTTGTCTTTACTAAAATACAGGTGGGAAGACCTGGTGCTTGCAAGGGATCTAATTCACATTATATAAATATAGGTGAGGTATGATCTAGTATCACTTGGCCATTAACTTAGCCGTTAACCCATCAGTGCTATGCCAAAATCCGCTGTAAATCCACATTACTAGAATCCCGAAATTCCCATGGCCCTAAATACACCGTGTGTTTATCTAAAGGAAACATTTTAAAGAAAAGAAAGAAAAAGAAATTTAAAGTAAACCATTTAAATACATGGTATTCACCCTGCTATCTATTGTTACATTTAGTGATAAAACATAAATATAGAGTGTGTCCAGCCTGTCTAGAAATCCCCCGACCAATAACTAATCAGGCAAGATATGTGCAAAAAAAAAAAAAAAAAAAAAAGGAACCACATAAAATATATATAAAAGGGGAGAGAGTCAATAATAAATGAAAAATAAAAAAGTTCAAAAAGATCAAATCCAATCCAAAAATGCAAATCAAAAATAAAGTCATAAAGTCATTAAAGTGGTGTGCAAAGAGTCACCGAAATTTAATTCAAATGTCCATATAGACTCCAAGACATGCACATTGTGTAGACAAAGGATATGGCCATCTAGGCACCGGAGGTGAAAGGCTTGCTCCTTTAGAGTACAGGGTCCGAGCTAATTTAACTTTCTCAGGGTAGTACGGCAATAAATGCATCGCATTTTAATAGCTTAAGCGGTATGCAACGGACCTTAACCATCAGGTGATGTATACAGCAGGCGCCCCACACGGCAAACAGGCAGTAATACGATCCTTTCATCATCTGCACCTGACTAGAAGGATTGCTCGGACGGGGAACAAAATGTGCAGGGGCCCCGCAATGCAGGGAAAGACGCTCCGTCCGTTCGTATAGCACGACAAAATGCGCCAATGTTACTTGGCTAGGAGCTTCCAAATACACGCGGCCACGGCGTCTCAGAATCCAGCACTACCTTTTGTAGGCACAGACACACGGGGCCACTTTGTCCCAACTCTCCCCAGCCGTCCATCCGGTTCTGAACACCGCATTAACAGCGCCTGACCAGCACCTGCTTGCCAAGGGGAACCAAACGGTAGGCTGAAATCATCCCATACTGTCGGCAGGCCATCTTTGTCGGCTTTAACCGAATCAGCCACTTCCCAGACCATTAAAAGACCTCAAGGGGGTGAAGCGTCAGTCCAAATTCGTAGTATTGCAGCGCCAATCACGATATTAGCATTTGAAAATAAAAAATAACAAAATGTTTGAATACACGGGTGCCAGGCACATGAATAAACTTAGAGAAAATGGAGGAGCCGGCACTCTCGTCAAGCGGTTCAACGTTGCCTGGGTGCAGTATCCGAAATTTTTGAAATATTCATCCCACAAGAAGGTCCGCACTCTCAGGACTTAAATTGAAATCAAAATGTTTTATTAACTAAACGACTAACGTTTCGGCCTCTCCGAATTAATGGATACCATTGGCCACAAAGCAATAAATTCACCTTTATTTTTTTTTTTTTTTTTTAGAACAGTTTTGGCCAATTCTATAGCCTTCCATGTTAATTGATGGATTTATCTACGTTTGCGTTGAAGAACGACTTTGATTGAAAGTTTAACCCTAAATCTATTCAAATTCTTTATAGGCTGAAATAAATGTCAAGTAGTTCTGTTAATCTGCTCATCTTTTATCTGGGTGCTGGCATTCATGTAAATGGCAGGTAGCATAGAGGGGTATGGAGTGTCCCTCTAGCAGAGAAGAAATGTTGGGGCTGTAAATTCTGTAAAGTTTGTTGATATGCAGATTGGCTGGATGGGTTATAGGTTGAACCCTACATGATCTGCAGCCTATTACACTGATGAGTGTTAGCCATGAATTCCAAGAAGTTCTATTGCTAGAACCCCCTGCCTAGACCCTACTAGGCCCATAACAACTCCTGCCTAGACCCGACTATGCCCATAACAATTTCTGCCTAGACCCTACTAGGCCCATAACAATTTCTGCCTAGACCCTACTAGGCCCATAACAACTCCTGCGTAGACTCCATTTATGTGACAGTTTGGTAATAGGCTTGTTGTAAATGCTTTGTGTTTCATTCACGGTCAACCTGCCTGCCAGACTACCAAAGGATTTTCCTGTGGGCCCCATCATTAGTCCGCCCCAGCCAAGGACAATTTCCTCAAGCACTTTTTTTTCCACCATAGATCTATATAACACTGATTACGCCTACATTTAATTGTTGTGTAAGTGAGCCTTGGATGTCAGGATCTCTGGTGGGTTATAGAAGATCCAGTCCAAAGCTGATGCTTCCATATGGAAGATGGTGGATAGGCTCCATTGTGGAGAACAAAGACCTTTCCGTTTCTGGCGCTAAGCTCAGGAGAAGACTGCAAACTGCAATAAACATGGAGCCTGCCCTGACTATCTTAACTTAAGCCCATTATGTTTCAAACAACTGAAGTCCAATAGGCCTGGGGTGTACAACATGCAGCTTTTGTTGCACTGCAACTTCCAACATCCCATAGGTGGGACACAATGAGAACTTTTTTTTCTGAAGATGGACGTCCAGTTACTGTTACGTTACTGTTTGGTGCAGGAGCCAGACCCCATTTGCTGTCCTACTGGGACTATAGGAGTTCTGCTGCTCTATACACCGTGTTGCTTATAATGTAGGTTTAAACTGCACAGTGTCATAAATAATTAACAACCTCTTAATGCTGTCACTGCCTCTGCTTGTGTTGAACACAAATCCTGCCTGGCTGGATGTTTGTTTCTCCCATAAAATGGCAGCTTAGATGTTCTGAAGGAGCCCGGGAGCCTTCTCATAAAGACAAAAACTGACGAATGCCAGATCTGTTTTCATTACGGGTTACACTTTGTGTGTTATGGTGAATGTACGGCACAGTAAATATCATGAATTCTTTATATTCACTATACAGCGATTAGGGGGAAATAAACACAGCCCTATGTGCTCCTCTTTATGTGCTCTTCTTATATTTTAATACACAGTCGTCCCACATTCACAGCGCATAAAAGTATAATAGGCATCCTGCAAATAAACAGAATACTACTGGAATTTAGGCAGAGAAGGTAATTGTACAAACTGCGTGTACCAATGGCATTCTATGCAGTGTTGTAACCCACAACAATATCTCTTAAAGCCCCCAATACTCTTAATTTAATTGTTATTTGCATGTATCTTCTTGAACCCAGTTGTCGAAATCTGCCCTGAATCCTGTGATTTACCAACATGGACACTTGGGGGTTCACAGTTTGCAGAGTCAGTACTTCAAAGGGCTGTAGGATATGGTTTGTACACCTTACACAGAAGACTCAATAAGGCTCAATAACCATTAAAGAGGCAATGTGCAAAGTACAAAAGAGCCAGGTAGCCTCACAAGTTGCACCCCAATACACAGAACTTTGGCTTCCTGGAATCATGTGCAAGGTGTGCAAGGGGCTCTTCCCTGCTCTGAATGTAGCTCTGCATTTAGAGTATATAGGATATAGGTTTCTCTTTGAATAGCCCATACTTATGGCAGGCGTTAGGTATAGGCTTCCCTTAGAGAATCCCAATGTAAAAACTCGAGGTGCACGTATCCAACCAACAGAGAAAAATGTCAGGCACTCACAGATCACACAAACAGGTTTGTAAAAGAACTGAGAACTTTATTTAGGCCACAAAAAAATAGAAAATTACATAGCCTTACGCGTTTTGTGCCCATAAACAATCATAGGACTTCCCTGCACCTGACAACACTGCACTTTGCATTTTGTATTTTGTGCTGGATTTTAATCCAAAGCAAGGGGAAAAGCTCAGAAGTTTCCTTGTTTTCCACTGGATGTGTTGTTTCTTCTGTAGCTTTTTAACCCTTAAAGGAATTGTTCAGTGTAAAAATAAAAACTGGGTAAATAGATAGGCTGTGCAAAATAAAAAATGTTTCTAATACAGTTAGTTAGCCAAAAATGTAATGTATAAAGGCTGGAGTGACTGGATGTCTAACATAATAGCCAGAACACTACTTCCTGCTTTTCAGCTCTCTTGGTTTACACTGACTGGTTACCCTGGCTACCAGGCAGTAACCAATCAGAGACTTGAGGGGGGGCCACATGAGTCATATCTGTTGCTTTTGAATCTGAGCTGAATGCTGAGGATCAATTACAAACTCACTGAACAGAAATGTACCATGTGGCCCCCCTTATAGTCACTGACTAACTCAGAGTTATAGAGCTGAAAAGCAGGAAGTTGGATTCTGGCTGTTTTATTAGACATCTGTTCACTCCAGCCTTTATATATTACATATTTGGCTAACTAACTATATTAGAAACATTTTTTATTTTGCACAGCCTATCTATTTACCCAGTTTTTATTTTCACACTAAACTATTTCTTTAAGGTCTGTCCCTGTACCCTGTGCACGGTACTAGTAGTCAGTACAAATTCTGTTAATGGAACAGACCAGGTAGACTCAGTCATCTGCTGCAAAAGATGCCTTTTTATTTGACACTGCATGTTTCCCTTTGTCAAGTGGGCATTTTTGCTTGGAACATTTTTTTGGAACACAATTGCGGCCCGTTTTCAAATTTACACCGGCCCTCAGCCTCCATCATGAAATTAATAATAATGTGGCCCTAGGGGCGATCCTGGCCCCTCTAGCCGCCTGAGGCAGCTTGCTCTTGCTTCCCCCCTCCCCGTGCGCTCACCTTTTTGTCCGTGAGGGCGGTGGAGAGGGCCAGGACGCTAGCGCAGAGCGCAATTATGAGCTCTGCGCTAGAAGAGCCGAATTTCCGCTTTGAAAACTGGAAATTCGGCTCTTAAAGTACCAGGAGCGGCATTTTTGCTGCCCCTGGTACCTAATGGGGCTCTGCTGCCTGAGGCGAGATTCTCAACTTGCCTCATTGGCGGAGTGCCCCTGTGTGGCCCCCAGCACTGTGCAATTAGGAATCACGTAGCCTTAGCAGCAGTTCTGGACTGAGAATTAAAATATGCCCTGGCATTTCAGGTACATAGAGGCCCAATCGGCCCCCACCAGCCCACTAAATACTGACTTTCTTTGGCACCTTATAGCAGCCCCTCTGGCATTTGCCAGAACCCACAGATTGCCAGTCCAGGCCTGCGTAGCAGTCGTATTGGGGCACATTAGTGAAATGATCTGCCACTTGTTCTGTACTGTTGCCTGTGTGCTGAAGGTGAAGTGTGGCGGATCATCATTTATTTATATAGCCCTGTCAAGATACGCAGTGCTTTATCTCGTTCGCTGGCAAAAATTTGCCCTTTAATGAATTTGCCCCAATGAGTTTTCTCACTCCAGTCCTGGTGTGAATCAGCTTCATTTACTTGTAAAGTCCTGGAAAGGTTCACGTGGGCATCATTTAGTCGTATCATGTCCCATCACACAAGTAACTCGTTTTCTATTACAACTTCGTCTCCAGTGAGAAGAATAGCGTGTCAAGATGAAAGACACCAATTGCAAGCTTGACCTTAGCCGAGCCTCATTTTCTTTTCTTCTGCAAAAAAAAATTATAATCGCTCGTTTTCTTGGATCCAATTATTTGAATTATGCTTTTTTCAGGTCTTTGTATTCTTGAAATTTTCAGGTCCTATTTAAAAAAAAAGATCTGCTTTCTTTTAATTCAAGGACAACATCAAAAAAGGTTCCATTAACTTGTCTTTGTAGTTAGTTAAATACATAACTATGTGTGTTAGCTCTTTAGAAGTTTACTCCCACTCAGGGATACTGTCAATTACAAGGGTTGTTTAAACCTGACTCTTCTTGATGGCATCTGGCTGAAAGCAAAGGCCTCTGATGACCTTGTCTTATCTTCCTTCCCTCGTTTCATAAAAGGATGTCTCTTGATGTACCAGTTCAATTAAGCCCATCTATAATTCCTTCCAGCAGGTTCCCCTTTGTCTTTCTTTAGCACAATTCCTAACTTCTCTCTGTCCTGATTCATGTGTTCTCTCACACGTTTCCCTGCAGTCAGTTTTGGACTCTCTGCATCAGGACAGGGAAACGTTTAACGGAAATACTTAAAAAGTAATTAAGAACATTTTCTGCTACTTCTAATATACTTATAAAGTACAGTAGGGGGTGTAGTATCCCTTATTATTTATGAGTGATATGACTGATCATTGGCCATTTACAGTAGAACCCCCATTTTACATCCACTGATTTTCCTTCATTTTACATTGTTGTTTTGTGGTCCCACCTATATATTATATTAATACTTTTCCCTGATTTTACATTGTCCTGGATTTTACACCATTTTTTTCTTGTCATTTGAAAAACTTAAAATGGGGGTTCTACTGTATATGGTCACAGAACAACCCCTCAGTGACTTCTAATATCCTTATCATTTACAGTAGGGGGTACATTATCCCTTATA
Organism: Xenopus petersii; assembly: GCA_038501925.1. Taxonomy (NCBI): domain Eukaryota; kingdom Metazoa; phylum Chordata; class Amphibia; order Anura; family Pipidae; genus Xenopus; species Xenopus petersii. Next base: position 10,839,385 of record CM076681.1, on the reverse strand, counting down.
ATTCACAAGTGATACTCTGAGTTCCCTGTATAACTCAGCCTGCAACCTTGTGCCTTTATATGGTCACAGAACAACCCCTCAGTGACTTCTAATATCCTTATCTTTTACATTAGGGGGTACATTATGCCTTATAATACATGAGTGATACTCAGAGTTCCCTGTATAACTCAGCCTGCAGCCTTGTGCCTTTATATGGTCACAGAACAACCTCTCAGTGACTTCTAATATCCTTATCATTTACAGTAGGGGGTACATTATCCCTTATAATACATGAGTGATACTCAGAGTTCCCTGTATAGCTCATCCTGCAGCCTTGACTTTGAATAAGCTTATGATTTACATTAGGGGTACATTATATCTTATAATCCTTAAGATATACTTACTGTTGTCTGGCCTTGTACTTTCATGAAATTGTGACTTCTAGTATACTTATGTTTTGCAGAAGGGGGCATATTATCCCAAACAGACCCAGCTGCAGGGTATAACATTGGAAGGGTTCAATCTACACCATGTTTATGTTCTTTTTTATGTTTTATCTTGGAGAGAGAATTAGTTCTGTAAATGAAGGCTGGACATTGAAAATGTGGCTCCTTCAGCAGTTTAATAGATGGTTGTAGCACTTTATCATCCAATTATACCTGGCTTTGGTTTTCCTCAGGGAGAGCTGTAATTTTCTGTTTTATGCTGCTTTGCCTACTCCATAGAGAAAATGAGGTCCCAGTGTTGGCTTCACAAACCCTTCAGAATCACTCACAGCCGTGATACATTTTTGCCATCTTGTGTAAAACCATATGTCACCAGTATTGTTTTCAGGATTAACCTTGTTGTGCTTGTTGGAAGATGTTGCTTGTGCATTGGGTGCACTAAATCAATGCAGTTCAGATGTTGTTGGACCTTGTCTAGTAACAGATGGCTCAGTGCTAAAATACATTCTAGAGCTGATCTTTATATTTCATACGTAGTGTAATGGTGGTCATAGCTGATAAAAGCTCAGCTGTTTCAAACCGAGATGGCAGCTTATTGACCCTTTTAGGGGAGCCTTAAGTCGGCCATAAATGTACAGATATTTTCTTACAAAACGAATTTTCAGTGCGTGTATGACGGGATACACCAACCAATATCGCCAGAAGACTTGGATATCAGTTGGCTCCTCGATCGGCCCAGGCAGAAAACTTTAATCGGGCAATTTTGAAGGCACCTGAACATCACCCATTGTTAGTGCCGAATCTTCAGATACAGGTAGAATTCTATTGTTTCTAGATGTATATCTGATGATTCAGCTCTATACGTGTGTGTTGATCTTTTTTGGAGACATCTTTTCCAAGACAGATCATAATTGTTACATCTATGGCCACCTTTACTGATGGCCTGTCCAACCAATACCTGGGCAGATATCTATAAGGCATATTAGAAAATACAGTGGGATGAGGAGCGCATTGGCAAGTTGATGCAGTCCTGTCCCAATAAATCTGTCTAGGGTCAGGGCTAAAGTGTCTTCACCCTTTAAAGAACAAGGAAACCCATCTCCTCAATAACAATGGTCACCCCCCCTTACCCTCCTACATCACTATATTTTTATTGAGAAATACAGCATAGGAAAGTAGCTGCTTCATTAAAGAAACTTTCTTTGCTGGCTTCGGTCACGGGCCCCATCTTTACAGGTCGCCGTCATAAAGATGGTTGCAAAATGCACATGTACGGAAGAGGAAGATCAGCGCATGTGCTTATTCAGAAGACAACACACTGCGCATGCGTTTGGGTCTTCGTATTGCTGCTGAAGCATATCGTTTCCCCACTGTACAGTAAGCGCTTGTGTGAAGACTATGGAATTGGCATAGAAGTTGGATGAAATAGAAGCACTATAAGACAGTATTCATATTTAGCTTTTCCATGTACCCATATACCCTTATTGTCATTTGCCTTTCCTTTAATACACAATAGGGTCAGACTGGGCCGACGGGACACCAGGAAAAAGCCTGGTGGGCCCCCGCAGGCCAAGACCCGCTGCCTTCACTGCCACTCGCCACCTCCCTCCCTGACCCGACTAGGTTTGCCACCTTTTCTGGAAAAAAATACTGGTCTATAAATTTATGGTTTTTCCTTATTAATAACATTGGGATTAACCATCTGAATGGTTAATGGCCTGGCAGGTAACATACCGGCCAGATGGCAACCCTAGTCCCAACCCATAGGAAAAAGGTACACACATACGGGGGGTCGGGTTGCGGCGGTGGTAGAGGGGGCTTTGTGGCTGGGGGTCAATGGGGATTGTGTGTGGGGCCCCTGAGGCTGCAGGGCCGGTGGGCCCTGGGCCTCCCAATTCGACACAGATAAACAATGAGCACTATAGAGCATGGGCAGTGCTAATAATGTAATATACTGTGAGAATAGAGGAATGTAGAATGAGGTGCCTTCTGACACTAGAGGAAGGACAAGACCTTAGTTTTGAGACTATCAAACCTAATTCTGGACCAATGAGGGGTATGTGTGCATGTTCCATCTATATGTGTTTGTTGAATCATGAATTATGGCATGCCCATTCCTTTATTAATTTATACCCATAGTCAGTAAAAGAACTTGTATCACACCCCTACTATATACTATATATAGTATATATTATAAACCCTGTATTGAAAGGAATATTTACACCGGGAGAGAAGCCCTCTCTGCTTTATAGGGCTTAACCTAGAATATTTTTTTACAACGTTCGCATTTTATCGCAATTTCTCAGCAGAGAGGTACCGAATCAGATCATATATTTCAAACAGAAAAGAGCCGCACCTGCTCTTAAATGAAACAAAAAAAGATGGTATTTTCTTTGAGTGCTATAAAAATGCCCTTTTCAGAGCTGGGAGTGATCGATAGAAGCCTCATAACGATCAAAAGGTGTTTTTTAAGATATTGAATTAAGGCTTGTGTCTTTTGGAAAGCACACCCACAGAGCAATGGGAATATATCGTTCTAGGATAAAAGTCTATGATTAAAAAGAAAAGTTTTGACTTTATCGGCTATGTTCACATGTCGTTACACAAGCACAAGATATAAACTATTGGTTCGAAAGTCATGACATGCTTCTATTTGGAGGGGGGGAGTTGGTAAATTAAGGCACTGGATGGAGTTCTCATCCTGAATGTCAATTATGGTAACATAAAGGTTGAATGTCAGTTCTTCTCCTGGATATATCTTAAACTCTAATCTGAAGACCAACAAGGATACGCTTTTAGGTGAAATTTGCTTACCGTATATACTCGAGTATAAGCCGAGTTTTTCAGCCCCCAAAATATGCTGAAAAACTCTAACTCTGCTTATACTGGGGTCAAGCGCAAAAATGGTCGCCGGCGCCTAAGAATAGTCGCCATCGCCTAAGAATAGTCGCCGGCGCCTAAGAATAGTCTCCAAGAATATTCAAAAACGAGACGCCGGCACCTCCGATGGGAGCAGAAATCCTCAATTTTTTGATTGAAACTTACCAGAAGCTGCTGCATTTCTCACCCTAGGCTTATACTCGAGTCAATAAGCTTTCCCAGTTTTTGGAGGTAAAATTAGGTACCTTGGCTTATACTCGGGACGGCTTATACTCGAGTATATACGGTATTTTCTAGATTTTACTGGTTTATTAACAGAATGAATGAGAAATACTGTTACCAGAAATGGTTAACCCATATTATTAGTCATAACCTTGGGGTCCTTGTTCCAATATGAAAACAGTCTTCTTGTTTGTACTCAGGAGATGTCCAATGTGCAACCACAGCTAAAATAACCATAGAACAATATCATTTAATCCTATCCAATATTGGAGCACATATGGGGGCTTGAGCCCAAGACTGTCTGAGAACAACTTGATTCGTACGAATTGAACACGATTCAAATACGATTTGAATTCTTGGGTTGGAACTATTCAATTAGATCAATCAATTAAATAGTCTACCAGTCGAAGAGCATATTCAAATTTATTACAGTAAAAAAAAAAATCACATGAATTGGAAATTCGACCTTTGATAAATGGGCCTCTAACAGTCGCCAATTATCCTCACCTAATATTGGAGAACTGACGAGGGCTTGGTCCAAAGATTGTTTGAAAGCCACTGATCTGATCTCATTGTTTTAATACAAGGAATATCCAAAAAGCTGCCCAGCTGAGGCTGACATGACAAGAGAACTATAAGAGGCCCTAGCAATCTGTTGTTGGTCTGTTTTTAATAACAGCCTTCCAGATGGTGTTGGTTTACAACTCCAATACCCCACACTGTCAACCGGTTCCTTAAAATTCCAAGCAATGACTTTTTACACATTTGCTTCTTTTGTTAAGGAATTCTCTGACACATCATGTGTTTAAACTTAACTACCCAAGAGAGCAAATATTGAAGTCAAATTCCAAGACTTTGCAATCTCTAAAGTGACACAATAATCATTTTGCAGTCTGAATATTTTTGGTTTTTGGAACAATGAAGAGTAACAAAAAAAAATGTCTTGTCAAAAAGGAAACAGCACGAAAGAATACAAATGGGATTTTTAGGACTTGAATAAAATGAGATATCGTTTATTGTTCTAGTAAAATACCTTGCAGTCGGATCTTTTAATGGGGAAGGCACTTCACTGCTCCACTCAGCATAAAAACTTAGACGCAAAGTGAGGTCATGTCAAGTGGGAAGAGATTTTGGTCAAAATATAAAAATGGGTGTGCCGAATTGAGAACAAAACATTGCTAATCACGGATCGCACAAACGCAATTATCTGCAGTTGGGGAAGTTGCCTCTTTTATTAAGTCACCAACAGTATCAACGTTTCATCAGGATATAATCTCAATTGCAACAATCACCTTTATACCCTTAACCCCGCCTCTTCATCCATATGTTCCATACTCCAAGTGGAATTAATTAACCCAATAACAGATTCCAAAAAGTCCAACATATGTTGTGCAAGTCCAATTTTGTTAATAGAATTCTTTCCAAATATATATTGAAAGTCCACACAGTCAATGGTTTGAAAGAACATTTCTTAAATATAATTGAAAAAATTACTCTAACTTATAGTATACAGAATGGTTACATATAGTAAAAAAAGTTACTCACTGCCAGTGGGGTTGTTACTAATATCGTAAATCATTTGTTATACCCCCCCCCCGGCATTTCTCATCTGTGAAGAAAAAAGGGCAAGGATCAACATACAATATGTCTACAAAAATTCCGACTTAAAGAAAACATATTAGACTCAAATTCTCATTGTGGCCATTTGGAAAAAGTGTTTTCAATTGCCAGATTAAGACGTGTGGCAATTGAAAACACTTTTTCCGAAGCCAAAACTGAAACCAATGGGTAACATGGTAAAAAGTCAGGATCCCAAAGAGTGGTAAAACAGGCAAGGATCGGGAACAAATAATCAGACAAGAATCCCACCAAGGAACTATCAGGAAATAGACCAACATTGGGCAATGAGTCAGTGCAGTGTAGGGGTTTTTATAGCCAGACTAATGGCTTACACAGATCAACTGTGGCTAGATTGGAAACAGGTGAAACAAGCCAAGCCTACTAAGATTTACAAGACATAGCCATAGGAGTGAACCAGGGCCTTAGCTGTCTGCTCACATAGAGCAGTGGTAATGCAAACAGCATAGAAACATCGGGTCCCCTGGTCAACTCCAGGCAGGTTATTACAAGTCACTAGAGACAAGTTTTGTAAACGCTGAAAGCCTCCACATGTTAAGTATCTCTCTCTAGCCCCTTTGTGTCTCTTCAACCCTTTCTCTAACATGTAGTTCAGCATTTGTTGGACGTTTCCTGTTCAATGGTACCTACACTATAAAACAGATAATCAAATGGGCTGCCCAATGCATGTGCGCCCAGGTTCCAGGTTCTACAAGAATCCCTGTTCTGGAATTAAGAAGACATTTGGGGGATGACAAGGAAGGATGTGACTAGATAGTATAAAAAAATAGGGTGTTAGGTAATAAAAGGAACTAAGTTTGAACTTCAGTAGGAGCAGCAACCCATAGTGACCAATCTGCAGCATTTACTGGTCACCTGTTTAAAAGCAAAAATCTTATTGGTTACTGCTCCTGGGCAAACTTCTTTTATTACATATGGGGGGAATGAGTCTCAGTCAAGACTGTAACTGCTAGGGGGCAAGCAAAAAGTCAAATGATGATACACACACATGGGGGCACATTTACTATGGGTTGAATATCGAGGGTTAATTAACCCTCGATATTCGACCATCAAAGTAAAGTCTTTCGACTTCGAATATCGAAAGTCGAAGGATTTACCGCATTTAGTTTGATCGAACGATCGAAGGAAAAACCGTTTTAATCCATCGATCGAACGATTTTCCTTCGATCAGAAATTACTTAAAAAGCCTATGGGGAAGGTCCCCATAGGCTAACATTGGTGCAAGGTAGGTTTTAGGTGGCGAAGTAGGTAGTCAAAGTTTTTTTTAAAGAGACAGTACTTCGACTATTGAATGGTCGAATTGTCGAACGATTTTTAGTTCGAAACGTTCGATTCGAAGGTCGAAGTAGCCAATTCGATGGTCGAATTAGCCAGAAAAACCTTCGAAATTCAAAGTTTTTTTCATTCTAATCCTTCACTCGAGCTAAGTAAATGTGCCCCATATTGTCAATCAAAAATTCTAAAAAAAAATCAACCCCATGCAATCACAATAGTAAAAAGAAATGTGCCCAGAAATGTTAGATTTGTTGGTTATTTCTGTGGTTTCCATTGTGTTCCATTATCAAAGCGTGGGAAGGATTGTATCGCTGTAATCTTGCTGTTCCGATGTTCAGAAACTCTGAAAGTGTTGTTTAGTTAACGAGCTGGAAATGTTAATGAAAAAGCAAAAAAAAAAAACAATTTCAGAATGAAATCGTCATCTGTCGGCTTTTGTTGGAATGCCAAGATGTACTGCAGGCTTGACAAAAAGAATCTCATACGGAGCATATGGTTGCAAATAAATACAAATATGTTTCATACGTGCCCCTCCTTTGTCCAACCCAGACAATAGCGTGCCTTATTTCGCCTGCTGTTTTGCTTTTAGGGGGGAAAAAAATCTAATAGCAGCCTAGACAAAAACTGAAAAAAAAATCTGAAAGCCCCTAATGTTCTCTTAGCAGGCAATTTTCTACATCGGGTTTAAGTTTTACACATTTTAACATTGGAACAAAAAAAAACAAAACTCCAACAAAAAACACAGATGGCCACAATTACGGGCATTAAAATAGAAGCAAAAGACAATAGCTGGGAACAATCCTGCTTTGGCAGTGGCACATGGAAAAAAAAAGAATTTTTTAAAATTATACTATTTTTGTTTAAATTTTGAATGTTGTCTGAAAAAAAAAAAAGAGGTTTTAGGAAGACGTGGCACATTGCTGAGGTCCCTAGACTGGACAGAGAGAGCTGGTATGTCATAATTCCAATGTAAGGTTTATAGAAGTCTAAGAAAGACATGCAACGTAAATATTATTATACATTTGAACGCTAAATATTTACTTAAGACTAGGAATGGGCGAATTTGACCAGTTTCGTTTCGGCAAAACTTTGCCGCCGGCGAAATGTCGCGCAGCGCCATACAAGTCTATGGGCGTCATTTCCGCGACAAAACAAGGCGAAAAAATTCACCCATCCCTACTTAAGTGGTATACAGTAGAAGCCACAGTAGTCCTAACGTATGGTATCCTAAAACCCCGAACAAACCCCAAGGTCCCGGTTCACGCTTCCTCCTATAGCAGCCGCCTTTGGCTTTGTAAGGCGATTGTGAGCCTGAAACGTCGCTGCTATTTGTTTATCCTGATATAAGCCCTTTGGAATAAAGTCTTTTTAAGAATTTACCTCGTGTGGTGCTGTCTGTTCATCGAATTTGTTTACAGAACGGGTGGAAATGGCCACCTCAGACCTGCACCTGCATCCAATATACTGTACCCTAAGGGTGAGTGCTGACTTCTTATCTTCATTTGTGAGGAGCCCTCTGATACTCAGATGCAGCCAGATCTTAAAGTGAGAGGACCAGGGAGAATGTTCTAGGCAGGCAAGGGAACCGTAATGTATACAGGAGGAATGGGGAACATAGAGTGAAGTCGTGGAACAGGCTGTGAAAGTACCAACCAGACAGTGCCGTACAGAATCAGGAATGTAGTCAGTATAAACAGGGGCGATCCTGCCCAATTTGCTGGCCGAGGCGGCCTTTGTTTTTGCCGCCCCCCGCATCCCCCATGGCACTCACCTTTAGCGCTGGACGGGGGTCAGGGTGGTCCATGTCGCTAGAGCAGAGATCGCAATTGCGCTCTCTGCACTAGAAGAGCCGAATTTCCAGGTTGAAAATCAGGGGTGCGCTGCCGCCTGAGTCGAGTGCCTCAACTCGCCTCATTGACGGAGCGCCCCTGAGTATAAACAGGTCAGGCTCAAAACCAATCAGTAACATGGTACAAAGCCAGGATCCAGAAGAGTGGTCAAACAGGCATGGGTCGGTTCAGGCAACGATACAGCAAGGTTAAAAACAGGCAAAGGTCAGGAACAGATAATCAGACAAGAATCCCTATCAGGAAATAGCCCTACGTTGGGCAATGAGTCAGTGCAGTGTGGGAGGTTTAATAGTCAGACTAATGGCTTACACTGATCACCCTTCGCCAGAATGGCAACAGGTGAACCAAGCAATGCTTACCTGCAGTTACAAGGCATAGCCATATGAGTGAACAAGGGCCTTAGCTGTCTGCTCGCATAGAGCAATGGTAATGCAAACAGCACGGAAACACCAGGTCCCTGATTCAACTTCAGGCAGGTTATTACAAGTCACTAGAGACGAGTTTTGTCAATTTTGAAAACCTCCACATGTTAAGTGTATCTCTCTAGCCCCTTTCTCTACCCAGCATTTGTTCAATATCCCTTAGACACCCAACCTTTGGTCAAGAGTCCCCTCCGCTTGTAACAAAGTTATCATTATAAAAAAATGTTTATGTTTCAGCCATTTAGTCACATTTCCAAAAATTATCTTGGACAACATCAAGTATTTGCCTCCAAGTCTTTCCATAATTGACCCTCAAGCTGGGCTTACAGGTGCACGTTATGTGGAGTCACAATTCTCCATGTTCAACCCTGACACTTTTTAGCTTTCCTTTAGAGGGCCACCAATCTTAATCTCACCTCTTTCTCCTAAATCTACCACCAGACTAACAAACCACCACCTGCCTATACATTCCTCTCTTTTGTCCATTCCATGCTTCTCTCTAAAAACTTTTCTAGCCCTCTCTATGTCCAACGTTGCATCCTATAATGAAACCCAGTTCCCAACTTGTTTCCCAAATTCCTCCCCCTCATGGACCACCTTTTTAATCATTCTCCAGTCTTTGCCTCTCAATCTCATCATCTATCCTACAATCAGGTTGTTCTACAGCCCAAAACATCCATCAGGGCTTTTCCTTAGAACAATTCACCATTAATTGCTGATGATGATTTCACCTCATATTATATTGCCCCCTGGGTTTCAAATAGGGTCAACTGGACTCTCAATGCTCTATTATAGAGCTAGCTAGAATCTCAGCCATACAGTCGGGAATGGCTAATGTGCGAGAAAGAATAGAGATTTAACAATCTGACTTTATTATTTTTCAGAATTTTAGCTGAATAAAAATTTTGACTGTTCAAAAACATGATATTCAGATGAATAAAATATTGTAAGCTTTTTCTCAGCTCTTAACATAACGCCCCTGAATTCAACATGTTTCACAAAGGTTCTTGTGTTAAAAAAAATACCATTTTTACCCTGGTTAGTTTCTCTCTCAACGAGAACAAAAAACACAAACGTATTTTTAATATTACTAGCAGCCTATTTTTCTACCAGCAATTGTTTAAATTACTTAATGACATAATAACGGGAAAGTCAATGACAACCCGGGAGGCTGATTGACTGAATCGCACTCAACGTGTCAGTACGGAGTGTTAACAGAAAAAAAAGAGCTGTATAATTTTTGTTAGAGCTCCAAAAATATAAAAAATATATTACAGGGAAAAGGCAAATGCAGCAAGATAAATGGTAATTGGTATTGGGTGGGATGGAGTTTACAGGGATGGTGGGTGAAAACTAGACTGAATTATGAGTATTGCACCACAAGGGTATGCAGCTCTAAAAAACCTATAAAGGGGTCCATTAAACACAATGGGACCTGTTATCCATGCCCGGGACCTGGGGTTTTCTGGATAATGGATCTCTCTGTAATTTGGATCTTCATACTTTAAGACTACTAGAAAATCATGTAAACGTTAAATAATCCCAATAGGCTGGTTTTGCTTCCAATAAGGATTAATTATATCTTAGTTGGGATCAAGTACAAGTTACTGTTTTATTATTATAGAGAAAAAGGGAATTATTTTCAAAAATCTGGATTATTTTATTATAACAGAGTCTGTGGAAGACGGCCTCTCCGTAATTCACAGCTTTCTGGATAACGGGTTTCCAGATAAGGGATCCCATATCTGTATTTTTGTTCCCTTTTGCTTTGCCTTGGTGAGTGTATGTGAAAGTATCACAGATGCATCTTGCTTGCCTGGAACTGGATTAGGGTCAGATCTCCGAACCCTTCTGGATTTTTCAGAATTAATCCAGAGCAGTGATCCCCAACCAGTGGCTCATGAGTAACATGTTGCTCCCCAACCCATTTGATGTTGCTCCCAGTGGGCCTCAAAGCAGGTTATTATTTTTGAATTTGAGGCTTCGAGGCAAGTTTTGGTTGCATAAAAACCACGTGAACTGCCAAACAAAGTCTTCTGTAGTCTTCCAGTCCACAAAGGGGCTACCGAATAACCAATTACAGCCCTCCCTTCTTTTTTCAATCTTATTTTGAGCCCCAGCTTTTTTATGTTAAATTTGTGGCTCATGGGTAAGAAAAGGTTGAGGATCCCTAGTTCAGAGCAAGAGGGTGTCATCAATCGTAATGGGTTGTGGCAGTGGTGTGGTCATAGCATTTGTAGGTATTGTCAAAATCACCTGCATTCAGTAGCGGGTGGATGAGGTCTCGGTAGGGTTTTTAGAGCACTCTATGTTTCTGGTTCTAGATCTAGGCCAACGTTGATCTTAAGCAATGGAAGTGTCTTGGCCCCACAACCCAATCTATATTCCTGGCTTCCCCATCTGCCAGATGGTGTGATTCCCTTCTTGTTATGTGTCTTATAAGACCTGGAGACAGTTAGTAGGATTCAATACACTCACGGTTTGTAGAAATACTTTCACAGTCGCCGACTGCTGTACAGGGAAACAAACAAAGCTGCTTGAGTTCTGCATGGCTGGGAAGTAAGGCGGGGGCTCCCCCTGCTGTTCATAAGTATAATTGTTTCCCTGCACAGCAGTTAGGGACCATCTGACAATTCCTATCCACAACAGTAAATGAAGGGAGAATTTCACTGCATACAGTCCGGTTTATTATAACAACGGTACACATTATTTAATTATAGCATACTGGAGATAGGTTTCTTTTATTTTTTTGCCTTTACGTGCCCTTTCAACCAGTTATTGAAATAGGAATATTTGAGTTCTCCTGTTTCGCATACAACTCATGCTAATCAGCAGTAGGCATGCCCAACACTGAATCCGTGATACTCAGAATGTCTATTACGAGAGTGAATACCCCCCCCTTCCATCCATGAATCCTGCTGGCCTTCCCCACTGCTTTCATACAGGCCCTGATTGCTAGGTACAGTCTCCGCACAAATAATTTCACCCTACTGATTATTTTCATTTGCTTTTAAATTTCAGATCTCACACTGTCATATCCTTGGCCATAGCTTGAATTTTGCTAAATTAGTACTTATTTGGTTTACCTCTGTGGGATGTAAGCATTAAACATTAGCCCCGAATGTCCCAGTGCTTTGGGAAAAATTCCCGTTCTGCAGTGCAGATCTTCTCAATGCTATATATTTAATATATTGTGCAGGCAGAATGTATACTGTATTTTTTCTAAAGTACAGGTATGGGATCCATTTTCCGGAAACCCGTTATCCAGAAAGCTCTGAATTGCGTAATAGGCGTCCCCCATAGACTCAATTTTATTCAAATAATCCAGATTTTAAAAATGTTTTTCTTTTTCTCTGTAATACTAAAACAGTAGCTTGTACTTGATCCCAACTAAGATATAATTAATCCTTATTGGAAGCAGAACCAGCCTATTGGGTTTATTTAATATTTACATGATTTTCTAGTAGACTTAAGATATGAAGATCCAAATTACAGAAAGATCCATTATCTAGAAAACCCCAGGTCCCGAGCATTCTGGATAACAGGTCCCAAGCATTCTGGATAACAGGTCCCATACCTGTATCATAAAGAGCTATAGTAGCTATACATTTCCTGACGTATGCATATGGAGAGCATGGGCCCCCAACATACAGATCAGGTTGCATGCTGGGAAAATGCACGGAAATCCTGGGCAACAAAATGTAGTGCCATTTCAAAAATAACCCCCCCCCCCGAAACCAAAAAATCTTAAATATAAATATAAGTAATAAATAAAAGTGTAAATAAAAACAGCTGTTTTTGTTTTGCTTTGATTTTCATATAGACAGATATTTGTTGGGCTCCTTGTTCCAGTAAAAGTGAAGGAATCTAATTCCTCTAGAATCCGTGCCTTATGGGAAATGATTTCTTTTTTTCGTACTTAATAAAACATGCCTGTCTGATTTCAGCATTCTAATCTCATAAACTCATTGGTTTGAACACAAGACGCACGTGATCTCACTTCTGCTAATCTTCGTAATATGTTTATAGAGAATTTACTATTTACCTCTGGATATAAATATGATTATGTTTTACTCTCACTATGTCCAGCCAGGGTTGTCTTTACTGATAGTAAGGCCTATTGTAATACATCCTTTAATCGGCTCCATGGATTATATTAAGTATGCAGAGACTATTATCCACTGTTACTATAGGCACCATCTCTCCCTACTATACCTGCTATCCCACAGTCACACTCCCTTCCCAGAGACTATTATCCACTGTTACTATAGGCACCATCTCTCCCTACTATACCTGCTATCCCCCAGTCACACTCCCTTCCCAGAGACTATTATCCACTGTTACTATAGGCACCATCTCTCCCTACTATACCTGCTATCCCACAGTCACACTCCCTTCCCAGAGACTATTATCCACTGTTACTATAGACACCATCTCTCCCTACTATACCTGCTATCCCACAGTCACACTCCCTTCCCAGAGACTATTATCCACTGTTACTATAGGCACCATCTCTCCCTACTATACCTGCTATCCCACAGTCACACTCCCTTCCCAGAGACTATTATCCCACTGTTACTATAGACACCATCTCTCCCTACTATACCTGCTATCCCACAGTCACACTCCCTTCCCAGAGACTATTATCCACTGTTACTATAGGCACCATCTCTCCCTACTATACCTGCTATCCCACAGTCACACTCCCTTCCCAGAGACTATTATCCCACTGTTACTATAGACACCATCTCTCCCTACTATACCTGCTATCCCACAGTCACACTCCCTTCCCAGAGACTATTATCCCACTGTTACTATAGGCACCATCTCTCCCTACTATACCTGCTATCCCACAGTCACACTCCCTTCCCAGAGACTATTATCCACTGTTACTATAGGCACCATCTCTCCCTACTATACCTGCTATCCCACAGTCACACTCCCTTCCCAGAGACTATTATCCCACTGTTACTATAGACACCATCTCTCCCTACTATACCTGCTATCCCACATTCACACTCCCTTCCCAGAGACTATTATCCCACTGTTACTATAGGCACCATCTCTCCCTACTATACCTGCTATCCCACAGTCACACTCCCTTCCCAGAGACTATTATCCACTGTTACTATAGGCACCATCTCTCCCTACTATACCTGCTATCCCACAGTCACACTCCCTTCCCAGAGACTATTATCCCACTGTTACTATAGACACCATCTCTCCCTACTATACCTGCTATCCCACATTCACACTCCCTTCCCAGAGACTATTATCCACTGTTACTATAGGCACCATCTCTCCCTACTATACCTGCTATCCCACAGTCACACTCCCTTCCCAGAGACTATTATCCCACTGTTACTATAGGCACCATCTCTCCCTACTATACCTGCTATCCCACAGTCACACTCCCTTCCCAGAGACTATTATCCACTGTTACTATAGACACCATCTCTCCCTACTATACCTGCTATCCCACAGTCACACTCCCTTCCCAGAGACTATTATCCACTGTTACTATAGGCACCATCTCTCCCTACTATACCTGCTATCCCACAGTCACACTCCCTTCCCAGAGACTATTATCCACTGTTACTATAGGCACCATCTCTCCCTACTATTCCTGCTATCCCACAGTCACACTCCCTTCCCAGAGACTATTATCCACTGTTACTATAGGCACCATCTCTCCCTACTATACCTGCTATCCCACAGTCACACTCCCTTCCCAGAGACTATTATCCACTGTTACTATAGGCACCATCTGTCCCTACTATACCTGCTATCCCACAGTCACACTCCCTTCCCAGAGACTATTATCCACTGTTACTATAGACACCATCTCTCCCTACTATACCTGCTATCCCACAGTCACACTCCCTTCCCAGAGACTATTATCCACTGTTACTATAGGCACCATCTCTCCCTACTATACCTGCTATCCCACAGTCACACTCCCTTCCCAGAGACTATTATCCCACTGTTACTATAGGCACCATCTCTCCCTACGATACCTGCTATCCCACAGTCACACTCCCTTCCCAGAGACTATTATCCACTGTTACTATAGGCACCATCTCTCCCTACTATACCTGCTATCCCACAGTCACACTCCCTTCCCAGAGACTATTATCCCACTGTTACTATAGACACCATCTCTCCCTACTATACCTGCTATCCCACATTCACACTCCCTTCCCAGAGACTATTATCCACTGTTACTATAGGCACCATCTCTCCCTACTATACCTGCTATCCCACAGTCACACTCCCTTCCCAGAGACTATTATCCCACTGTTACTATAGACACCATCTCTCCCTACTATACCTGCTATCCCACAGTCACACTCCCTTCCCAGAGACTATTATCCACTGTTACTATAGACACCATCTCTCCCTACTATACCTGCTATCCCACAGTCACACTCCCTTCCCAGAGACTATTATCCACTGTTACTATAGGCACCATCTCTCCCTACTATACCTGCTATCCCACAGTCACACTCCCTTCCCAGAGACTATTATCCACTGTTACTATAGGCACCATCTCTCCCTACTATTCCTGCTATCCCACAGTCACACTCCCTTCCCAGAGACTATTATCCCACAGTTACTATAGGCACCATCTCTCCCTACTATACCTGCTATCCCACAGTCACACTCCCTTCCCAGAGACTATTATCCACTGTTACTATAGGCACCATCTGTCCCTACTATACCTGCTATCCCACAGTCACACTCCCTTCCCAGAGACTATTATCCACTGTTACTATAGGCACCATCTGTCCCTACTATACCTGCTATCCCACAGTCACACTCCCTTCCCAGAGACTATTATCCACTGTTACTATAGACACCATCTCTCCCTACTATACCTGATATCCCACAGTCACACTCCCTTCCCAGAGACTATTATCCACTGTTACTATAGGCACCATCTGTCCCTACTATACCTGCTATCCCACAGTCACACTCCCTTCCCAGAGACTATTATCCACTGTTACTATAGGCACCATCTGTCCCTACTATACCTGCTATCCCACAGTCACACTCCCTTCCCAGAGACTATTATCCACTGTTACTATAGGCACCATCTCTCCCTACTATTCCTGCTATCCCACAGTCACACTCCCTTCCCAGAGACTATTATCCCACAGTTACTATAGGCACCATCTCTCCCTACTATACCTGCTATCCCACAGTCACACTCCCTTCCCAGAGACTATTATACCACTGTTACTATAGACACCATCTCTCCCTACTATACCTGCTATCCCACAGTCACACTCCCTTCCCAGAGACTATTATCCACTGTTACTATAGGCACCATCTCTCCCTACTATACCTGCTATCCCACAGTCACACTCCCTTCCCAGAGACTATTATCCACTGTTACTATAGGCACCATCTCTCCCTACTTCACCTATGGTATTTCACTTCTTGCTAAATCACAATTCCCAGTATAATATGAGCTATCAGATTGTGCTGTGTATTGGAGTTAAGCTACAGCTGGATAGCAGAAGACTGAAGATGCTCTGTACTATCAGTTCCCTGAGCCTCTCAATAGGCGGATTACAGACTGACAGTGAGCAGTGCTTACAACAGAGTGAAATCCAATAATATTTTCTACCCCAGTCTATTTTCTTTACAAATAGTCTCCATCTGTCATGTCTCCAGCAGGTTGTTTATTTTTCCCCTTTCTCCTGACCCATGATGTGATTCATTTACTGTAGGGAGCTTTCATTTTTCCCAAACCCTAGGGGATTTTCTCAATACCAGTGTGTAAGGACTCCATAACGTTTACATTTACAGCTAGTCACTCGGGAAAGACTCTTAGGGGAAATCAGTCCAGACTGAACAGGCTACAGACACACACAATACCCATTCCCTTATAATCTCATTGCTTTAACCTCAGCAGCGAAGGGACTGTATGGCCGGCTGGACAAGTTGCCTCACTTTCAGCTCCCAATTTCTGGTACATTGGCACAACAGGAGGTTAAATGGCTCTTTTCATACTCCCTGACATGATTTAAGCTGTTGATGCAATAAGAAAAGTTCTGCTTTAGAAGCAGCGTGGATTATTGGATTAATGTGGGAAAGAAAACAGACTGTGGATCAAGTTCCCGGTACAATAGATTGAAATCAAAGTGTGAGTTTATGTGCACAGTATTATACACATCCGGGCTCATATGTGGTAACCCAGAGCAGCCAATTCAATATTTGCTTTCAGAAGTCTCCCTACATAAAATTAGTTAATCTGATTACTTATTGGTTGCTGTGGTTTAATGCACATTTGCCTACTGTAAGTGGCCCAGGGGCTAGCATTGCTACACTGCCGTGCTTCGGTCTGATCCCAACAAAGGAGCTGTGTCCACAGAGTTGGTATGTTCTTCCCATGTCAGTGTGGATTTCTTCCTCGCCTACAAATAAATAGGTTAATAATTGATTATAGCACATGTCACTGATAGGGCAATGCCATTATAAGCTCCGTTGAGTGACATTCAGGGGGACGTCTGTAGGGCAACGTGAATGGGGATGGGAAGTGTAGAAGGGCAACATGGAGTCAGCAGAGCATTGTTGTTAATGTTTTATTTGTCCATAACAATGTTACAAGCGTATACAAACATTGGTGTATCAACCGTATTTCAAGAATATCTACACCTGCTGTATTTTGGGAAGTGAAGAAATGTTCAACCCAAATCTCCTTTTAATTGACTTCAAAGTGGGCTTCCAGGAGTAACTACCAGGGCCAGTGAAGTTTTAGAGAACCTGGGTCCTAAATACTTTATATATACTAGTATGGGGGATAAAGCTACTGTCAAACAGAGAATATTTTCAGCTTTTTTTTGAAAGATCTAATTTCAAGACTCTTTCTAATCCTCCCATTGCCGGATTTCTTTGGTTCACAGTCCTAATTTCACTTTCTAAAGAGATAAAAAGGCAGGAGTGGAATAAAAACTTTTTCTTAAATCTGCACCAGCTGACAGCTAAACATCAAATCTGCACCCCGGGAACCGACTTCTGACTTGGTATCGCTTGCATTTCTCTTTCCACGTGCCTAGAGACATGGACAGGGGACTCGGAGCAGCACTTTTTCAACAGTTTTTGCAAATTTGTGGTGAATCAAAACGGGACAAATTCGCCCATCATTAGTCAGAACTAGAACTTTTAGGTTTTTCACACAAAATTCATTGGCAAAGTGGCCATCACTAACGAAAATTTGCCAAAAAGACAATCCGCAAGGACAGTGCCAATTTACAAACAGGCGTAGAGGACAATTCACTAGCGAAAGAGCTCAGCAATAACTAAGTTTCATGCCCTTTCGCCAGGCGAATTTTGGCTCAACAATCGTTACTCCGCAAATTCATAAAAATGACACTGGTGTTTTTTCATATTTTAAAGTGGTATTATGTTTAAAAATTGTATCTGTTAAATAAATATATATATATATATATATATATATATATATATATATATATATATATAATAGACAAACGCCATGAATATCTTGTAAATGATATCCTTATAAACGGTGAGTTCTGATGTCATCAGTTATAAACGGTGAGTTCTGATGTCATTTCTGTCACACGACTCACTGAAATTTGTGTATTATAATAAATAAAGTACCCCCAGTTGCAAAATATGAGGATATTAGAAGTCACCTCGGAGTTCCATGACCTGTATAAAAACACTTGGCCTTCAGCCTCGTGTATTTATAGGGTCATGGAACTCCTCGGTAACTTATAATATCCTTATATTTTACAAGAGGGGCTACTTTATTCACTATATATTTAACCATTTGAGGAGCAGGCCACATTAGTTTTAGGGTGGGCTCATGTCTAGGACATTAGAGGATCTTTTGTCTTTATTTTGCTTCCTTGGACAAGTGGCCACTTCAAGCATTTGCACCAACATCTCTAATGAAGACGTATATATGTGACCTATATGTACCCGCCATATTTAAATCGATGTGTAAGTGTGTTAACGAAACTTTGCTAGGCGGAAAGTAACGTTAGCGAAAGTTAGCTTAGAAATTATTGCCCTGATGAATTTTTGCTGGCGAAACTTTGCCAGCACTCGTCTTCTGAGAGGCTTTTTTTTATTTGTGCGTTGTGAATTAACGTCTGACATAGTTGCGCGAAGTGTGGTGGAGCCTTCCAAGGTGAAAATTCGCCCTTTAGTAAATTTTCCCCTACAGTGTCACCTGGTATTAAAAGGTTGACTGCTGCTTGCCCAGCTCTGAGGCCATGGATCCGCTTTGTTAAGGGGAAATGTAGCGCCACTAGGTTCCTCGTGTAATTGGATGACGGCCTGGTGTGAGTCTAATTTCACAGTTTATGTTTAAAATCTTCAAAAGTGATTTAGTGCTTCTGTCCACAGAGGAACTCGGCTCTGACTTCGGCAATTCCAGCTCTCAGACAATTTAAAATCTCCCCTCTGCTTTCTGGAGAAAATAATGAGGATTAAGCGCACACACCAAGCAGAGAGACGAGGAACCGTAGGGTTCCATAATGAACTGCTGCTTCCCCGAGCCCCGCGCTCCACACAAACAAAAAAATTGTTAGCGAATGAGGCGAATCCTGATGAAAGGAAGAAACAATGATTAAACCACTTTGCTGTAAAGGAGATGGACTTAAAACAAAGAGTATATATATATATTATAAGATAGAAAAAAAAAATCATATGCCCATCAATGTAAATAATGGCTCTCAGCATTCGTTTGATTATCTGTTTCCTTTCAAAGGGTCTTTCATTGTGTTGGGTTTTTTTATCCCTCTTACGCCGGCTCATGCGGAAGAACGCGCTATAGAATCTCACATTAAAAGAGTCCCACACTCAATGGAAAGTTATTATTTAAAAAAAGAAAGAAAGGAAAAATTATGTAAGGTGAAAAGTAGGGCTTTCATGCAAATGCCAATAAGTCCTTTATTGAGCTGGGGGTGAAGGAGTGTCTTTGGGAAGCTTTGACTAGATGTGATGTTCCCACTGGCGCCTGCTGAGCTGATAATGAACATAAGAAATTCTGCTGATTTTAAGGCAGAAGCAATTGAATAAATTGAAGGGAGAGACAGATTTCTCCAAGCACAATCCTTAATATCATATGGCTTTAAGGCAAGCGTTGGCACTATAATCACTGGCACTTGTTGATGCAGCAAAGCAACAGCCGGAGTGTTGTATGGTTAGGGTTTCCTTGGTTTCCCCCATTCTTCCACCCTTGCTTGCCCACTTATGTATTTCAAATTCACTCTCCCATAACTCCTGTTCATTCAGTCCTATCCCTAATCTGCCAAACCCTGAACTACGCAATTCTTACCATTTATCCACCCAGTCCCTACCCTTGATCCATCCAATCCCCACCTGATCCACCCTGTCCCTACCCTTGATCCACCCTGTCCCCACCCCTGATCCACCCAATCCCCACCATTTATCCATCCAATCCTCCCCAATCCACACAGTCCCTACCTGTGATCCACCAAGTCCCCACCCCTGATCCACCCATTCCCACCCGATCCACCCACTCCCCGCCCCCGATCCACCCATTCCCCACCCTGTTCCACCCATTCCCCACCCCCGATCCACCTATTCCCCACCCGCGATCTACACATTCCCCACCCGCGATCTACACATTCCCCACCCACGATCCACCCATTCCCCACCCGATCCTCCTAATTCTTTATGCCACACCCCACTCCCTCTATGGCTATACTTGTTAATACTTTTGGGCTTTGATTCATGTTGGTAATAAAAGGAGAACACTTACCCTGATCTAGTAACCCACAGTAACCAATCAGATGTTTGTATTTAAAGAGCTGACCGGTATATGCTAAATGCTGATTGGTTGCTGTGAGTTACTAGACAAGTAGCAAACATAGAACCTCTTCATTCCCCTGGGTTTTAATCAGCACCTTTCAGAGGTGTCATCCTTCCAGAACCCAAAGCCAGACCATTATGACATATTATTATTATTATTATTATTATTATTATTAATAACATGTATTTATAGAGAGCCAACATATTGCGCAGCTCTGTGGCATTTCTTATTATATTTCTTATAACCTTTCAAATGGCTCATACGTAGAATCACCGTGCAGTTGCTGGAGAGTCAAATGACCCAGACACTGAAAGAGTTTTGTTCTCTCATTTTAAGATCAACTGAGGTCCCACCTTTGATCACCAAGCTACAGTATATACCAATGTATATAGCAATAATAGAACTATTTAAAGTGTTCTTAGAGTCTTGGCTCACCACTACCTTGTGACACCATCCTGGACCTAATGATAGGGCCTACGGCACAAATAAAAGGTTTTTAGGGTCCCATTATCTATATTCCATCCTGCAGTTGTACAGCTGTTAGATCCATTGACAGCCTTAAGTATCGTGTACAGCAAAATAGTAAATGTGTGGCAAAACAATTTGCATGGAATGGGAGGGGGGTTGAAACAAAATGAGATCCTATTTTTTTTAAAGGGCATGTAAAGGCAAAAAAATAAAATCCCATTTTTACTTTCTTTAATGAAAAAGAAACCTATATCCAATATACTGTAATTAAAAAATGTGTACCGTTTTTTATAAGAAACCTGACTGTATGCAGTGAAACTCTCCCTTTATTTACTGCTGTGGATAGGAATTGTCAGACGGTCCCTAACTGCTCTGCAGGGAAACAATCATACTTATGAACAGCAGGGGGAGCTCCCGCCTTACTTCCCAGCCATGCAGAACTCAAGCAGCTTTGTTTATGACGATCCCTAAGCAGCCCAGACCACACTGAGCATGTGCACAGTCTCAGTCTTGCAAAGATGTTTAACAAAGTTACAAGATGGTGACCCCCTGTTGCCAACTTTGAAAGCATAAATCATTTGTTTGATTAGGCTTGTGGTGCAGTAAGTTCATGTTTCTATTTAGTATACAAAATACAGCATTTCTAGCCTTATTCTATTTTAGACTTTACGTACCCTTTAAGGGTAGTTTATTCTACCTGGAGTTGAATGAAAGTTCCTTTAGTATGGAATGTTGTGCCTATAACATGCATCTAAGTATCTCACTCACTTCTATTAACTGTGGTCCTATAAAGCACATTGAAGAGCCCCTGAGCACTTTTATTAGCAGAAAGCAATTCTGAGAGCCACATCAGAGCCCTTCATTCACCCATAAATAATATAAATGATTGCCACATTCTATTTACTGTGAGCGCTGCACAGGCTGCAATCTAAGGTGACCATCTCCAGGTTTAAACCAGAGGGTTAAAGATGAGAGAGACACTTGCAGAAGTAACGGCAACGGAAGGCGACAGGATAGGGGGCAGCGAGTTCTCAGGAGGAGCGGGAGATTAGATTGATTTCCTAGAGTACAGCAATTACAGATAACTTCAACTTGGGATGAAATCAGCCAATATCGTTTCAAACCATACCCGAGGAGCTAGCGTATCTAAAGTAGAGAGGTTTTCTAATTTTAGTCTGTGTCAGCAGGCCTACCTGCCAATTCCTAAAAAATAAATTAGATACAAATTAGATTAAATAAATTGCTATTATTTGGGTTTTTTTTTGCTTTTTTACAAATTAGATTAAATAAATTGCTATTATTTGTTTTTTCTACTTCTATGAAGTAGGGACGGACAGTGAACCACATCATAAATCCACCCAGCTAAACCTTGATCAACCCTGAACCATGCTGGATTTTTATTAAAAACCCCACCTTCATTTCAGGTTTATGATCCTGCATTGTTACACCAACATTTAGACAGCTGGGGCTAGCCAACTCTTTATAGGAAAAAACATATTACAAAAGTTGCATGGAAGATCATACCACCTGGGACAACCTTGCAGGGCATGTTTCTCAATGAGGAGAACCGGTACTTCCCTTAAACATAGACTCATCTTATTCTGGTGGAGCAGCTGGATGCACTGCATGCTAGGCCACACTGACCTTCATTAAAGGGATACTGTCATGGAAAAACATGTTTTTTTTAAAGGGCATCGGTTAATAGTGCTGTTCCAGCAGACTTCTACACTGAAATCCATTTTTTAAAAGAGCAAACTGATTTTTTTATATTTAATTTTAAAATCTGACATGGGATAAGACATATTGTCAGTTTCCCAGGAACCTCCAGTTATGTGACTTGTGCTCTGATAAACGTCAGTCACTCTTTACTGCTGCACTGCAAGTTGGAGGGATATCACCCTCCTCCATTCCTCCCAGCATCAGAACAATGGAAAGTTAACCAGATTACAGCTCCTTGGCAGATCTAAGAACATTCAGTTACATTCAGTAGGAGAAACAACAGCCTGCCAGCAAGCAGTTCCATCTTAAAGTGCTGGCTCTTTCTGAAAGCACATGATCAGGCAAAATGACCTTAGATGCAATTACACATTGGACACTAATATTACAACTAAAAAATAATACACTTAAAAGTTCAGGAATAACATTTTCTATGATAGAGTGAATTATTTGCAGTGTAAACACTGTAATTTAGGAATAAAAACTCCACCATAAAAATCATGACAATGAAGTTGAAATCAAACATAATCTAATGCTGACAGTTCAGTTCAACACCCAATGCCCAGATTCTAATTCATAAATCCAAAGAACCTGCCAGCACGACTTTATGAGTAAAATATCTCCCAATATTGTATATTCAAACACGGAGCCCTCACCAGCTCCGACGATTTGCCACTGTCTGCTTCCAGGTGAACCTCTCCCTTCAGGTGTGCACTGGTGGTTGGGAGTTACACAGTGGTGGGACTGTTGGGAACATTCATAGAGAAAGAGTCAAGGCCCTTGAAGTTTAGTGTTATATCTGCAACTACATGCTTAGGCAACTGTAACTGCTCTCTTTTGGTGGGCCTAGAGGAGTGGTTGAGGAGGCTCAAGGTCATTTATGTTGGGATACGAAGAGAATGACTATTTCCTCATTCCTGGAAGCTTAGCATGAAGGTTAAATACAGGGGGATTTGATGGTTAACACTTATTTGATGTTCTTGTTGGAACCAATAGCTGAATGGCTGACACGGAAAGCCCCCCAAAACAGACTTGAACCAAAAAAGTCAATGACAGCCTTAGGATCTAAGTGGCTTTATGGTTATAAAGGTCAGCTAGGTGGTCCAGTGGGAGTGCTGCGGGGACATCTGCCACATTCGTGGGCTACTTGACGAGCTTCTGGTTCACTCCGCTCGTGCCTTTGCAGGTTCATTCAGCATCTCCGTGTCTGACGTCACCACACTGGCGCCAAAAAAAAATATTTAAAGACGCATTTCCCTGTTTTGCATTACCCAACATAAAGGTCTATTCCTATAGTTCCTGGGTCACTTCTCTAGTCTGTTCTTGTACCCGACCCTTACCTGTTCCTGCCATACTGCTATCTGTACTGACCTCTGCCTGTACATTTTTACTATTCTCTGGATTCTGATTTGTGCCTCACTGCTGTTAAGTTTGACCTTGACTAGTCTTCTGGTATCTGTTTTGGTACTGCATTGCCCATCTGGTATTGACCCTGCCTGTTCACTTCTCGTTGACTGCTACCCCGTCATTTCCACATACATTCGGTTCCCTTGCCTGCTCAGAACTCTCTCCTTGGTACTCTCACATTAAGTCCTGGTGGCATCTGAGTATTGGAGGGCTCCTCCCGAAGCCAAATGCGGCTGCTATAGGCAGAAGAGTGAGCCGTGACCGGGTCGTTGGAGGCACATTTATCAAAGGTCAAATTTATGTGCGTTTTTAAAAACTCCCCTAAATTCCCATACATTTGAAATACGACCAATCGAAATTTATTACAAAAATTGAATTTTTTAAATTCCACTAAATGGAATCATCCCGAAAACTCGAATCGAATTTGATTAAAAATTTTAAAAAAACTCAATTCGAGTTTTTTCTCCGAAGGAAGGCTGGAAACAACTCAGAATTGATCCCTGGACTTTTCTCGTTGACCTAAACAGCAATTCGGCAGGTTTTAGGTGGCAAATAGTCAAATTGAAGTTCTTCAATGGCCAGAGTATGATAAATCTAGAAAACTGAATTCAAATTTTTTTTAAAAAAATGGAATAAATCTCCAGTCAAATTTGACAGTTTTGACCATAAAAAATAGTTGAGAATTCGAATTTTCAATTTGACCCTTGATAAATCTGCCCCTTGGAATTAGTTCTGAGTTGGGACACCTGAGTTGGGGCACCTTACGTGACACCTGTAGCATTGACACTAGGGAATGAGTGGTGGAGAATCAGTTAGCCTCAGATTTTACACCTAGGCCTACATCCCTTGGTTTAATCCATCACTACACCCTCAGCCATTACTCTGAATTCTCCTACAGAAAGAGCAGACAGTTCCAGTCCCACCGGTGCATGTTCTCAGATAAGCTGGAAGTCTGCCCTTATCCTGCACTGTTTCTTCTCTCTTGTTACTCTTATCTGTGATTTCTTAGTTTCTTTCTGGAACAGCAGCAAACTGTGTGGCACTGATCAATGCTGAAGAGAAATCTTAATAAGCCTGACTTCATGTATTAGTTAATCACAGAGCGTATAGAAGCCGGGGTGGGGAGGCAGTCAGAGATTCTCCTTGATAACATGCCTGAGCTTTATAGGTATTGGCAGGACTCATTACGGTGTCCTGTGTAGGTCATATCTTCTTTCAACTGCTCATCCCTGACTATTTCTGGTTCATAATCAGAATTTAAATAGATTATCTAACTGTTTCTTTATAGACTTTTCCCATCAGAGCCAGTAGATTTATTAGCTGTACAGGAGCCAGCAGGATAACATTGATTGTTTAGTGTTTAGACACGGTGAAGGCACTACATTGCTATTTATTCCAACATTATCAGGACAGACTGCTGATTGCTTTTTATGGTGGGGAAGGGGCTATACATTGTGATGTCTACTGTATGTACAGTCATTTACGGTGGTTACCATGGGCTACTGTATTTGCTTTAGGCTGGTGCAGAATGTAGTCATGGGACTTGATGGCAAAAGCTTCTAAATCTAGTCCTATTATATTTGAGGCACAGAAAGGGACAATTTTGTCTCTGTTTTCTCTGTTTCTAACCTACAGTTGGGACCTGTCTGTCATTGAATCAGACGGCCCAATTGTTCTTTGGGTTGGCTGGCTCAATAGAGCCTGTCTGGATTTCCTTCTCAAGCTCCATGATTAGTCCAATACGTAAACACTAGTGATGGACATATAGAAAATCAATGGCTGAAACTAAGCGGAAAGTAGGGTTGTCATCTGTCTAGTTTTGACCCAGACATAACGATTTTCGGAAGAGGTGCCCTGGTCAAAATTGCCTGCCCGGTTTTCCGAATTAGGAAAATGGGGCAGGATTCCAGGATTCATAGCCCTGCGGGTTGCTGACATTGGTCTCCCCATAATGGACTGCACAGCCCCAAAAGTTAGCAACCCTACCTGACACCCACCCAACCCAACGCACTGTCCTTACTTATCTACCTTCCCTAACCCCTTTCTGATCTCAGTTGAGGGGGCAGGACAGACACAAGTATATAAAGAAGTGACAGCATACCTTTCAACTGTCCTGTTTTTCACGGGACAGTCCCAATTTTGACAGCTCAACCCGCAGTCCTGGATTGTTACTGAAATGTCCCGACTTTGTTTTTGATCTCCTGCACTGAACTGCCAGAAAAAGATACAAAGTTTCTAACTTAATTGGCTTTTGGCAGAGAGCCCAGAACAGATACTTAGATACTTACTTTTGTAACAATTTAAAATAAGCAAAGAAACTATTGTAACAATTTAAGATAAGTGAGTCTCTTGGGGAAACCAAGATTCACAGCTTAAAGGGCAATTCACCTTCATTAGCAAAACTGTAATAAACACAGAAATGTGTTCAAACATTCATAACCTGCCAAATTTTGTAAAATAAACATGGTAATTATGGAGTGTGGCCACAAAAATGGGTGTGGTCAAAAAAATTGCTGCACTTTGAGCTCCAAAACTTTTTGTCTTTCTTTCTAAATTGTTGGGAGGTATGTGACAGGTGTTAGAGAGATGGGGGGAAGTGAAAGGAGTAAATGTCATGGTCAGAGCCAAGGACAAAGTTTGGCCCACAACCTGCCTTCAACTCCCTTAAAAAAATTGCTGCAATTGCTTGAACCCACCCAACCCTCCTATAGATGGCACTGCCACCCATGGGATTGTTTTGCTGTAGAATCCAGGTGAAGCCTCCAGCAAGTTAAATATGATCTAGAAACCCATTATCCAGAAAGATGGCGTTACTGTAGTTTCATTATTGACTATCCTGTGTTTTTAATATATATTTAAATGTTTTTTCAGTAGCTTTAAGACACAGTGCTCCCCATGATGAAAAATCATAGACGCCAAGCATTCAGGAAAATAGATCCCATCCTTTTATAGCGCTGGCTTTTAGTTGGATATTATTGTTTGGTTGTAGTTCGAGGGTCAACGTTTACATTTGTGATTCTGTCCCTCCCATAATTCCATTGTTTGTTGAAGCCTGGCAAATGCATTAGAGTTAATCCTTCCCTTTCCATCTGTAAATCCCTTTCTGCTTATTAGTCTTTTTCTAACTATCCAGTAAATCTTCTTTATGGTGTGTCTGGGCACATTAGTGGGCTCTAATGTTTGTTTATCAGTATGTAAGGGAGAGGACATTGACTTTCTGTGTCAGCATGGGTAATTGATAGAGGGGATCATTAATCAGAGGGGATCGTTAATCAGTCGGCTTCCTATGAGCCCGAGAAACATTATCTCCCAAGCACAGCCTGGCGCATCTGGGAAATAAATGTATTATATCTGGGCTTGCAAGATGCCTCTCTGGGCCAACCCATTCCAACAGCAGAACCAGCAGATGAGCCTAAGGTAAGGTATGAATAAATATATATTTATATGGTATCAGCTAAAGCAGTTTAGGGCAAGTGGGGTAACTGTGCTTTTTATAAATTACTGTCCCTGAGCAATCTAGCAATAATGTACCCTCCCCTGTACAATAAATGTTTATTAAAAGTATGTAATCCATCACCCATCAGGTGAAACACCTCCACAAAAGCTTTGGCTGAATACTGAACCGAATCTCGATTTGTGTTTTAAAAGTGTAATTTGTGTCCAGAGGTTTAAAGGAGAACTAAAGCTTAACTGAAGAAGTAGCTAGAGATGTTGTACATGATGATTTGTGATTCTGCCCAAGGCAACCACAGCCCTTTAGCAGTAAAGATCTGTGTCTCCAAAGATGCCCCAGTAGCTCCCCATCTTCTTTTCTGCTGATTCACTGCACATGCTCTGTGCTGCTGTCACTTACTGAGCTTAGGGACCCACTCACAATATACAGTACACATAGAATAGAAATGTCATAATATAAGGCTGATTAGTAATTAATACAGATAATTACTACATGGCAGCACAGAAACCAGTGCAATTAGCATCAGAATTCAATAATCAGCAAACCTGTAGCATCAGCTTATATTACAGGGGAAGCTCATTTTCTGCTGGATAATTAGTGACGAGCCCTAAGCTTAGCTTCTCAACAGCCAATCAGAGCCCACTGAGCATGTGAGTGTCACAGACACTTTCCAAGATGGTGACCCCCTGTGACAAGTTTGAAGTCCTGGATCATTGCTGCTATTGACAAGCTGAAACTTTAGCCTCGTGTTATAAGTTCAGTATATAAAATATGTCATTTTTAACCATATTCATTTTTAGGGTTTACTTCTCTTTTACAGTTTTTTAAACAACCAACTCCAAACTGTCCTGGGAATCCTGAACCAAATCCTACATTCACTCATGTATTATAAGGATATTAGAAGTCACTGAGGGGTTGTTCTGTGACCATATAAAGGCACAAGGCTGCAGGCTGAGTTATACAGGGAACTCTGAGTATCACTCATGTATTATAAGGGATAATGTACCCCCTACTGTAAATGATAAGGATATTAGAAGTCACTGAGGGGTTGTTCTGTGACCATATAAAGGCACAAGGCTGCAGGCTGAGTTATACAGGGAACTCTGAGTATCACTCATGTATTATAAGGGATAATGTACCCCCTACTGTAAATGATAAGGATATTAGAAGTCACTGAGGGGTTGTTCTGTGACCATATAAAGGCACAAGGCTGCAGGCTGAGTTATACAGGGAACTCTGAGTATCACTCATGTATTATAAGGGATAATGTACCCCCTACTGTAAATGATAAGGATATTAGAAGTCACTGAGGGGTTGTTCTGTGACCATATAAAGGCACAAGGCTGCAGGCTGAGTTATACAGGGAACTCTGAGTATCACTCATGTATTATAAGGGATGATCTACCCCCTACTGTAAATAATAAGGATATTAGAAGTCACCGAGGGGTTCTGTCCCCATATTAAAGTACAAGGCTGCAGGCTGAGTCGGTTTATACAGGTCAGATGAGTTCCAGTAGCCTCAATTTAAAAAAAAAAACTATGCCATTAGGTTTTCAGTAACCCTTGGCAGTAGCTGTAATGTACAGAGCAAGATCAGCCGCCAGTAGGGATGTAGCGAACGTCGGAAAAAAAGTTTGCGAACATATTCGCGAACTTGCGCAAAAATGCGAGCGGTTCGCGAACGGTTCGCGAACCCCATAGACTTCAATGGGAAGGCGAACTTTAACATCTAAAAAATACATTTCTGGCCAGAAAAATGATTTTAAAGTTGTTTAAAGGGTGCAACGACCTGGACAGTGGCATGCCAGAGGGGGATCAAGGGCAAAAATGTATCTGAAAAATCTGCCTGTGTGTGCTTGGAAGAGATAGTGTAGGGGGAGAGCTGTTAGTGATTTCAGGGACAGATGATAGTAAGTTTGCTGGCTAGTAATCTGCTTGATACTGCTCTGTATTGGAACAAAAAAATAAATAAAAGCAGTCCTTACAAGGACTACTGTTATTGCAGCAGTCAGCAGATGAGATCAGAAGCAGGACAGCTGCCCACTGCAGCTACATACAGAGCACTGCAGTAGAAGGTAGATTACTAGCCAGCAAAGCTACCTAAGCTTAAATGTCCCTCAAACCCCTGCAGACTTCTGTCCCTCCAATAACAGAGCAGTATCAAAACGATTACTAGCCAGCAAACTTTCAACTGTCCCTGAAATCACTAACAGGCAGCAGCTCTCTCCCTACACTATCTCTTCAGCACACACAGGCAGAGTGAAAAAAAGCTGCAGGGCTTCGGTTTTTATAGGGAAGGGGAGTGGTCCAGGGGAGAGCTTCCTGATTGGCTGCCATGTACCTGCTGGTCTGGGGTGAGAGGGCAAAAAAAAGCGCCAACAATGGCGAACCCAAAATGGCGAACGTCGCGCGACGTTCGCGAACTTCCGGCGAGCGCGAACACCCGATGTTCGCGTGAACAAGTTCGCCGGCGAACAGTTCGCGCCATCTCTAGCCGCCAGAGCACTCATTCCTATCCATAAGATAATTGAAATATTTCTGTGCAGTTGGTCAACTTTAACATCCAGAAAAATCCACCAGAATTTCAAAAGCAGGCATTCTGGTGGAAAAGAGAGATGCCTGGTTTTGACTCTTTCTTAATCTTATTTGGTTCAGTGACCCCTTTTGTTTGTGGGATGAAAGCCAACATGGCTGCTTTTGTAATACTTGAGCCTGCGTCATATCGTATTTACTGTGCATGCGAATGTGTTTTGGGGAGAGAGGCAGGCGTAATGTGTACAAGAGCTAATGGGTTGGAGCAGATTCTTGAGAAATATGTCAGCGAGTCTCTGGTGAGGCAAGTCAGTTACACAAATACTGAACTCCTGCTCTGATTACATTTGCAAACCGAGAGGGACGAAACAGGCGGAAAATAAAAACCGCGCTCTACCTCATTACACGCAGACAGATGCCCGGAATCTAGTGGCCTCCTTCCCTTCCTCCAGACTTTGTTCCGCTGTTTGGGGAATCCAACTTGAGCAAAACAAAGCCCCAACCAAACTTTTATTTCTTTTTTTAAAAAAAAGAAACTCAAGTAGAAAAACTAGAAGGAAAATAAATATAAAAATGGAGAAAATGTTATTTCAAGCTGAAGACATGATTAGAACATGTTTTTCTCATGCAAATCTAAAATTGAAATATTGGATGAATCAAAACACCGCAACCAAGAAAAGTTAATTACTTTCCTTTAGTTTCAGTCTCCTGTTCAAAGATTATATGAATGAAGAGATTAGACATCTATAGCGCAGTGTAGTAAAATTACCTGCACGGCGGGGTCGGCCGCTGCTCCACCGATGGGGACGCCTGCCGCGTGTCTCCTAGGCGCCATCTTTGTTATTAAGGCGCGCGTGACGCGCCTGCGTGCCTCTTAAAGGCGCACGCGCGCTGGCGTGTTTGCGCCAGCGCGTTTTTGCGCACGTTTTGGCGCGAATTTTGAATACTATTTAAGGCCCATTCAGTGTACTGTTCCTTGCCCGTGATAGAACTTGTTTCTTGTGCTTTTCTGAGCCTAGTGCATCTGATCTGAATCTTGTCTGTCTGATAACCTGTGTTTGACCCTGCCTGTATCCTGACTACTCTGAACTCTGTATCCTGACCTTGGCCTGCCTACGACAACTCTCCTGCTTAACCCCTTCATTGACAACCCAGTTTGACCCTTGCCTACCTGACGATTCTGATATCCGCCTGCCTCGACCCAGCCTTCTGCCTAATCCTTTTGTACCGTGACCTTCGGCCCAAAAGACTTTGCTAACAGCCGTGCCCCTTCGCCAGCCAGAACATCTCGCCTTGCACCCCTCTTAAAGTCCAGGTGGCACCCAAGTAAGCTGAGGGCTCCTCCCGAAGCCCAACGGTGGTCACACTACTGGTGAAGCCGAGCCAAGACCAGGGTGCTTGCCATTTGTTCTGGTATCGGGTGCCGGCCGTGACACGCAGTTATGAGTTGCTGTTCAGCCAAATATTTAGTTGTTACAATTGTTACAAGTAAATGTAAAACCTTGAAATAAATGAATGTCAGATTGTCAGCATTTTTGACATGTACGTTAGTTATAGCTCCACCTGTTGTTTATTATGGCACAGTCGACCGAAAATTAATTTAGTGAGGAAAGTAAAGTGTTGTGCTCAGAAGTTAGTGAGCAGAGGAGAGTCGGCTTACATTTCTCTGGTCAGTTCCAAGTAGAGCAACATCACAAAACGTTCCTTTTCTCACTAAGTTTTTATTATGATGATATTACAAATCACTTTCAGAACCTGTAGGTGATGTGATCAGCCTCTGATGAGGAGTCTTATGCTAGAGACCCTGGCATTCCCGGTGGCAACTCCGTGTGGTATTGCTTCCAATAAGGAGTAATTATATCTTAGTTGGGATCAAGTACAAGGTACAGGTATTACAAGCCCTATTATCCAGAATGCTCGGGACCTGGGGTTTTCTGGATAATGGATCGTTCCGTAATTTGGATCTTCATACTAGAAAATCATGTAAACATTAAATAAACCGAAAAGGCTAGTTTTGCTTCCAATAAGGAGTGATTATATCTTAGTTAGGATCAAGTACAAGGTACAGGTATTACAGGACCTATTATCCAGAATGCTCGGGCCTGGGGTTTTCTGGATAACAGATCTTTTTGTGATTTTGATATTCATCCCTTAAGTCTACTAGAAAATCATATAAACATTAAAGAAACCCGATAGGCTGGTTTTGCTTCCAATAAGAATTAATTATATCTTAGTTGAGATACAGTTTTAAGATCAACTTTCCTTCTGACTTGTCCCGTTTCGCTGTGCCGAAAAATTTGCGAATTTCCCAAAAAATTAGCAAAATTCGTGAAATCGGAAAGTTCCTCAAAAAATTGTGAAATTCGAAGGTTTTCACTCAAAAAACATAGAATTTGAAGGTTTGCACTAAAAAATCATGAAATTTTAAGGATTTCATTCAAAAATTGTGAAATTTGAAGGTTCTCCCTAAAAAATCGTGAAATATGAAGGATTTCACTCAAAAATTGTGAAATTTGAAGGTTTTCACAAAAAAAACATGAAATGTGAAGGATTTTAAACAAAAATCGTGAAATGTGAAGGTTTTCACTAAAAACTTGTGAAAATTGGACATTTTCACAAAAAAATCTTGAAAATCGGAAATTGACACCGGCGAATTTTCACTGGCAAATTTTCCCAGGAGATTTGCGAATTTATTCGCTGGCAGCGAATTCGTGCCATGCGAATTTATTCGCCCATCACTAATTCTGTACCAGCCCAAGGCAACCACATCCCTTTAGCAGTAATGATCTGTGTCTCCAAAGATGCCCCAGTAGCTCCCCATCTTCTTTTCTGCTGATTCACTGCACATGCTCTGTGCTGCTGTCACTTACTGAGCTTAGGGAGCCACTCACAATATACAGTACACATAGAATAGAAATGTTACAATATTAGGCTGATTAGTAATTAATACAGATAATTACTACATGGCAGCACAGAAACCAGTGCAATTAGCATCAGAATTTAATAATCAGCAAACCTGTAGCATCAGCTTATATTACAGCCAGGGAAGCTCATTTTCTGCTGGATAATTAGTGACGAGCCCTAAGCTTAGCTTCTCAACAGCCAATCAGAGCCCACTGAGCATGTGAGTGTCACAGACACTTTCCAAGATGGTGACCCCCTGTGACAAGTTTGAAGTCCTGGATCATTGCTGCTATTGACAAGCTCAAACTTTAGCCTTGTGCAATAAGTTCACTATATTAAATATGCCATTTTTAGCCCTATTCATTTTTAGGGTTTATTTCTCCTTTAAGAGCAATAGCCTTGAGTGTATTAGGTTCCCTTTCAGCCGGCATGAGCGCATGTAGGGCACAGCTAGGGGCGGCATTATAATGATATAACATGTTATTTAGAATGTGTCTGATACAGGCGCTAATAACGGGAAGGTAAACTGTCATTTGGCTTTAGGTAGCAACGTCAGCAAGGAAACAGAGATGGCAGCGGGGTTCCTGTAAGGGCCCGAATTCTTTACACTCACTGCCTGCTCATATACTGGCAAATAGACAAGCTGCTGTGTGAAAAGTTATTAACCACCTCCAGCCTTGTGTAATCTATAATAACATTACCTTCTGCCCTCTAATTATAGCACCCAGGGACCCTAGCAGAGGAGCAGATGCCAGTTATTAGCTCTGTGGTATTATATATATATAATGGTTTAATAATATAATATAATATACTGCTGAATTGTGGGCCCTGGCTTTGTTTTATGTTGTGAGCTATGGGCACACTTAGGGAGCCGTTCCTGCAAAATAGGTGACCCATTTGTAATCATTAATCTTTCTGTAATTTGGATCTTCATAGTCCATTAGAAAATCATGTAAACACGAAATAAACCCAATTTGCCTCCAATAAGGATTAATTATATCTTAGTTGGGATCAAGTACAAGCGACTGTTTTATTATTACACAGAGAATTTTGGATTATTTGGATAAAATGGAGTCTATGGGAGACAACCTTTCTGTAATCCTGAGCTTTCTGGATAACAGGTTTCTGGATAATGGATCCCATTGCTGTAACTGAAATGCTAACATATGCTCTTTCAGCAGAACATAAAGACATGTGCTGCCTAAATGCCACTTTGACTGCCTAAATGCCACTTGGACTTTTTCTTTTACAATCTGGTGGGGTTTTTTAGTGCCGTAAATATAAAATTAGAAGCAGTAAGTTGTGCATGTGGGGCTGCTCACAAGATATGAGCACAATACAGCCAAGTAATGACTGGTGCTCACGGCTGCCGCTATTTAAATGCATCTTACATCTGTTGTTAAATAATGAATAAGTAATGAAATTCTTCTCGGCTTCCCAGATCTGATCCTTTGGAGATTTATAAGCAGTAATGAAAAAGAAAATTGTATTTATAATCCTTCATATTGCATATGCGCTGGATCCACGGCGGGCGGTGCTTTTACTGTTGCCGGTTATTTCTCAGCGCTGCCGGCCACACTAACTGCCAATAATGTAAATTTACGGCTTGGAATGTGCAGTGTAATTTAGCCACACTGAGGACATTCTCATAGTGGTCCAACTCTCTCGTCCGTGATTACCAATCACCCCTACATCTGTTGGTTCCGCACAATTAAGACTTTGTGTACAATTGTTTGTGCTGCTGCAGAAATTAACTCGGATTCAGGTGCTACATAAACTGCCAGCAGACACAATGCTGCTTATTTATTACAAAGGACTTCTATTGGCCAGCCCCACTCCTGGGTTATGGCCGCTATGTGACTCTCCAGGCCTTTATTAAGTCCAGTGAACTGATATCAGATGGATCCCTGATAGACAGAATATTGACTGGAGCGCAGTGTAGCATCCGGGGGTCCCCGGGTACCCGGAGGATAGTCACAGTTTCCCCAAGAGACTGGCTTATCCAAAAAAAAAAAAAAAGTTAATTTGTTTATCTTAAATAGTTACAATTGCATCTAAGTGCACCTGCCACATATTCTGGGCTCTCTGCCAAAAGCCAGTTAAGTTAGAAACTTTGTATCTGTTTCTGGCTGTTTAGTGCAGTAGATCAAAGAGAAAGTCGGGACATTTCAGTAACAATCAGGGCCTGATTTGTGGCTAGGCCACAAAGGCCAGGCCTAGTGCGGCAAAATATATGGGGCGGAACGCCGCACAGCTGTCCACCGCTCTGGTGCTGGTGCGAATGCGATCTTGCGGTATGTGGGCGGCTGCTAGGACCCCATGGCCTCGTGGGCACTAAATCCGGCGCTGGTAACAATCCGGGACTGTGGGTTGAGCTGTCAAAATCGGGACTGTCCGACGAAAAACCGGACAGTTGGGAGGTATGGAAATCCACTATTTTGGGATCCACCCGAATCCTTTGTTAAAGATTTAGACTTATGCTAATCAGGGGAAAAGGAATTTTTTTTTTTTTTTTTTTTTTGGATTATTTGGATAAAATTGGAACCACGCAGTATGATTTGAAGGGTTGGATCCTGCTGAAAAGGCTGAATTCTAAACCAAATCGTGGATTCTGTACATCCCTAACTTATAATGTTGAATGCTCAGAACCTGGTGTAGTTCCTTGATAAGTACAAGCTCTGAAGAAGGGAATCTCTCAGCTTTACTTCCCCAATCTGAACCGCAGTCAACTTGAACCAAAAACTGTGAACAAATCTTACTGGTTCTTGGCAACTTCCATAAAGCTGACCCTGCAATCGGGGTGGGGAGGGAGGCGCAGTTTGTGGTTTTGTAGACTGAACTAACTCTTCCAGCCCAGAGCTTATGCAGTGAAGCCTTAATGTGGCTTACAAGATTTTCTGGCCCCCACATTAAAGGAGAACTAAAGCCTAAAAAATAAATATGGTTTAAAATGCCATATTGTGTATAGTGAGGGGTCATCATCTTGGAAAGTGTCTGTGACACTCACATGCTCAGTGGGCTCTGATTGGCTGTTGAGAAGCTAAGCTTAGGGCTCGTCACTAATTATCCAGCAGAAAATGAGCTTCCCTGGCTGTAATATAAGCTGATGCTACAGGTTTGCTGATTATTCAATTCTGATGCTAATTGCACTGGTTTCTGTGCTGCCATGTAGTAATTATCTGTATTAATTACTAATCAGCCTTATATTGTGACATTTCTATTCTATGTGTACTGTATATTGTGAGTGGGTCCCTAAGCTCAGTAAGTGACAGCAGCACAGAGCATGTGCAGTGAATCAGTAGAAAAGAAGATGGGGAGCTACTGGGGCATCTTTGGAGACACAGATCTTTACTGCTAAAGGGCTGTGGTTGCCTTGGGCTGGTACAGAAGCAAAAAACATCATGTACAACATTTCTAGCTACTTCTTTAGTTAGGCTTTAGTTCTCCTTTAAGGCCATAGCGCCTGACTCACTATCCTGTTCTATTGCGTCTTCTTGTTGCTATGTAATACACTGCACACCATTGTGTATAGCATTCCACAGAATCTTACCATTTCTACCATCTTTCATTATTTCACGTTGTAAGATCTGTAAGCCAGTTAAATGGATTTTAATAAGGTTGTGTTTATATCTGATTTTCAGACTGCCATGAAGTTGTATCCTAGTATCCTGCTGTCAGCAGTTGGTGTGGGAATAGAGTGGTCAGAAAGCATTGAGTAACTCTTATATATTTCTCTGGTAGGGGTGGAGCAGAGGTGTGACTGACAGGGGCTATTCTTTACCTCTTGCTGCCCCCCCTTGTTCCCCAGAGCTTACCTTTTTTTGCGGAGGAGTAGGTCCAGTGGGGGGGCCGCATCGCAATTGCGCTCTCTGCACTAGAAACCAGACAAATTTCAGTTTTAACACCCAGAAATTCAGCTCTCCAGGAGCAGCTTTTTGCCATCCCTGGTAACTCAACTCACCTCATGGCAGCAGTGTCCCTGGTGACTTACTGTACCTGATCATGGTTGTGGTATAATGAGGGTGTGGCCTGCGCATGACATCGGTGTGTCCAAAAAAATCCCATCTCTCGGTGTTAAAAGTATGACATATCTTTACCTTTATGAGAGCAAAGAAGGCAAGGAGTCTTGCATGTATGGCTAAATACTGACAACATACAGTAGAACCCTCATTTTACATTTTTCAGGGGCCAGAACAAAATTGTGTAAAATGCAGGAAAATGTAAATTCAGAGCAATGCAAACCTCCCAACATTTTGGAAGTAAAAAGAGGGAGAAATTTTTTTTTTCTGCACGTAGCACAGCAATTTTTTTGACCACACCCCTTTCTGTGGCCACACCCCCTAATTACAATGTTTGTTTTACAAAATTTGGCAGGTTATGAAAGTTTGAAAATATTTCTCCTTATCTAAACTGTGTTTTTGTGTCTCAAAATTGTTACAAAGTATCTTATTTGCACCTGTTAGCTGTTCTGGGCTCTCTGCTAAAAGCCAATTAAGTGAGAAACTTTGTTTCTTTTTCTGGCTGTTCAGTGCAGAGAAAAGAGGGACTTTCCAGTACAAATGAGGGACTGCGGGTTGAGCTGTCAAAAGAGGGACTGTCCCTCCGAAAAAGGGACAGTTGGGAGGTATGCCAATGTCTAATGTAGAAATTTAGGTTTTACCAGACCCGGATTTGTGGTGAGGCCACCATGGCCCGGGCCTTGCGGTGGCATGATTTTAGGGGGCAGCATGAAGCCCAACCACACACACATTGGTTCAGAAATGTTGTGTTGTGGCTAGACGAGGATGAGTAGAGTACAACAGTGCTTTATTAGCAGAGTCATGCAGCCATTACACACCAGTAAGCTTTCACTTTTAAGCTACCAGGAAGTAACTGCACTGTAACTCATGTAGACAGTGACACCAACAGGTCTTTTGTATAAACACCACAAGAAACACTGGGGATGCGTGGGAGATATGATAGTTTTTTTAAAAATGTGTGTGAATAAAAGAATGGGGACGGGGGTGATGAATGACAGCAGGCCTAGAGGGGCACCTGCTATGTAAATCCGGACCTGTATTTTACTGTACAAAAAAGTGTCATACTGCGTGGACCTAGGGCCCAACAACGAACCTGACGCCATGATCCGACAGCAAAAGAAAGTGTAAAGTAGTGGATGCATTCGTTTTTACAGATTGTTTATCATTCAGATAAGTCCCCACCCCTGAGGAGCTTACACTCAAATGTCCTTGTCACATTCATACAACACTCTAGGGACAATATCTCCTGGAGTAGGTTAAAGGAAAACTATACCCCTCAAACAATGTAGGTCTCTATAAAAATGTATTTTATAAAACAGCTCATATGTAAAACTCTGCTTTAAGTAAATAAACCATTTTTCATAATAATATACTGTTTAGTAGTAAGTGCCATTGAGTAATCATTAATAGAAACCTGCCATTTTAAAAAAAAATGTCCTTCCCGTGGGATCCACGGTGCGCACAAACAAACCATACATGTTAGGTCACATGAGCCAATTAACAGACAGAGTTGTGTCTTTTGCTTCCACACTTTTTCCTGTTACAGTTAGAGCTGCAATATTTCTGGTCAGGTGATCTCTTCCTGTTATAGTCAGAGCTGCAGTATTTCTGGTCAGGTGATCTCTTCCTGTTACAGTTAGAGCTGCAGTATTTCTGGTCAGCTGATCTCTGAGGCAGCACACAGACCATCACAAAATCATGGTTCAAGGCAAGAGATGTAAAAGAACATTATTTACTAGTTTGGTAAGATTCTTTAATATGCTATTTAATTAATCTGTTGCTCAAGTATTAATTTTGGGGGTATAGTTTTGCTTTAACCAGCTTGAAGATCATTACTCACTATGGAACCAAGACTGTCTGGCAGCAATATACCTAACCACTGTTCCAACCATAGTTACATAGTTACATAGTTAAATTGGGTTGAAAAAAGACAAAGTCCATCAAGTTCAACCCCTCCAAATGAAAACCCAGCATCCATACATACACCCCTCTACTTTTAATTAAATTCTATATACCCATACTAACTATAGAGCTTAGTATCACAATAGCCTTTGATATTATGTCTGTCCAAAAAATCATCCAAGCCATTCTTAAAGGCATTAACTGAATCAGCCATCACAACATCACCCGGCAGTGCATTCCCCAACCTCACTGTCCTGACTGTGAAGAACCCCCTACGTTGCTTCAAATGAAAGTTCTTTTCTTCTAGTCTAAATGGGTGGCCTCTGGTACGGTGATCCACTTTATGGGTAAAAAGGTCCCCTGCCATTTGTCTATAATGTCCTCTAATGTACTTGTAAAGTGTAATCATGTCCCCTCGCAAGCGCCTTTTTTCCAGAGAAAACAACCCCAACCTTGACAGTCTACCCTCATAATTTAAGTCTTCCCTCCCTCTAACCAGTTTAGTTGCACTTAGTCTCTGCACTCTCTCCAGCTCATTTATATCCCTCTTAAGGACTGGATTCCAAAACTGCACTGCATACTCCAGATGAGGCCTTACCAGGGACCTATAAAGAGGCATAATTATGTTTTCATCCCTTGAGTTAATGCCCTTTTTTATGCAAGACAGAACTTTATCCTTTACTTTGGATATGCCCTCCTGCCGTTCCCTGGGGCACACGACTATTGGAAATGTTGGATCTTTTTGCTCGAGGCTGCTCATTTGCCCTTGAGGAATGAATGGGGATGTTATGGCACTGTGGTTTGTCTATTTACCGGCCATGATTCTCCTCTTCTGGCCAACTGAATACACTTTATAGAACAGTAGCCCCTAATCAAAGATTGATGAACAGAACAAGTACCAGCCAATAGAAGGCCATTGAGTGAAACAAGCTTCGGCATCACGCCAGCCAATGCAACTTCTGAAAGGGGCACTTGTTTCTCCCGTTTTATTCCACCCCTCTGTGTTTTGATGAGCTTCACTTAACCCTGGCACAGCACAGACGAGCGCAGACTGGGAATTGTACTTAAACAGCAGGTTTTCCATTAAGATTCCATTCCGGACGTGCTCGTTGGAGGCAGAGTATTTGCCTACTGTGCAGGAGAGATAACTTTATGATTTATTACACTGAAGTGTATGTAGTTCATCCACAAACATCGCTTGTATATTCTTTGCATACATTGCTTTCTCTAATGCACTCATTTCTTTCTGTTCCAGGCAGCCGTGTGTAAATCTGATTGGTGTAGGGGCGTAATTGTGCATTGTAAAGCTACTCATTTGCTTTCATTCCAAGCTAATAGAACCTACAACAAAAGGGGGGAAATAACGAGAGAGATTGGGGTCCGTAGTCTGTAGTGTTGTTATAACGCTGCCTCTGCAGTGAAAGTTTGGGGGTTATATAGAATCAGGAGCAAACATTGCTGTGTTCTAGTAACCAATGGCAACCAGCCTACGGTTACACTTCACTTGTCTAAACCCTAAGTTTTTTAAAACCCAGCATTCTGGATAAAATATCCTATAACTGTACTACTTAAAGGAAAACTATACAGTAGCTTCAAATGAATACTTAAGCAACAGATGGTTTATATCATATTAAGTGGCATTTTAAAGAATCTTACCAAACTGGAATACATATTATATAATATAATATTGTCCTTTTACATCTCTTGCCTTGAACCACCATTTCATGATGGTCTGTGTGTTGCCTCAGAGATCACCTGACCAGAAATACTACAGCTCTAACTGTAACAGGAAGAAGTGTGGAAGCAAAGGACAGAACTCTGACTGTTAATTGGCTCATGTGACCTAACAAGTATGGTTTGTTTGTGTGCATCATAAATTCTACGATCCCAGTGGGTGGCCCTTATTTTTTAAAATGGCAGTTTTCTATTTAGGATTACCCAATGGCACATACTACTAAAAAAGTATATTATTATGAAAATGGTTTATTTACATGAAGCAGGGTTTTACATATAAGCTGTTTTATGTAATACATTTTTATAGAGACCTACATTGTTTGAGGGGTATAGTTTTCCTTTAGAGGAGAATGAAACCCACACATTAACCATGGGGTCCTTTAAAGCAAGTCCCTCCCACCCACCAGACATACCAAGGAGACCTCCATGGTGTCGCTGCTCCTCCGTGTCACTACTGAAAAGACAGAGATGGGTTGGTGACCATCATGTCTGGCTTCTTGACATCCTATCGCTGGCAGCAATTGCCAGATAGGAGCATGACCACATAGACAAGCGTCAAAGTGCAAATTCTTGACCGGTGTCCACCACCAGAGATCCAGGATAATTGAAAAAGTGAAGCAGGTATGGTGGACACCATGTGCTGAAGAGAGAAAGCTGCACAGCAAGACCATTCTATGGATCTCCTTGGTACAGTTGGGGAGTGAGCTAGAGGATTACTTTAGAGGGTACTTTGCATGGTCCTTTGATAATTGAAAAACCAAGGAGGAACATTTATGGTAATCTCCCTGTTGAGCTGTAGTTAGGGCCCTGCTAGTTGACTTGACTCAAGACCAGTCCCTGTTTTTGCCTACCCCAATCTATATTGTGAATCAAAATTCCCCTCACAATCCTCCTCAAGTTAAAAGCCTCCACTCTTCCTCCTCATCCACCAACCAGCAGCCTTGTCTACAGATTCATCCTCATAGGGCCATTGCTTGTGACCATGAAACTGAACATTATATGACTTTTACAGTGGTTACCAACAAGGGCTGTGCATTCATGGTTCCGCAGCCTTCAAAAGCAATTTGTTTCACAGTGAATAGGAATTTACAGGGCCAAGTGCTGGGCAGGATCTAAGGGATATTAGAAATAATACATAGCAAGCTGACAGGAGGGAAGGCTTTGTTGCCGTGTTACAGCATTAGCCTGTCAATCACCAGCCCCTCTGGATAATTGAAAAATAGTAGATCTACCTTATGCCTATCACTCGAGTCTGAGGAGTCTTGAAAAAGGAGTTTTGTTGTTGAGAACAAAAAAAAATAAATTCTTTTTATGGGTCACTTTCTGTCTGTCTAACTGGTCTAAATTGTCGGAAAATGTTTACGAGCGCCTGGCCTTTGCAGTTTTAATGGGCAACCCAAGGAAACGCCAGTGAAATACGGATTATCCTGGGTTATTGCAGCTGCAGCTTTATAGAAAGGCACCGAGCAACATTGAGTGATATGTCTGAAGCCCATGAAGATGACTGGCTAATGGGACATTCTTTTGGGCTCATGTACAGTATAATGGGAGCACAAGGTACCAAGTGTTCCATGTCTTTTAGCCTCAATGCACATGTCCACCCCCAGTTGCACCTGCTGTTAAATATACTGTTTTTGCTCCATGAGTTATGCCTGTGTTTAGCCCCGAAACACCTCTTCCTTGTGCATTAATGACAGTGTCAGGTCAAATATAAGCCCTTGTGACCATAGGCACCACACTCTGCAATGTAAGCCAAATATTCATTCCGGTGGAAGGCACAGAGAGCAGTCTGCAAATGCTGGGTAGTCAAAGTAGTCAAAAAAGCTTTCTGTGCAAATTAGATCCCCTTAAATTATTTGCACTGTTGTCCACAGTGAATACACCCACATGTTTCAGAGGGGCAGAAAAACACACCTATAGTTCAGGTATTGCAGCAGCAACACTGCCAAAGATACCAGATCTAGAGAGTAGTGTTCTAGAGTGTGGCTACACTAACAAACATGTGCTGGTACAGAGCAGTGGTCTCCAACCTTTTTTACCTGTGAGCAAAGAGTTGTGGAGCAACACAAGTATGAATAATTGTTCCTGCGTGGTACAAAATACGGGCTGTGATTGGCTACTTCGTAGCCCCTATGTGGACTGGCAGCCTACAGTTTGGCAGTACACTCGTTGTTTCGAATGGTGTCCCAAACCCAGAACAAACCCGAAGGTCCCAGCCTCAGCTCACACTTCAACCTATGACAAACGCCTTTCGCTTCGGGAGGAGCCCTCCACTCAGATCCCGCCAGGTCTTAATGTGAGAGGACCAGGGAGAGAGTTCTGGCAGGCAAGGGAACCAAGCATTTTCAGAGAGAACTAGGAACAAGGAACATGGTCATAAAACAAGCCGGGTCAATACCAAGAAGTTATCGCAGTCAACAAGAGCATAACCGAGGTCACAGGCCTGGTCAGAAACACCAATATCGCAGTACAGAGACGGGATCCAAGAGAGTAGTCAATAAATGGGCAAAGGTCAGGAACAGGCAGCAAACTAGACAAGGTCAGGAACAGGCAGGGTCGAGAACAGATTAGAAACACTAGAAATAGCACCCACGAACTAAACTTGGAAATAGACCTATGTTGGTCAGTGAGTATTTGAACGAGGCCCCTTTATATATTTGAATTTTTTTCGCCAAACGCAATGACGTCAGATGCGGATGCGCATCAAAACCCGGAAGCGGCATGGGCGTCATTTGCATTTTTTTTTTTAAACTGACAAGTTTTATTGAATAGCAAAGCAGTATCATCACAAACGAGAGGGTATCCACAACATGTGGTATCCCACTCCCATCATTGGCATAATAATACAAAAACAGTGGATATAATAAAAGAAAAAAGAAGAAAAAAAAAAAAAAATAGGATAGGAAGAGAAGGGACAAAAGCAAAGAGAGAAAGACGGAGGGAAAGGAAAAGTAAAGTACAAGAACATGTCACCTGGCATAGCAGCAAGAATAGTTGAGAGAAAACCAAATAAATAATCATACATGGCGGTGGGGTACTGTGTAGTGGGCTATCAAATAGAGCCTGTACAAACCAAATGTATAAACAATGACTGACCAGATCGGATCCCTCATCAGGCCTGCAGGGCCGCAAATAAAGCTGGATCCAACTCGTAAGCCACCCAGGGAAGCCATATTTTATTGAATGCGTCCAGATCATTTTTCAAAGTATATGTGAGTTTTTCGTTAGTAGCAATAGAGATGATCTTTGCTTTCAGAGAATCTAGGGGTAAGTCCAGTTTCTTCCAGCGTCCTG
Source organism: Xenopus petersii (assembly GCA_038501925.1). Classification (NCBI taxonomy): domain Eukaryota; kingdom Metazoa; phylum Chordata; class Amphibia; order Anura; family Pipidae; genus Xenopus; species Xenopus petersii. Next base: position 10,795,428 of record CM076681.1, on the reverse strand, counting down.
CAACAATCAATCTAGCGGCCATTAAGACATGCTGACTCAGTCAGTGGGCCGAGTTATCAAACGCAGGTGGTTTTTTACCAAGTAACATCACTAGCGGGTCCTTAGGGAATGGGGCATGAAAAACTCCAGAGAGAAGAGCCGCCACAGCGTCCCAGAAGCGTGACACCACGGGACATGTCCACCATATATGAAATAAGGATCCCGGATCAGGGCATCCCCGGTAACATTGTGGGTTATATGCAGGATAAAATTTGTGTAGCCGTGTAGGGACCAAGTAAGTCCTATGGAGCAGCTTAATAGAGGTCTCTCTAACAGTCACACAGGTGCTCCCCTTATGGGCGGTCAGGCTGCAATGTGACCATTGGGTAGGCGTAAGTGTCACAGCTAGATCTGCTTCCCATTTCAGCATGAACCCCAATTTTTGGTGTTGTTGAGGGGGTTGGTTCAAAAGCTGATATAAAGTACTGAGGATACCCGGCTGCAGAGGGCTCTGAGCACTAATGGTTTCCAGTGCGGTAGACTTAAAGGAGCCTGAAGCAGTCTTCCGTAGTTGTTGCCTAGCAAAATGAAGCAGTTGTGTGGCTTGAAAACCTTCGCTCAGAGGGGGAGTATAAGCGTCCAGAAACTGTTGCTGAGAGAGGGGTTTCCCTAGTCTCGTCAGCGACTGAAGGGTAGTAACTCCACTTGAAGACCACCATGCAAATTGACGTCTGGACAGGCCCGGTGGATAGTCTGGGTTATTCAGTAAAGGCGTTAAAAGTGATGGAGTAGACATAAGGTGAAATCTCTTTCGGAGTACATTCCACAATCGTAACATGTCCAGTGTAATCGGTGAGGGATCCGAGAGGCTAGAGAAAGGTATCCGCGGTAGCCAGAGTAGATGGCGAGATAAATACGGGTACAGGAGGTCGTCTTCTAACTGTACCCAAAGTGGAGCCATTGGACCAGCATGTAATGTAGGAAGCTGTGCCAGCCTGGCAGCCCAATAATATTTCACCAGATGTGGCACCGCCAAACCACCATTAGCTTTGTGGAGGTGCATTGTTTGCCTTGAAATCCGAGGATGTTTGTGTTGCCAAATAAAAGCATTGATTCTGGATTGTAGAGTGTGCAGATCTGGGAGAGGTACTCTAATTGGAAGCGTCCTAAACAAATAGAGGAGTTTAGGGAGCAACACCATCTTAACACAGTGAATCCGACCAATCCACGAAATTTTATGCTTGTCCCATTTTAACAGATCTTGAGTCAAAGTACGAAGCATTGGACTGAAGTTAGCTTTATAGAGAGAGGGGATCTGGCCAGTTATCTTAATACCTAAATACTGTAAAGAGTCAGTTCTAATATGGAAACCAAAATTAAGTTCTATCAGTTTAACGACATGCATTGGCACATTACAGGGCAGCATTTCAGACTTATCGTGGTTAATCTTAAGACCAGATACCTTGGCGAAGTCGAGTAGAGAATTCTGTAAGTTAGGGAGAGAAGTGAGTGGGTTAGTTACATGCAGCAGCAGATCATCTGCAAACAACGAAAGCTTATACTCCCTACCCTTGATGTGTAAACCTTTAATATCTGGGTGATCCCTAATGGCTCTCGCTAGAGGCTCCATAGCCAGGGCGAATAAAGCCGGAGAGAGCGGGCATCCCTGTCTAGTGCCCCTCTTAATATTGATAAGTGCCTGCGGATCTGTAGACGGAAGATTAAGCTTGGCCCTGGGAGCATGATAATAAGTGGTTAGCGTATTCAAAAAATTGGGCGTCATTTGCATTTTGACGCAGAAGAGGACAGACATGGCGAGTGTCTCCGCCGGCCCACTAGACCACCAGGTATTCTTACACTTATTTTTTTTATGCAATCAAAACTAGCCTCCAAACCAGGAATTGTTAAATCAACACCAGCTTTGAAACCACTGGGAGCAACATCCAAGGAGTTGGTGAGGAACATGTTGCTTGCGAGCCACTGGTTGGGGATCACTGATCTAGAGCATGGCAAGAGGGTCAAACATATGCCAGATCTAGAATTAAATCATCTAGACTGTGGCTACAGTGCCAATGGATGTCTATGTGATTGGTGGTGCCCAACTGATGCCTCTCCAAGCTAGGGAGTTTTTCCACTGCTGTGATTATCCCACAATTACAGCTGCTTCCCAACACTAACTTGTCCTGTTACACACATTATGCGACACTGAAACCCCTTTGTCTTGCAACACACGCACTATCCCTCACCTCCAGCCCATTCCTAATCTGTGAGGCACAATGGAGTTACTTGTCCTTTAAATGCAACTGCTGGACCTCCCCAATGTATACACAGAAGCATTTAGAATCCTTTCACAGAGCAACGAATACAAAGAAGCAAAAACAATTCATTTTCCTTCAGAATGTCAGGGATTTGGGGAAGGGAAAAGCTGTGCGTTTGGTGGAACAATTTAAGATTTAAATATCCATTGGGGGGATACTTTGTGCTTTAATATTCTGCATCAGAGCAGCCAGGCCTATAAATTATACATCCCTGGGATGAAGGCAAGGGAAGAGGCATACACCGGTTATTTATGATCCAGCAGCTTTTGGTAAAAATGCTGTTTTTATTTACGTCTACCTTGCAGGGCCTCCCTGTGTCCAGGGCCCAGAGCAGACGCCTTTGATAGCTCTAGGGGATTTCTGGAAAATAAGGGTTGAAATATAAACACTGAAAATGAGGCCTCCCCTGTGATATAAAGACTCAATGTCTCACAGCTAGAGTTGAAAAGAGAAGATATTTTTGACAGTAGATAATTTAGGCACCATGTTTCTAGTTCCATAGGTGTATGGTATGAGAGCGCATGATCGGAATATATATAAATTTGAATGGAAGCCGGCTTTAGAGACTCCTGGATGGAGGAGCAGCAGGAGCCAGGAGCAGCGCACCCTCTGCAGAGACCTTTTCCATTCATTTTTCATGTCCTCCTAATGCAGACAAACAGCCAATATGAAAGGTGCCAATAACATGATAATCCCGTAGCTGTAACACGTAACAGCTAATGGGATCATTTTCTTTATGAGATGCTACTTGTATAGAGATTGTGTCCCTGCCCCAGGAGAGCTGGACATGTAGCAGAGAAGCCACTGAATGGAATCATTTCCCTTTAACTAGTCAAGATCTGGAGTACCCAAAGCCCATGTCCAAATCCGGCCCTGTTTATCCGCGCTGATATTTCAGCATTCCAGTAAATATTTCAGCACCACAGTCTGATGAGCTAAATGGAATTAAGTGGATATATTTGACGGTGTTACTGTTCCTTGGGCAGCAATTGTCTTGACTCAAGGGTCATTATATATTTATTTGTGTAATTATCTTTTCGGGCCTATCAATCAAATCTCATCCCCCCGTGAGACGCAGAGCAAAGCTGCATGGAAGGAACGTTCTACAGGCAACTTATAGTTGGAGTGGCTCAGCCCGGTGATGTTTCAATAATCCCCTTTGTTATTGCTGCAATTCAGATTTTACCGCCAAGGGCCCCCATGTCAAAGAGAGAGAAAAAGGTAGAGAAGTATCGACAATCTGCCATCGACCTGTTGGTTTGTTAATAAGTCTAAAGTCTTCTCTCTATGTTCCCCGTTCTCGTCACCAGGTGTAGAAAAAGCAGAAGTCTCAGCGAAAGTCAATAAATGTAATACGTTTTCTCATCTAAAATCATATGTATTGGCAGCCTGCTTCCAGCTGTGCCGTTCTTTTATTGCACCTCAGTCTCTGGAAATAATGCAGAATTTGGTATCAGTTGAAGTAATCAAGGAGCCTTTACCTTCTGATATCAGGAACATGGGTTGATTTGCACAGGGAGTCTTGTTACTTCTATATATTGCTTTCTTTTGATACTTATGGAAGGCCCTGGGTCACCCCCAGTGCTTGTGGTGGGGTTTGGACTTCTGGGCAGTGGGGCAGCAAGGTTCTTTTGTCTCAGGAGGCCTGAGTTCTGTGGAACAATTTTCTACGTGTAATATAATGTACTCAATAAATTTGTAATGCCTTTTTGTTCTGTCCCTGGTCCACCCTTAATCTAGCTCCACCTTGCACCTTGTCTACCAGGATGGTCCAGAATCAGACCCTGTGACTCACCTCTTCATCACTGATTTGCCCATTTATGTCATTGGCCCACCTACTTATTTCAACTCAATCCAGCAAATCCAGGCTGGTAAACATATTTTTTTTAACTAAAAGGTGCCAACCCTGTCCCTTGCACAGCTAGGAAGACCTGAAAGAGGTGCCTAATGCTCATGCCTGATGGATTTCTGTTGGAGCAGAGGCAGTGAGCATGCCCAGTAGGAGAAAGAAGGAGAACTCAGGGGACAAAGCTTCAAGCTAGACAAGGAAGTACAGTAGCTAATAGAGCTGCAGTTCAGCGGCTCATATCAGAGAAACAAAATAAAACTAAATGGAGGGAGAAAGGCTTGTTGTTCCGGGGGCTGTAATTTTAGGGGATTTTCAAATAAAAAGCTTACTTATCCATTAAGGCCTACATTGGCGAATCTTCAAGGAGGGACTTTATAGGGCTCATTTCTGCATGCCCCAGCCATAACTGCAAAAGCTTTAAGGGGCCCTAACAATTCCTAGCTGGATGTTGCCCACCTCAAGGCAGGGGATTTATGGATTTTCAGGGGTCAAAACTCTAAAACCTAGAAATGCAAGGTTTAACAGGACAGCCCGTGTAAAAATCAGACTGTCAGGTTTAAACCTAGGCAGGAGACAACCCTAGTGTGAGTATAAAACTGAGAACATGGTCTTGGCTACAGTAAAGTTCTAAAGAGTTCTGTGGAGAGAATGTCTCTGTAGAAGTCAGAAGATCATTGTTATTTATTAACTGAACCTAAACAGTTCATGGACTTCTCTGCGCCAAAAGATCCGTACGGAATCCAATCCGTACAGTATATCTAATATAAGTAATTCAAAAAACAACTGGACTTGCTGAGTAAGTCTTCATAGTCATAATCCGTACGGTAGTTTCCCTACAGCGAGGCAGATTGACTAGAGACCCCGGCATGCAAAGTCAATTTCTCTTTATCAAGAGACAAGCTCATTTAGACCCTAATATTTCCCACCCTACTGGTTTTCTTCCCTTTAAAGTGAAATTTCAATCAAGTGTCGGAGATGAAGGGAGAAGGATAATGTGCGGAGAATTGCTGAAGTTCCCATCTTGCATCCATCTCATGGCACGCCGCAAATTCACTTAGGCGCACAACAGTCTTCTAATTGTTCTGTATAAGAGCTCTCTTCAGCAGCCCTCTCCTTTATGAGCTCTAAATGGGACGTTCACCATGTAAATCTAGCCATTAACCTTTTCACTTGGAGAATAAAGTTATTTATAGGTGAAGAACAATGTTAATATTTAGCATATGAAAAAGGCCCTTCTCTGCCTGTATAGAAACTTCTCTCCCTATGCGCTAATGAATAAGCCATACAGTTGGCTCACTGCTATTAAAAGAATAGAGTGAAGGCTAATTGATCATGAGATTTCAGTGTACAAATTGAAATTTATGGAAAAGTCTGTTTCATTCTAGAATCATACAAATAAATGAATTTAATATTACAGGTATTTAATCTATAATCTATCTACACTGTGCTTTGCCTTTCTATATGCTGAAGTACAAGGGTCCTTTAAAGGGATACTGCCATGGGAAAACCTGAAAACGCATCAGTTAATAGTGCTGCTCCAGCAGAATTCTGCACTGAAATCCATTTCTCAAAAGAGCAAACAGATTTTTTTATATTCAATTTTGGAGCTAGACATATTGTCCTATTCCCAGATGCCCCCAGTCACGTGACTTGTACTTTGATAAACTTCAATCACTCTTTAATGCTGTACTGCAAGTTGGAGTGATATCACCCCTCCCTTCCCCCCAGCAGCCTAACACCAGAACAATGGGAAGGTAACCAAATAACAGCTCCCTAACACAATATAACATCTGCTTGGAAGATCTAAGAACAGCACTCAATAGGAAAAGCCAAATCCCACTGAGACTCATTCAGTTACATTAAGTAGAATAAATAACAGCCTGTCAGAAAGTAGTTCCATCCTAAAGTGCAGGCACAAGTCACATGACTGGGGGCAGCTGGGAAACTGGCAATGTGTCTAGCACAAGCCTGCAGGCTGAGTTATACAGGGAACTCAGAGTATCACTCATGTATTATGAGGGATAATGTACCCCCTACTGTAAATGATAAGGATATTAGAAGTCACTGAGGGGTTGTTCTGTGACCATATCAAGGCACAAGGCTGCAGGCTGAGTTATACAGGGAACTCTGAGTATCACTCATGTATTATAAGGGATAATGTACCCCCTACTGTAAATGATAAGGATATTAGAAGTCACTGAGGGGTTCTGTGACCATATAAAGGCACAAGGCTGCAGGCTGAGTTATACAGGGAACTCTGAGTATCACTCATGTATTATAAGGGATAATGTACCCCCTACTGTAAATGATAAGGATATTATAAGTCACTGAGGGGTTCTGTGACCATATAAAGGCACAAGGCTGCAGGCTGAGTTGGAGAAATCTCTTCTAACAACCTTCTGAAGTATTAGGCTATTATTTCTTCAAATACACAATATTTAAGAGTTAAGATAAACCAACCGCACATTATGAGTGACTTCACTAAGGAGTGTGAATAAAGATAGCTTTAACTGGTTTTCCTTGGATTCTGTGTATTAAAAGGCTATATATTTACACATGCGTGTTCCTCTAATCGGCATGTCATGTTCAAGGCTGATAAATGTTGAGAAAACTCCTCTGGATTGAATTAGGCACATCATCATTCAGACAGACTCCAGGAACACATCTCTGAATTGCTCTAGTTCTTCCTTCCCAATGCCACGACCTTTGGTGACTTTGGCTCTTCAAAGATGTTCCGAGGGGATTTTGCTTCATTTCAATCTTTACTGTTAGTTTGAATCTGCACAAATCTGCCGGGGAGACTCCTGCCCCATAACAGACTTATTCGAATTTCCTCTTATTCTCTGCCATGTGATTCTCTCCATACGAATTATTTCCCCAGTGAGTAGCACAATTGGCAAATATTTTCAAAACATACAACAGATAAACACAATCCTGCATTTATTATTGTTGTTGTTCCTGTAGAGGCAGAAATATATTCAGGTAGTAGATTTGTTATCCAGAAATCTGTTATCCAGAAAGCTCCAAAATAAGGAAAGGTCGTCTCCCATAGACTCCATTATAATCAAATAATCCACATTTTTCAAAATGATTTCCTTTTTTTCTGTAATAATAAAACAGTCGTTTGTACTTGACCCAAACTAAGATAAAATGTATCCCTATTTAAAAAAAAACAACTTATTGGGTTTAATGTTTACATGATTTTCTAGTAGGTATTATAATAGAAATATGCATTATCTGGAAAATCCCAGGTCCCGACCATTCTGAATAGGAGGTCCCATACCTGTACATATCAATATCTATATTAAAGGGGTTGTTCACCTTTAAATGAACTGTAAGGGGCACATTTACGTTGCTCGAGTGAAGGAATAGAATAAAAAACACTTTGGATCTCAAATGTTTTTGTTTGGCTACTTCGACCATTGAATTGGCTACTTCAACCTTCGACTACGAATTCGGATCGAACGATTCAAACTAAAAATCGTTTGAATATTCGACCATTCGATAGTCGAAGTACTGCCTCTTTAAAAAAACTTCGACCCCCTACTTCGCCACCTAAAACCTACTGAGGTGCAATGTTAGCCTATGGGGAAGGTCCCCATAGGCTTTATAAAAATTTTTTTCGATTGATGGATTAAAATCCTTCAAACTATTTGTGGTAAATCCTTCGACTTCGATATTCGAAGTATAAGGATTTACATTCGGCAGTCGAATATCGAGGGTTAATTAACCCTCGATATTCGACCATATATAAATCTGCCCCATAGTATGATATAGAGAGGGGTATTCTGAGACGATTTGCTATTGGGTTTCATTTTTTATTACTTGTGGTTTTTGAGTTATTTAGCTTTTTATTCAGCAGCTCTCCGGTTTGCAGTTTCAGCGCTCTGGTTGCTAGGGTTCAAATTACCCTAGCAACCATGCACTGATTTGAATGAGAAACTGGAATATGAATAGGAGAGGCCTGAATAGAAAGATGAGTAATAAAAATTAGCAATAACAATACATTTGTAGCCTTACAGAGTTTTTGTTTTTAGATGGAGTCAGTGACCCCCGTTTGAAAGCTGAAAAGAGTCAGAAAAATAGGCAAATAATTAAAAAAACTATAAAAAATTAAAAAAGAAGTCAAGTTGAAAAGTTGCCTAGAACTGGCCATTCTATAACATACTAAGGGGCCGATTCACTAAATTCGAGTGAAGGGTTCGAATTAAAAAAACTTCGAATTTCGAAGTTTTTTTGGGCTACTTCGACCTTCGACTACGAAAATCGAACGATTCGAACTAAAAATCGTTCGACTATTCGACCATTCGATAGTCGAAGTACTGTCTCTTTAAGAAAAACTTCGACCCCCTACTTCGGCAGCTAAAAGCTACCGAAGTCAATGTTAGCCTATGGGGAAGGTCCCCATAGGCTTGCCTGGGATTTTTTGATTGAAGGATTTTCCTTCGATCGTTGGATTAAAATCCTTCGAATCGTTCGATTCGAAGGATTTAATCGTTCGATCGAATGAAAAATCCTTCGATCGATGGATCGCAGGATTTGCGCTAAATCGTTCGACTTCGATATTCGAAGTCGAACGATTTTAGTTCCTAGTCGAATATCGAGGGTTAATTAACCCTCGATATTCGACCCATAGTGAATCGGCCCCTAAAAGTTAACTTGAAGGTGAACTACCCCTTTAAATGAAGATTAATAAACATGGCTGTTGGGGGTAATTTATATTGTAAACTGAAGAGCTGCTGAATAAAAAGCTAAACGGGACAAATTTTTCCATCTCTATTAACCTGCTCTACATACAGGGGCAGATTTATCAAGGGTTCAATTTTGAGGATTAAAAGACCCTCAAATTCGACCCTTGAAGTAAAATCCTGCGAATTCAAATATTGAATTCGAAGGATTGTAGCGCAAACGTTCAATGGAACGATCGAATAAAAATCGCTCGAACGAACGAAAAAATGCTTTGAATGGAACAATTGAACGATTTTAAGAAATCGATCTAAGGATTTACACGTATATTCGATCAAAAAAAACTTAGAAAAGTGCTGGGGAAGGTCCCCATAGGCTAACATTGGACTTCAGTAGGTTTAAAGTGGCGAAGTATGAATTAGAAGTTTTTTTTTAAAGAGACAGTACTTCGATTATCGAATGGTCAAACGTTTTTTACTTTGAATTGTTCGAACCATTCGATTCGATCTAATTTTTTTTGTAACTTATTTTTTATTAATTTTACAGAAGTCATTTTAAGCGATAAAAACTTCCATCATTTTAACTGCGTACACACAAAAAAAAAATGAGTATAATAGTATAAACATATATCGGTGTTGGACCAAGCCTGGAACCCGTTAACAGCTTAGTTTTTCCATACATCTGGATATGTGTTAAAGTGGGTCCAAACTGGTCTTTACATTGTGTTATCGTGGTTAAGTAGCATAGTCAAACAACATAGTCAAACATTGTGGTTCACTCTGAATGCCTAACTTTATAGGTCAGTAAATAAGTTATCTCAAGTCTGGACAGTGTGTGGAGAGTGGATTCCCCGGCTTCCAGTAGCAGATGAGTCTCTCAACTCCCAAATATCCCAAACTTTTATATGTTGGTCAACCTTGTTGGTCATCATTGCAATACCAGCTTCAAACATTTTATTTGAATTTATTCTATTGACTATTTCATTCAAGGTTGGTGGTGTGGTAGATTTCCAGTGGAATGAAATAGCTAAACGAGTTGCCGTCAAGATCTGATTAACTAGGGCTTGACCAGATCTGCGTAGCTTTGGAATGGGCTTACCTAATAGTAGAATTATGGGGTCCAAAGGTATAGATTGACGCAACAGTTGACTTAAGAGCTTAGTTATTTCAGCCCAGAGTGGTTTGATTATTGGACAGTCCCAAAAGATATGCAACATAGTACCATGCGATCCACAATTTCGCCAGCATAGAGGAGAGTGTTGTGGAAAAAGTTTATGTAGTTTGCTAGGGGTATAATACCAGCAGGTCAATATTTTATAAATATGCTCTTTTTGCCTTACGCAGGTGACCATACGCTCCGCATTGTCCCAGATCAGGGGCCAATCCTTGTCCGGGATTGGTTGAGAAAGAGCTTGATCCCATCTGTCCATGTATTTGTATCTAGGTTGTGCTGAGTCTGGAGAGGTAGTCAGCATATCATAAAGTCTGGAGATAAGGCCTTTTTGCGGGAGCCCGTGGGCTGCCACCCTTTCAAAGGCTGTAGGGGGACTTGTTTTAAAAAATGAGGCATAAGGAGCCATGAAGTGCCGGATCTGGAAATATTCAAATAGCTTTATGTCTACTGTTGGCTGCTTCTCTTTGATAGTTTGGAGATTCGATCTAATTTGACCAATTCGATGGTCGAAGTACCCAAAAAAATACTTCGAAATTCAAACATTTTTTTATTCGACTTATTCACTCGAGCTTAGTAAATCTGCCCCACAGTGTTTCTCTGGAAGTGTCAGCAAAACAGAGAGGCATGAAATTGCCTTTATAAAAGATTATTCTAACCGGGTAATATTTTAGCTTCATTGCCACACGAGATTCTGTATTCTCTCCACCTCAAAAACATATCCCTTTGATAAATCCCTTTTTTATTGATACCGTACGGAACCTGTTATCCAGAATGCTCTGGACCTGGGGCTTTCCGGATAAGGGATCTTTCTGTAATTTGGATCTTCATACCTTAAGTCTGCTACAAAATCATGTAAACATTAAATAAACCCAAAAAGGCTGGTTTTGCCTCCAATAAGGATTAATTATATCTTAGTTGGGATAAAGTCCAAGCTACTGTTTTATTATTACACAGAAAAAGGAAATCATTTTTTAAAATTTGGATTATTTGGATACAAGTCTGTGGGGGGCGGCCTTTCCGTAATTCAGAGCTTTCTGGATACCGGATTCCATACCTCTACTACAGACTTTTCTGCAAAATATTGTGGTGCCAGTTCTAAGCCTGTATTCTTGGTGGGTAATGAATAAAACAGCTCGCTGCCTACTGATATATTATTTCCCGCATTCAATGTGCATTATGAGGTTTTTTGCAGCATACATTGACTATTCCTCGTTTTCGGCAATTCTTAGCAACGCCCATTTTATTTAAATCTTTAATATCGGTTAAATGTGTAAAGATTCCAAAGAATGTTTTATTGATTGAGAAACATATACGTGATCTTTGGCAGGAAGATTAATGATTAAGATCATCAAAATCAGAATATTTTCTCATGTCCTAGTCTACGTTAGTCTCTAGTAGGCAGCACAATTGCTGGTAGCTTCCCCGTTAGGTCATTATCTCTAGGCGTTTACTGGTTGAGGGAATCAGTAAGTAATCACAAGACAGGAGCAGCCACCAGCGTAGAGTGCAAGCCATTTGGTACACATTTAAAAAACATAATACAAGCATGACTATTGAACATGTATTAGACTAGTGGCTCCCAAACTTTGAGGTTGGACTTCCTAAGGGGGCCTGGAGCATTGGCACAGGAGGGATTTGCAAGTCTTACCAACCATGGGACTTAAAGGGATACTGTCATGGGAAAACATGTTTTTTTCAAAATGAATCAGTTAATAGTGCTGCTCCAGCAGAATTCTGCACTGAAATCCGTTTCTCAAAAGACCAAACAGATTTTTTTATATTTACTTTTGAAATCTGACATTGGGTTAGACATATTGTCAGTTTCCCAGTTGCCCCCAGTCATGTGACTTGTGCTCTGATAAACTTCAGTCACTCTTTACTGCTGTACTGCAAGTTGGAGTGATATCACCCCCTCCCTCCCCCCCCAGCAGCCAAACAAAAGAACAATGGGAAGGTAACGAGATAGCAGCTCCCTAACACAAGATAACTGTCACGGGGGCCTATCGGCTCCCAGCAGGGGGGAAGTCCGGACCAAGGAAGATGCCCCAGGCAAAAGTCAAAGTTCACGGTACAGACAAGGGTTCAAGAACAAAGCGTAGTCAATATACAGGCAGAAATTAAAAGGCAGGCAGATTAGTAGCAAGGTCAAGCAAGGTTCAGGCAGGGTCAGAAGTCCAGGAATCAATATCACACCTATTATAAAGCACCCAGGAAACAAATCCTATAGTCGGGCATTGAACCAGCGTCCTAGGCGTCCTTTTATTTTAAATTTGGCACCAAAACACGGCATTGTGATGTCATGTGTTTGCACGCTGACATCAACGCGCCGGTGCCCAAAACCATGCAGCAACCATGGGCGCTGCCATCTTCGATTACCCGCAGTTGGGAGCAGGAGCGCTCCGCCCGCGCTCCTGAAAATAACAGCTCTTTGGTAGATCTAAGAACAGCACTCATTAGTAAAATCCAGGTCTCACTGTGACTCCTTCAGTTACATTGAGTAGGGAAAACATTAGCCTGCCTGAAAGCAGTTTCATTGTGCAGCACTGTCACTTTGTGAAAGCACATGACCAGGCAAAATGACCTGAGATGCACCTGCACACCAATATTACAACTAAAGCCAAATACACTTGTTGGGTTAGGAATGAAATTTTATATTGTAGAATGAGTTATTTGCAGTGTAATTTAGAAATAAAAACGACACCATAAAAATCATGACAGAATCTCTTTAATCTTCACCATTGCGATGGAGACCCCAAAACTAGGGTATGGGTAGTTGGCAAGCCAGTCTCTGGGGCAAATTGTGCCTCTCTTCTGCTAATGCTGTAACACTGCCATGTTCCATTGGCCATCAGTATGTCATGGCAAAGTTTTGCCCTCATGCATTTCATGACTTGCCATGACCCCCAAGCATGGGGGCAAGTTCATGGCACCAGGAGGTATGTCACTGTACAGAGCCCCTTGGCTAAGCTCGAAGGTTATTTATAGTGATATTCATGGAGAATGTGCACATGAAAGGTCAGTTAGGGTGAGATTTAGGATGTAAAATGAGGCAAATTGAAAGGGAAGAAGGAATGTAGCCATATTAGAGTTTATATTGCAGTTGAAGCATTATACATCATGTCAACTGCCCACCTTAATTGTTCAACCATATATTGTGAAATTGGTTTTGTGAAAATGAAACATTGTGTCTCTTTTTATTTTTTGGTAGACTCCTGTACTTTCCAAGACGGAGAAACAGGCACAAGGTCAACTTCTTGCAACCAGCGTGAGATGGGGACGGACTCCTATCAACCAGTCTACGCCATGGGATACAGAAGAGCCGCCATCTAAACAGATGAGAAAAGGCGAAAATCCAGGTGAGCGGGGAGGCAGGAACCATTGGCTGGGGAGCTCTTTTACAATAACTGCTATAGCTTGGGTGACACACGGTAGATAGTCTTTTATGAAGTAGGCCATATGCATACCAATTATTTTGAATGGATATGATGGCTGGACAGTGGTAACTAATATCTCTCTACTTGGTAAGTTTGAAAAGTTCATCTGCTGATGCATCAGGGCAGCTTGAGCTCCTTGACTTCCTGCAGGTTGGACTTATATCAAGTTGGCCAAAGCCAACAGTACTGTGACCACCTATTTGGCCCATTGGTCAGATACTGTGCAGGACTGGCCAGTGTAAGATCCGCTCATTTGACAAGGTAGCCAAACGTTCGACCCTGGGGATCGGATTACAATGCTACAAATGAGCGCCGACGGGTTGTAGGACCACATCAACTAGCCAATGAGGTCCTGGATCGTTGAAAAAAATCAAACTTGATGATCAATATCTGGCCGATTTTTGGCCTGATGCCGATCAGGAGGACCCGTTGGGAGCCCCCACACATGGGCAGATAAGCTGCCGAATCAGTCTAAAGGACCAATATCAGCAGCTTTAATCTGCCATTGTATGGCCACCTTTACTTGAATATTTAGAGGTACATAGACCTGGACATGTGGGACATTTTAGCAGCAGCTTGAGCAACACATTTAACTATCATCAAGAAAACAAGTTTTCTTGATATTTTCACCTCTTAAACAGCACATAGATACAGAATTTTCATTATAGAGAAATGCAATGAATAACCTGTAATATATACCCTTTATATACTGTACCTATATATATTTATATATATATTTCACACAACAATTTTTCTCACCCATTGGAGTCTATGGGCGTCATTTTCATTGTGAAACTTGGCAAACAAATTTCCCTTATCAATAATACCCTTATAATACACAAAATCCATGAATATCCTGTAATATATACCCTTATACGGGTATGGGATTCATTACCCAGAAACCCGTTATCCAGAAAGCTCCACATAACGGAAAGGCTGTCTTCCATAAACTCCATTTTAGCCAAATAATCAAAATTTTTAAAAATGATTTCCATTTCTCTGTAATAATAAAACAGTAAATTGTACTTGATCCCAACTAAGATATGATTAATTCTTATTTGAAGCAAAACCAGCCTATTGGGTTTATTTGATGTTTGCATGATTTTCTAGTAGTCTTAAGGTGTGAAGATCCAAATTACAGAAAGACCTGTTCTCCAGAAAACCCCAGATCCCGCGCATTCTGGATAATGGGCCCATACCTGTACACAAAAGCCATGAATATCAGTCACATGACTCAATGAAATGTAAATAGACTTACAGAGCATTTGTTTTTATGCGGGGTCAGTGACCCCCATTTGAAAGCTGGAAAGAAGAAGGCAGATATTAAAAAAACTAAAAAACAATTGAAATTGTTTCGAATTGGCCATTCTGTAACATACTAATCAAATTTATTAATGGTCTAATTTTCGAAGTTTTTGTGAATTTTCTTGTAGCTAATAAATTCAAATATACCCACAACTCAAATGGGAGGTTATTTGAGAAAAAAATGGAATGTCTAATATTCGATCGAATAGTCACTGAAAATGTCAGGAAGGCGATTAACATATTCAATTGGTTCAACTGACCTCTGCCATTGGCTCGGCAGGTTTTAGGTGGCGAATGTTTTCATGATGGTTGTGTTAAATCTCACATTCAAACTTACATTCAATTCAAATTCAAATTTACTATATAAATCTGTCCCTACAGTAAAAGTTAACTTGAAGGTGAACCGCTAGCGTGTAGCTTTTTTTTCTCCATGTTTTTTTTGGGGGGGGTATATCTCCCTCCTTCTGATTTCTTTACTTTGAAAGCACACGTGTGATATTTCCAGCTGTGCCTTTAGGCTGAGAAATACAGAACCTGAAACTTTCCCCCCTGATTCAAGATGTTGGCTACGCATTGTGTCGTCCTCTCCAGAAGTGTAATTATAAACCTGTCTGTTGTGGGTGTTAAGTCTGCTCTGTACAGCACACCAAGCTGATGTCTCAGATGGAAAGAGAATAAAGAGTAAGAGGCAGCGCGGTCTTCTCGCAGCAGAAAATGTTCAATGTCTATGTTAACAGCTGCTTGTATTCCCGTATCATGCTAGACTTCATTATGAGCTTCTGTGACTCTCGGCAACAGCACCATTGTAGCGTCACTGACAAGTGAAATGAGTAGGCGTCTGTGTTCACGGTTCTCTATCTCTCCAGGGGAGTTTGTCATGATAACAGAGATTGTTATGTGTTGTCCTTTGGTCTGTATATGTTTACTTGAGATATCAAGACTTCTTAAAAAAAATGTTTATGCGGTGTCTTGAATGTCTGGAATGTGCTTAACGGGAAGCTATTTTTTTTCTTTACCTTTAGGCTTAGTCCACACCAGGCGATTCGGAGAGATTTAGCGCCTGGCGACTAATCGACTCTTCTTTTTTGGCGACATCTCCCCTTCTTTGTGGCGACTAATCTCCCCGAACCGCTTCCTCTTCTCCTGTGCCGGCAGTAATGAGAGTCGCCTGCGTTATGACACACGCGGCGCTTTTTTTTCCGAAGTTGCTCGAAGTTGGTCGCCTCAAAAAAAGAGGCGATTAGTCCCCAGGCGCTAAATCTCCCCGAATCGCCTGGTGTGGACTAAGCTTTAGGCAGTGCTGTCCAACTTCTGAAGTACCAAGGGCCAGAATTGTCATGGTCTACACGGTGGAGGGCAGATAATAGAAGCTAATGTTGACCACTCCCTGTTTTCTCTAAGTTTTTTTGTTGTAAATCAGTGATTGACAGACTTTTTCAGTAGAGATCCAACCTTTGCTCAGGGGCCCCTTATGTCACAGCAGGTTACAGGTATAGAGAAAACATTGGTGTATCAGTCATTCAGCTATAGAAGGGGGTTATTTACTAAAGTCCAATTTTTTCATGGTTGTAGTTTTAAAGGGGAAAACACCATTTTTTCAGGGAAAAAAAACTAAATTTTTTTGAGATTTTATATACCTGAGGCTGCTAAAAGTCAGAATAAAACGATACTCAATCTCAAACCTGCCGAGGTCATGTAAAAGTCAATGGCGGATGTTCCTTTCAAAATTGGAAGATATCATGATCTGCGATGGGTTTCGTATGATGATCCAATAAAATCTTGGTTTTCTGGAGTTAATCCAAAAAGTTGAGTTTTCGAGCATCAAATCCAAAAAAAAGCATATGATTTAAATTTTTCACGATTTTATCGAGAGTTTATAGAGTCTTTTCCCACGCCAAATTTTTCCATTTACTTGATTGATAAATAAGGTAAAATTGTGGATGGAAGTTTGGTTGAAGTTGTTTCACTAAAATAATGAGAACATTTCGAATTTTAGTAAATAACCTCCTTAGTGTTCAACTTTAATCTTGACCTTCAAACTGGGATTGTAGACATATCTATAAAAATAAATTAGTGTCATACTGGCCCACTAGGATACCAGGAAAACTCCTGATGGGCCCAGGAATCAGTGGGCCCTTATACTCATCCATCAGTGTATATATATATATATATGCCTAGACCATGAACTTTCCCCATCCCTGTATCAAACCCAGAGGAAGAAATAGAAAATAGTATAGGTATGGGACCTGTTATCCAGAATGCTCAGGACTTAGGGTTCTTTGGATAATGGATCTTTCTGTAATTTGGATCTTCATACCTTTAGTCTACTAGAAAATCATGTAAACATTAAATAAACCCAATAGACTGGTTTTGCTTCAAATAAGGATTAATTATATCTTAGTTGGGATCAAGTACAAGACACAGTTTTATTATTACAGAGAAAAAGGAAATCATTTTTAAACATTTGGATTATTTGGATAAAATGGAGTCTCTGCGGGACAGATTTCTGGACAACTGGTTTCTGGATAACTGATCCCATACCTGTATATAAAGAGAAGAGACTAGGACAATACATATATTTAGTTAGGGAACGAGCAGGCCTGGATTTGTGGCAAGGCCACAAAGGCCTGGGCCTAGGACGGCACATTTCTAGGGACGGCATTCCAAACACTTCAGAGTCAGCTTATCTGTTTCCCCAATCGTAAGAAGCAGGTGCAGGTACCATCAGTGGTCCATCCTCCACCAGAAACAGCACAATAGAGAAATTTCTGTACAGCACCTTGTAGAATAAAAATGCCTTTATTCAATTTTTCATGGCAGTATCTGGTTAGCTAAAAAAAATTGAATAAAGGCATTTTTATTCTACAAGGTGCTGTACAGAAATTTCTCTATAGGGACGGCATTCCACCCGGACGCTCTATGGGAAGCACTGGGGACATGCAGCTCCCCAGTGCTTTTGTGTGCCTGCGAGGGATTGTGCGAGCAGGTGATTGGACATACGACTGGGCAATATGACAGTGTGGCCAAGGTGCACCCGTCCGGTAAATCTGGCGCTGGGAATGAGGGAAAAAAAGTATGACGTATGGACCTGTGGTCTAAGGTTCTCTGGTGGGCCCCAGCATCCCAGTCCAACACTTCCAGCATCCCAGTCCAAATGCATATTCGCTCAGCAAATATGAATTTGAGCCAAATGTCACCCTAACCTAACTGTCATCTTGTCACTGCTCCAGAGGACCAGCCCCACAGTTTGCAAGCAACTGCCATAGAGCGAAACCAATATCATGGGGCAGATTCACTAAGGGTCGAATTTCGAAGTTAAAAATACTTCGAAATTCGACCCTCGAATTGAAATCCTTCGACTTCGAATATCGAAGTCAAAGGATTTAGCGCTAAACGTTCGATCGAGGATTTTTCGTTCGATCGAACGATTAAATCCTTCGAATCGAACGATTCGAAGGATTTTAATCAAACGATCGAATGAATATCCTTCGATCAAAAAAAGCTTAGCAAGCCTATGGGGACCTTCTCCATAGGCTAACATTGACTTCGGTAGGTTTTATCTGCCGAAGTAGGGGGTCGAAGTTTTTTTTAAAGGGAAAGTGCTTCGACTATCGAATGGTCGAATAGTCGAACGATTTTTACTTCGAATCGTTCGAGCGAATTCGATTTCGATCGAATTCCAACGAATTTAACCAATTCGATGGTCGAAGTACCCAAAAAAAATTTAGAAATTCGAAGTTTTTTTCATTCGAATCCTTCACTCGAAGTTAGTGAATCTGCCCCCATGTGTTCCACTATTCTAGCAAAGAAAAATGTTCCCTTGAGGATAAGAATATTAAGCCCTTTCTGTGTGTTTCTCTAGTTGAAGGGATGGTGTATTAGTCATTCAACCATAGTTCCAAAAATATCGAGGACAACAGATGAGCCCAAATCTTAACCTGGGTTTTTGGGTTTATGTAGGAGAGCAAATTTTCCTCTAACCGACCTTGAGGCTGTCCACTTATTGCTCATGACCCCAGAAGTGGAACAACCATTGTAAAGTACTGATGTGCGGATCGGGATTTCCCTGACCCGCACCTGACCCTAACCCGCCCTCCCTTATCCCACGCCCGCCTGCATCCGACTTTCGGGTTGCTTTTATGGACCCGCGACAACCCGCCGATGACGTCACAAATGGGGCAGGGCGAGCAGGGGCAGAGTCTATAAAAGATGAACCTGGAAGCCAGTATTTGACTGTGGCGGCGGGGAGAGCAGGAGAAGAGCTCAACCCGCCACCCGCAAAGAAAATTGCAAACCTGCCGACCTACGGGTAAACCCACGGGTCCTGCGGGTATCGGGCCAGCCCGCACATCACTATTGTAAAGGATCACTGCAGCCCAAGGTAGCGTAATTCACATATACTTTGCCTTGGGGACATCAGAGCTTGTCACAGGTTGGATGTTGCTGATTTGGATTTCCTTTTACAAAGAAGGACCCACTAACCTCTTTCTGCCTCGACTCCAACTTTGTTACAAAACACACTTGTGCCTTTTGCTTTCATGTGAAATTTTGTGTTTAGAACAGTTCTCTGTTTTCTAACATTTAACCAACAGAAAATGGCTCCATGCTAGCCATGGGATCAGCACAAGTTAAAATGATACCTTTGTTGGCTAACTGAGAAGGTTTAGGATACAACCCCTCCATACCAATTACTTCTTGTTCTTGAAAGCTACTCAGCTTTCTAATGGGTAGGTATCAATTTTACCGCTGCTGTTTCCTGGAAAAAACCCAATCCTTTTTTTGTGTTACAACAGTCGGTGATCTAACCTTATTTATGGGTTTCGGTTTTGTAATGTGGAGACTCAGTTGGAAATAGAGCAACTACAATGCATTCCACCCTCAACGAGTGTGTTGTCTTTCTGAAAATGTGATTGTCATAACACATAGGGGCCGATTCACCAAGGGTCGAATATCGAGGGTTAATTAACCCTCGATATTCGACTGGGAATTGAAATCCTTCGAATTCGAATATCGAATTCGAAGGATTTAGCGCTAAAAAATTCGATCGATCGATCGAAGGATTTTTCATTCGAACGATTAAATCCTTCGAATCGAACGATTCGAAGGATTTTAATAAAACGATCGAATGAATATCCTTCGATGAAAAAAACTTTAGCAAGCCTATGGGGACCTTCCCCATAGGCTAACATTGAGTTCGGTAGCTTTTAGCTGGCGAACTAGGGGATCGAATTTTTTTTTAAAGAGACAGTACTTCAACTATCGAATGGTCGAATAGTCGAACGATTTTTAATTCTAATCGTTCGAATCGTTCGAATTCGATCGAATTCGATCAAATTTAACCAATTCGATGGTCGAAGTACCCAAAAAATACTTCGAAATTCGATTTTTTTTTTTATTCGAACCCTTCACTCGAATTTCGTGAATCGGCCCCATAGTTATTAGTCAAGCTTACTCGATAAAGTTGCAATAATATACAATTGATAGAAAAAAAAATAGAGTTGAGGAGCAACCCATGTAACCAACATGTTGCCCCACCTAATGTCCCATAGTTTTATTTGAATAGGTCTAATGGTTTAACTGCATTGATTAAAGGTAATGCAGCTACAGTAGATACATTGAACATCTCCCTTAACAGCTCCAACTTTGTTAACATTTTATTTGCATGTGTCACTGTATAATAGAATCTGTGAAGGCAGGACCTACCTAAAAATGGGGGGCACCTGATATAAACGACCTATTTCTGATCTCTCCCACTTACCCATCAGTTTGATTGAATATGTCACTTTATAATGGAGTCATTGAAGGATAACACATCAGAGGTGCAGGTCTTTTCTCTCATTTAAGTGGTGTCATTGTTGATTATCAAGTTAAGCAAGTATTAGCTTTGACTAGTTGCAAGAGATAGAGAGTAGTGATACACAGTCAATCTCACCGCTTTTTGTAGCGTTGGATGCCGACTGTGAGTCTGGCTGCCCTGGTCCAGTTCCAATTCGAATACAAATTCCAGCAGCACTTCGGTATAGTGAAAAATAATTTATTTGTGCAAGTGAAGCAACGTTTCGGGCATAACCAGCCCGATATCAAGCTTCATAAAGCTTCACTTGCACAAATAAATTATTTTTCACTATACCGGAGTGCTGCTGGAATTTGTATTAGCTTTGACTAGTTGGTGATTAGTTGTCTATTCCAACTGCACTTGTTTAGTATGTGTTGCTTCAGTTGAAGGATCTATGATATTTAATTAATCTTTTTGTGTTTTGTTTTAGCTTCCCCACCATGGGTGACAACAGTCTCTGCTGGCACACAGGCATCTCTTATTGCCCATTCATATGGAATGACTCAACCACCAATCTACAGCCAAGCAGCCAATGTCCAGGCTCCTATCATAGGGGTCACTCCCACACTCCCGCCTCATGTGGCTCCACAACTTCCACTAATGACAGCTCATTACCAGCTGCAGCAGCACCAGCAGCCTGCACAGCCCTTGTGTAACATGGTGGTCAACCTCCAAAGCCAAACCCTCTACAGACACAGCCAGCCAATGGCGGTACCATCTCTGACTGGAGTTGGCCAGGTTCCTCTCCCAGGCCACACTGCAGTAGGCAATGGTCATATGACATGTCCCCTCTTGCCTCCTCCTCCTCCTGCTCAACCTTCTGCGGCCTTGCCTAATAGTGTTCCAGATACCAATGGGCAAACAGTCCCACAGGTTCCTCACAGCCAAAACTCCAACCCTGATAACCCCAATGGAGTACAGATGCTACGGACAATTGGCATGGGAAAGTATGAATTCACAGACCCTTGGTACCCAAAAGGTAAGCCATCTTAGACTTCTTCCTTTATTTCCCATGACCTATAACAGGTTTGCAGAAAAGAAACAACCCTTCACCTTTCTCTATTGACCATTGGAATACTCCAGCCTTGGTTCTACCTGCTCTAATAGTGTATCAATATAAATGTTCTATCTCTGGGAAAGGTCAGAAAGTGGATCTTTTATCATTAATTTATTTCTGCTTGTCTCCAACTTTCTCGTATGAGCCCAGCAGAAGGGTTTATGAATAAAATATGACTCAAAAAAAAAATCTTGAGACAGAAACAAAAAAAAAACGGAGTTCTTCCCCTTCTTGAATGACACCTACAAAAGCTGCCAGCAAATAGAGTAAATGGAATTCCATATCTCTGATTTAGATAGCAGCAGTCATTTGCCCTTTCTTTCCATTCTGCTGAAAGGCATCTGTTTTCTGTTGAAAAGCAAGTGCCATTTTTGTTTTCCGCTATAGTGAGGTTCATGTCCCAGAGCTCATGACTGTTTAAATAATGCATGCTCGGAAAACTTGCCTTTTCTAGAACAAGCGGTGAAAAAAGACCAGAGATTGGATGTGATGGTAAAGCATTCAAGTGCAGAGTATACAGGAATGATTTTTTTGTTTTTGACTCGACTCCTGTGGTTCCATCACATTAGCACTAAATATAGTGCTGTTACTGTATATTAGCATGTGATCTTTGACCCGGCTCTTGAGATCTGTTTGGGAGACTGCACAAATACATTTCAGTATATGTATAGTCACCAAGCTGTATAAAAGCATTACACACTTAGATACCTATCATGTAGCTTAACATGAGACCAGTGGACCAAGTACAGAAGATTGGACCCTATTCCAAAATGCCACACTCCCAAACACCACCACAATCAGAATCCAAAGCCCTCTATCCACCCATATCCCTTTTGCCCTGAAGGGATAATTTTACTTTCAACCATTTATTCTGATTTGTTTCTAATATTCTAATGGAAAGGGAAATAGTTGAGCCAGATGGACCAAGTACAGAAGATTGGACCTTATTCCAAAATGCCTTGCACCCAAGCACCACCACAATCAGAATTCCAAGCCCTCTCTCCATTTATATCGCCTTTGCCCTGCAGGGATAATTTTACTTTCAACCATTTATTCTGATTTGTTTCTAAGCTTCTAATGGGAAGGGAAATATTTGAGCCAAGTGGACCAAGTACTGAAGATTTGACATTATTCCAAAATGCCCCACCCTCCAACACCACCACAATCAGAATCCCAAGCCCTTTATCCACTCATATCCCTTATTGCCCTGCAGGGATAATTTTACTTTTAACCATTTATTCTGATTTGTTTCTAAGATTCTAATGGGAAGGGAAATAGTTGAGCCAGGTGGACCAAGTACAGAAGTTTGGACCTTATTCCAAAATGCTCCACACTCAAGCACCACCACAATCAGAATCCCAAGCCCTCTATCCACCCATATCCCCTTTGCCCTGCAGGGATAATTATACTTTCAACCATTTATTCTGATTTGTTTCTAATCTTCTAATGCAGGGGTCCAAAACCTTTTATACCATTGAGCCACATTCAAATGTAAAAAGAGTTGGGGAGCAACACAAGCATGAAAAATTCCCTAGGAGTGCAAAATAAGGGCTGTGATTGGCTATTTGGTAGCCCCTATGTGGACTGGCAGCCTACAGGATGCTCTACTTGGCACTATGCTTCGTTTTTATGCAATTAAAACTTGCTTCCATGTCTGGAATTTAAAAATAAGCACCTGGTTTGAGGACACAGAGAGTAACATCCAAGAGGTTGGAGAGAAACATGTTGCTCACGAGCTACTGGTTGGGGATCACTGTTCTAATGGAAAGGGAAATAGTTGAGCCAGGTGGACCAAGTATAGAAGATTGGACCTTATTCCAAAATACCACACTCCCAAGCTCCAACACAATCAGAATCCCAAGTCCTCTATCCACCCATATCCCCTGCAGGGATAATTTTACTTTCAAACATTTATTCTGATTTGTTTCTAAGCTTCTTATGGGAAGGTAAATATTTTTTTTGTGTCCACTGGGTACAATTATTTGAACTCAAATGGCCCCATGAAGCTCCCGGTCATTTCTGTGGTTACATCTCTTGTGCTGCACCCCTGTACCCAGCTAATAGAGTCCTATGTCTTTAAAGATGTAAAAAAATGGACTAACCACTGAACCCATAAGGAATTATTCAGTCCTGATGGGCCAGCACCCCAACAAATACACTGTGACCTACTTACCTTCCTATGCCCTTTGGCCACCTCCAGAACAAGTGAATGCAATGACAGCATCAGACAATTATGAGGCACACATAATTATTATGCATAAAATTAAGGGACTACAAAAATTACATCAGATCAAGTACTTCTAACCACACACACAGATATAAATTGTAGTATAACCCTTTTTAGGACTTTTGCATTTGTGAGCACTGGTGCTTCTCCATTTGCTGCACCAATGGCAGTTGTGCCCTAGTATAGCATTAATCATACTCCGATGGTTATGGAATTGGGTATAAGAAAGAGAAAGTTTAACCTACGTGTATCCCATTGTCTGATGATGGCAAAATATTAAGTGTATTTTTTTTAAAATGTGAACCTACAGCAAAGTCTCTTTGCAACAAGCTTTTGACTGCAATTCTTGTGTTCAAGGTTTCAATTTCTGTTTTTTGAAGCTCCACCGATTGTTTTACCTTCCGAACCGCTTCTTCTGAGATAAGGCACATCTCCATAAACCTGTAATCTGCCCGACACCTGTGTGATATGTAGACCACACTCTTCTCTACTCTTCATAGCGCTCTCCTTGCATTTTAATCAGAGCAAGGGCCCGAGGTTCCATCTCATTAAATCCCTGAGATTTTCAATTTCGTTGACTTAACACACAAGTGTTGCCAAAGTTCATGAGCAATTACTGGATGATGTCCGGTGAAAAAGACAAAACAGTTCCTATCAGAGCGAAGAAGAAATGGATATTTTTAGAGTTCATTAGCACACTTATTTACATTTCCCATTTGTCTTTTAATTACAGAGATGTATTTGCATTCTGAAGGGATTGGGCTTTCACTCGCATGGGAAAATGTACTGTGTGTTTTTGATTAACCTTTGCTTGAGAGTTTTTTTCTTTTTAAATCTGTATATTTTCATTTGCAATAGGTCATGTCTTCTAAAGCAAGTAAATGAATGGTTCCAGCGTGTTTAATAATGTGTCCTATAAAGAGGGTATTTTGTACAGGGACAACATTCAATTTGCATATTACAAGTAAAAAGATTTGAAAAGAAAAACAAAGTGATATCTAGGTGTCCATGTTAAGTTGGCCATAAGGGGCTGATAAAATTTGTGAAGTCCTAATTGTGACCTAAGTACGGGGCCTTTTTGAAGGCATAGAAGTCCTGCAGATGAGAACCACATGGAGGTGTTGATGTGGTACTTAAAGGGCCTTCAAACACCCTCAGTATGACCAGATTATTGACCTGGAAACCAAATGATTTGGCCGTCTCCCCACCAAACAAGTGAATCTGGCTGAAGAGCTACATTATTGACAAACCTCAACCATCATTTTAAACAAATCTTTCTGGGTATAAGGTTTTACACGTTGAGCCTACACAGCCCTTCTTAGAAATGCCAAACTCTGTGTCCTTCTGATATACATCCCTTAGGGCTTCTGCTCCTGTACTGCTTTCTTTGGCTTAGAATAAGCTCTAAACGTTCTTTCGTTATAATCTTATTGTGTCTGACCTCATCAGAGATTGTAAATGTTTCTCTAAACTCATGAGCCACATGTGGTGCTCACACCTTCAATATGTTTGTGCGTAAGTTCTTAAAAACCAGACTTCACCCATTGACGCATTACTGTGAGTATGATGTCACATCATAATACTGGAAGGTGAGATATACCTTGTTATACACATTTTAGTTCTACTTAGAATGCTATGGCGTAGAAGTGTAACTAGAATGCAAAAAGTGTAGAGAACTGGCTGCCCAACATTGCATTCTAAAACCAAGGGCTGGGCTTCTATTGGCAGCTACAGCCTTTACTTTTTTCTTGGAAGGCTTTCCACTAGTAGGGTTTCCTTCCATTCATACATAAGATGTGGGGTGCTAATGTTGGGTGCTAATGTTGGCTCTCATCACAGTTCTCATTCATCCCACAAGGTTGGGTTGAGGTTAGTGAAGCTCTTTCATTTCCATCTCTGGACCCTGGGTTGGTCCATCTGCTTAAACAACCTTTACCCTCTACACTTCTGTGAAGGACATTTACTACATTTTAAATATGGTTGGTTGAGGTTGAGGATCAGGTTTTGAATATGCAAAATAGATTTAATTTAATTACACTGAAAGAAAACACAATACATCCAGCTACAGTATAACAAGAGGGATGAAATCCAACCTTCAGTTTGTTCTTATGCTATTTAATAAACAGTAGCTGTCCTAATAGAGCCTAGTGATGGCCCTGTAGTGTTTGTCTATACTAGAAGGTGATAAATTGCAAGCACCACTGGTCTTGGATGACCCTTTTCAGTTTGGAGGGTGAATGGCAGGACACACACTCTTGTGAAAAAGAACAGATTGGTGTTCTGGAATTTGTAGCACCCAAGTGCTAGTAAAGCAAAACACAAATCTGGAGCCTCGCTTGTAAGCCTGGCTTCTGTTGACTCCTTGATCCTAGTCCATCTAGAGTGCTTCAGTGGCTTCCAAATCTACACAACAGTTTCAAATGGTCAAAAAGTCTAAAGTAGAATGTATCTGTAAGATTAATACTTTTACGTACAGTTACATAGAGATGATGCAAATACCTGTAACGTAAAAAATAAAATGATGTCAGCTTACTCCTGTGTTTCTCCAAAAGTGAGGTTGTTACAGCAATTCATTTTTTTGGGTTAGATTCCCTTTAAATTGAAGTTTCAGTATTGAGGCATTAAAATGGTGACCCTGTAATGCTACATGCTGCTTGGCTGCTATGGGTTACTAGACCTGCAGAAAACCTGAGTCCATTCTACTTGCTTGTTTTTACTTGATATCATTTGATCTTGCTTTTGTCCGCTTGCTTTAAGCCGGTTCATAGCATTCTGATTATTGTGTAATAGGTAACATTTTTGGCTCGGAAGACTGAAAAGTTCCAGGTGAGCAAAGCTATTATCCCTCTGTTATTCTACTAGTGCATTCTGGTCTGTTTCCAGTAATGGCTTCCCTCTGAGCTGGTAGAAAAGTTGGGGGTAAACAGAAAGTGGAATTCCCACAACGTTGTGCGGCTGATCTCTGATGGATTGCAGGGCCTTTCTAAATTCCTGAAATCTCAGCTTTGCTAGGGCTTAACATGCCTTCATTTATATTGGCTTGCAGATCTGAAATCACCCTCATCACCTACTTGGTCATCAGAGATCCTTTCATCAAGGCGTTAATGCCATAATAAAGAAAATGGGAACTTGTTTATACAGGTGTAGGGAACACAGCCAAGAATCCTATTGATTCATGTTGCATTTTGGGCCGTCCTGCTGGTTCTAAAACTACCACCCGCAATAGAATGTGATTCCTTTATATTGTGCACCTTAAAGGAGAAGTAAACCCCTTTAAAAAAAACTCTACCCTACATAGACCCTCCTCCAGATTCATGGCATCAGAGTTCACAGGTGGCATCTTCTTCTTCTTTGGTCTTCATCTGCTCTTCTTCTGGAGCTTCGACAATTATGGGCAGTTGACAAAAACCCGAAGACTGCTTGACTGCGCATGTGCCGATACTGAACTTATTTCCCGATGAAGACCAAAGAGAAGAAGATGGCTGCCGTGAACTCAGATGCAGTGAATCTACACTGAGTGGTAAATAAAAAGTTAGGGGCATTTGCCTGGGGTAACAGCTAGGCTGAGGGGGAGGAGGGAGAGGGGTCTATGTAGGGTAGGGTTTTTTTTAATAAGGGGTTTACTTCTCCTTTAAGGTGACCATACCGCTACAAGAAAGATTGTTAGTTTCAACACAGACGTGTATACAGTAGCTGAATCATCAGATATACAGGTGGGGACAGTAGAATTCAAAGGCTCTTCAAAGGCACCCGATCAAAATGTTCCACCCGGGCCGATTGGCGCAAAAAGGAGGTTAGAAGGCGCACACCCATTCACACAAACGTGAGCTGCTAATCAAAGCGGGGCTCCCCATCAGAGCCGCCGTAGCTTTCAACAATTCAATAAAGATGAGGCTTGCACACTCAAAAAAAAAAATTAATTGTTTTATTACCACAAAAATAAACAAAATCAAGACATAGGACCAACGCGTTTTGACCATTAGCGGTCTTCATCAGGGGAAAAATATCCAAAACAATGCAAAAAGAAAAAGGACAAAATGCATGTGTTGGGCCTGTGTCTTGATTTTGTTTATTTTTTAAGCAATAAAATGATTAAATTAAAATGCAATCCTCATCTTTATTAAATTGTTGAGCCAATCCATACCCAACATTTTGGAAATAAAATGAGGGACAAAAAAGTTGCCGTGCTGAAGGACGACATGTTTTGACGATGTTTTGACCATGTTCATTTTACAACATTTGGCAGGTTATGAAAGTTTGAACATATTTCTGTGTTTTTTTTTCCAGTTATTACAGTTTTGCTAATGAAGGTGAATTGCCCTTTGAGCTGCGAGTCTAACTTTCCCCAAGGGACCAGTTATCTTATATTGTTATAATTACTTATTTGCTTATCTCGAAAATTGTTACAAAAGTATCTTATCTGTGGCTGTTCTGGGCTCTCTGCCAAAAGCCAATTAGGTTATAAACGTTGTTTCTTTTCCTGGAACTTTCCAGTAGAAACACGGGACTGTGGGTTGAGCTGTCAAAAGCGGGACTGTCCCTCTAAAAACGGGACAGTTGGAAGCTATGCCAATCGGTGAGCTGACCGCACTTAATATCGTACAAACTTTTTTTGTGTGATAATATTGGTGCGTGTTTGGCCACCGGCTAGTTCAGGTCTCCCTAACACCATGCACCCATTGGCACACTCTAACTTGCTTGTCTGCACAATTCTCTGTTCTGAAGTGCAAAAATGTTTCTTGCAGCTGTTTTGTGCACTTTGATTTGCCATTACTAAATGTGTTTTCTTTCCATGACAGTTTTTAAATGATTGCAAATATTGCTTCTTATTGTGCTTTTTTTCCCCATGTAGTGCCAAGCAAGTGCAGGAGTCGGCACAATCTACAATATATTTATTTATAGCTGTAGGGGATGCGATGTATAGTGTGACCTTGTTGGGTTTGTTAGCCTCGTTGTTTGTACTTTGTTCTCATACGATGTTGCAGTGGAATCTCCAATTGTTAAGTGGCTGCGATACAAACGACAGGAAAGTAATTGTCTCTCTTTCTCTCTCTGGAATCCGTAAGGGAAGGGGCACAAGCGCAAACCATAGGTTAATTATACATTTCTGAGTTGTACAGAGCAACACAACACATGGCTGTGCCAGCGCTAGGGAATAAATGGCTCAATGGATACGAGATTCTTTCAAGCCACTGAGAACCTGTACGGTTGCCACCTTGCTGGTATTTTACCGACTGACCAGTAATGTTATTACAAGTATAGGATCAGTTATCCAGAAACCCATTATTCAAAAAGCTACAATTATGGGATGGCTGTCTCCCATAGGGGTAAATTTAATAAACGGCTTTGCAGCCATCGCAAAGTGTTAATTCGCTAGGACAACGCTAAATTTACTAAAATGCAAAGTTGTGTCCAGGACGCCGAACACTGACGAATTTTCACTAGCGTTACTTCGGCAGTCAAAGTAAAGATGCGCTAGCGTTTAATTTTGCCTAGCGCAACTTTGTTAGGTCTGCGGTCAGGCTAATTTGCATACGGCCAGGCCCGGATTTGCGGCGAGGCCGCATAGGCCCGGGCCTAGGGCGGCCAAAAATAGGGGCGGCATGCCGCCCAGCCACATTATGGGAACGTTCGCGTCCCCGTTCAACTACACCAGCTGCGTCTGCGTTTTTTTCTCCCATAGGGGTAAATTTAATAAACGGTTTGCAGCCATCGCAAAGCGTTAATTCGCTAGGACAACGCTAAATTTACTAAAATGCAAAGTTGTGTCCAGGACGCCGAACGCTAACGAATTTTCAACTACACCAGCTGCGCCGGCATTTTTTCGCTGGCGCGCTGGGAAGGCGGGCGCTAGGACCGCGTGGCCTAGGGGCTGCCGGAAAAGAAATCCGGCGCTGCATACGGCAGGAGATTTAAATTTGAATGGACGTATATTTTGCAGCGAATACATTACATTACACAAGTCCGGGGAATCTTAATAAAGTCAATAGAGTTATTATAATTCCTTACACATGAGCCCACTGTATAGTTTATGTTCCATATGTTAGAGAATGTAGGGGGGAACCCGGTTACCCAAACAAAATTTCAAGGACTTTTGCAGCCTATCACTCTGAAAAAAGGAAAAGACGCCAGCGTTTTTTTGGATTAGAAACTTTTTCCACTAAAAATATGATGTAAGTAACAGAAGATTGAGGAAGATCTATTGACTCCAGGTCTGAGCTGGCGAAGGCAAGTCTAGCGAAAGAGGTAACATTAACGTTCAGTGAATTCACAGATTAACGTCAATTCGCCAAAGCGAAAATTCGCCTGGCGAAAGAGTGCTAGCTTCTCTTTCGATAGCGAAGTTACGCCTACGCCCGTTAGTAAATCAGGGAAGTGCCTAAAAACAGTAACACTGGCGAATTGTCGCCATCGTTAGTCACTTTGTCCTTTAGTAAATTTACCCCATAGAGTCCATTTTAATTAAATAATTCAAAACCTTATTTCTCGGTAGTAGTAATAATAATACAGTAGCTTGTACAACTTTGGGGTGGGGACAGTTTGTTGCAAGTGACATTCTTGTCCTTTATTTCTGAATGCGGCATTTACAGAAATCCAGACCTGAGCAAGTATTCCGAGGGAGACCATAAAACCCTGGAGATTTCAATTCAAATGATTATGTATAATTTTGCTGGCTTGTGCCCCCTGGAGAGATCCATTCCATACTCGCTCACGCACAGATGCTGATTGTCTGCTCTATTGACAGTGTTTGGGTTGAATCTGGATAAGTCCTGACTCGTGAGTCTGTTTAGTACGAATGCAACGAGCCCTTCTGGGATCTGCTGCGGCTTTTGGACAATTCCCTGAGGTTTGTGATTGGTGAGCCGTGTCGGACTGGGACACCGGGGGCCCACCCAAAAACCTTAGACTGGGGGTCCACTCTCAGTATTATTATTCTTCCTCTCCTCACTCAACCACTATTCTCCTAGTCTATTTTCATTACATACTATAATCTATTATTCCATCTATTTAGTCTCTTTGTTCTCAAAGAAATAGGGAATGGCCAGACTGTGAAGATGTTTAAGCCTATGGAACGTAACATTTATGCCCGGCTAGGGATAAGCCCTTTGATGCTAATTTATGAATAAAACACACTGAAACAGAATAGTGGGTGAAAGTCGGCCACAGCTTTATTTATATATATTTATTTATTCCCGATCTATGCCATTTCAAAACGTATCTCGTTAACTGTCAAGTATATGACCTTATATATCTTACCCCGAATGCCGGCCACTGCTGCAGTGGGCATGTGGTGTCGCCTTTTATACTAGGCCGAATACAGGCAAAGGATCAGTAACCGCCACGCTGTGACAAGAACACTGAAATTCAACAAATATACTTTAAAATGAACAACATCAGACCTCATCCCCCTTTTTTTTCCTTTTTTTTTTGTTTTAAAACATAACAACACAACAATGCAATCATTTATGACTGGGTGGGTGGGCGGGAAGTTGTGCCTGTAGCTCAATCACATTTAAAGGTAACACACATGCACCCAGTATTGGTTAGATATTCCTGATTTGCACTGGTGCTCCGTCACAGGCAACCATAGAGTTAACTTCAATATATTAGAATGGCAAATCAAGAGAAACAGCAAAAAGCAGGCTACCTGCTATTCAGTCTTTATTGTGCATTCCACATGACATGTTTCGGGCAGCAAGGGCCCTTTCTCAAGTGTGTACAAGCCAAAGTGAAAAAGTGCTTTATAGTGCCATACAGGAAGTCCCACCCCTCTATCAAAAAATCTTTTGAACCACAGTTAACCCTTACCACTGGGAGGTGCAATAATCAATTACTTATGAACACAGATAGTGTGTAATATAAGAATAAAATAGATATAGGAAATTTAAAATACTTAAAAGTCCAGGATGTCATAAAAATATTTGTGTAACTGTGCAAGGTCCCGATTCAATCCATAGTGTCCAAGTTCCATAACCATTCAAATGCGGTCGTCTGTAGCAATTTCCTCATGAAATAGTTGAGACAAACTACACATAAATAGATATAAAAACAATAACCAAATTACTTGTAGGAACTGCTCAAAAAGAGCCTACCTAAAGGTTACCTTGTTTCAACTGCCTATACATTCATAACTATTGATACAAAAGGTCTTACCCTTGGCCGATACTGGCAACAAAGTATTCTAATCACAAGCTGTACTCAATATCTGTGGAGAAAGAGATACATGAACAATTTAGCTATAAAAAAGGAGATAAGCTCCAATAATCATTCAAACCTGCGGGGGCCATTGTATTCATTCTTTTTATCCAATACGCTTCCCGTTGTCCAAGGGATTTTCGTATATCACCTCCCCTTTTAGACTGTGTTATTTTTTCTAAAACCAGCCATCTTAGCTGGCTTACATTATGGCCCTGATTGTGAAAATGTCTCGAGACAGGTGTATCCGTTGCTGTACTGATTTTGTAGTTCCTTATGTTGTTCCTGTGTTCTTTAATTCGCTCCTTGACCATTCTGATGGTCTGTCCTATATATGCAATGCCACAAGGGCATTTTAGCATGTATACTACAAATTTTGTTTCGCAGGTGAAATTTTTTTTTATCTTTATAGGAGTACCCTTCGTAGGATGGTTAATCGTACTGTTTTTATTACTGAAGAGCAGCACACACAACTGAGGCATGGGAAGGTACCTTTTCTTAGAGTTTGAGCAACTTTAGTATCTTTTTCATGAACATCGGAAGGGCATAGTATATCTCTCAGTGATTTGCCCCTTTTATAACAAAAAAACGGTTTTTTTTTTGAAAAGGCCTCCATACTGTTTGTCTTGTCCCAAAATAGGCCAGTATTGTTTTATAATTTTCTCAATGTAATTACTTTGTTTTCCATATTTCGTAACAAAAGGTACTCTATCCATATCCTTATTCACTTTTCCTTTTGTTCCTAATAGCTGCTATGGGCGCCAAGAGGAAGCTCAGTGGGAGGCGCTGCCTTATAAGGCCGTTCCTGAGTACATGCGCGCTGCGCGATGACGTCAGCTCCGTTCTTGCGCCTGTTCTGAGCAAAAACGCTAGGCGCGAACACGCTGGCTAAATTAAATGCCACTGTTACAAGGGGAAATCCCAGTCAGTAGCATTTTCGCTACTTGCTTCAGCGCTGCTCATGAAATAGGCCAAACAGACACCTGGGCCCACCCAGAGTTTTCCTGGTATTCCTGTGGGCCAGTCCGACACTGTTGGTGGGGATAGAGAGGTTTTAGAACATGGAAACTGCTAATTTGTTCAACACATTCAGCTTATTATATAATATAATGTGTATTTATCTATTTGCTCATATTCAGCTATGTCTGACTGTAACTCTGCATTGCAGCCCTCCGGAGAAGTGGAAATAGTGCCCTGTTTAAACATTTCTGTGCCTTGTTTTTGCTTAGTTCTTTTATATGTACAGAGGATCCTGCTTCCTTAATGCTGTCACTGAACTGCAACTCTCAAAAGTTGTTTTAGGGTTGTGGGGCACCAACAGTTTTTAGATAGGGCCCTTAAAGGAACACTTCAGTGTAAAAATAAAATCTGGGTAAATAGATAGGCTGTGCAAAATGAAAAATGTATCTAATATAGTTAGTTAGCCAAAAATGTAATGTATAAAGGCTGGAGTGACTGGATGTGTAACATAATAGCCAGAACACTACTTCCTGCTTTTCAGCTCTCTAACTCTGATTTATAAGGGGGGCCACATGGGACATGACTAGCGATGGGTGAATTTCTCCCGTTTCGCTTCGCTGAAAATTTTGCGACTTTCCCACGAAATTCATGAAAAATTCATGAAGCTCGAAAATTGACTCCTGCGTCAATTTTGGAGGCGTGTCCGAAAAGTCACTTGTGTCAATTTTGACGCCGGCATTAAAGTCAATGGGCGTCCTAATAGTGTTGATACGCAGCAATTTTTACGCAAGCGACTTTACGGACGCGCATCCAATATGCGTTTTCAGTGGAAAGCAAGAGAGCTGAAAAGCAGGAAGTAGTGTTCTGGCTATTATGTTACACATCAAATCACTCCAGCCTTTATACATTTCATTTTTGGCTAACTAACTACAGTATATTAGACATATTTTTTATTTTGCACAGCCTATTAACCCAGTTTTCTTTTTATACTGAACAATTCATTTCTAAGATTTTATGGCTGTTAATGGCACTTGCCCAGGCCTTGGCGTCTCACTAAGTAGATGAGTTCAAGTTTAAGGTCTATGGAAAACAGGGCCATACTGTAGCTGTACTAATAAGTCAAATCAACTGGACTTGCTGTATTTTTATTCTGTGCTTTCAAGAAAAACACAGCAAGTCCAGTTAATTTGACTTATTATTACAGATATACCATGGCCTGGATGAATGAGAATCTTCACAAACAAAATGGGGTCAGTTGCCGAAACTAATAAGTAAATTTAAGAAAATATTCTTCCATGCAATCTATCAGTTGTTAGATAACTTCACTATATCGCTCTCCTTAAACTACAGATATTCATTAGCCTGAACTTGAGCCTCAGGACTCCCCCCATCTTCAATTACCACCCGGCTGAGCCGAAGCCGCTGCCTGTGATTCTGTGCGACAGGAGATATTCGGAGAAAAGCTCCAATAATGAGCCGAACGCGTTGCTCGTGCTTCCGCAAGGCTGCCAATTATTTGTAAAAGACGCAGACTGGGTTCAGGGGGGAAAGGGAAGGATCAAGGAGTAATGATCTCAGCTCCTAAAAATACAATAACACAGAAGATTTTCATCATCGGGAAACCACTAAATTAGTTACAGATTTGTACCCGAGTAATATTTATAGCCAAGGTTCAACTACAATAATTAGACTGTCCAGGACATTCACTTTAATTGGCTCACATGGAGCCTAAAGGACACGCGCCTGCTTTATCTAAAGCATGGAACTGAGATTCTGTAGGGTTTTAACCCACGACCCAATTAGGGAGCCCCAGAACACCGAGAGGAACCAGAGAATAAAACCATTATATATTTATTAAATAATCCACCAGAATATGGGCTGCTTAAGATGCCAATGAAGTATTCCAGCACATGTATCTGTTTAAGGGATTAACCCGTGTTTAACGTCAAGCCAACAAGGTAACAATGTTTTGGGGGCGTACCCCTTCATCAGGTGATCTGTACCACCGCCACAACCACAAACCTTAAGGACAGGACTACACGGCAGATTTTGGAGCGATCCGACGCACTGTGCAAAAACGCAGGCGTCAAATCGGATGCGACAGAAATAAGGTAAGAAATGGGAATGTCAGAGGAAGTCACAGCGTTGATCCGAAGCGACACGACTGTGAAATGCAGACGCAGCATGCAGTGCTTGCATCCGACAGTCGTGTTGCGTCGGATCAACGATTCGACACCATCCGACAATACGTTTATTTATTTTCGTCGCATCTGATTTGACACCTGCGTTTTTGCGCAGCGAGACAGATCGCTCCAAAATCGTCCGTGTAGTCCTACCCTAAATGTGTTGCTATCAAACATCCACCCCATCAATTATATAAAGTCACAGTGTTTCTAAGGGCAGAGACACACGCTCATGTTCGGGGAGATTTAGTCACCCGGCGATAAATCGTCTCTTCTTCGGCGCGACTAATCTCCCCGAACTGCCTCCCATCGGCTAGAATCTAAATCGCCGGCGGGATGGCACTTAGAGTGATTCGTTTTCCGAAGTCGTCCTCGTGAGGCAACTTAGGGTAACTTTGGAAAACAAAGAGCACCGTTTGACATCCCGCAGGCAATTTACATTCTAGCCGGCAGGAGGCAGTTCGGAGAGATTAGTCGCGCTGAGGAAGAGGAGAATTTTCGCTGGGCGACTAATCTCCCCGAATCTGAGCGTGTGCCTCTGCCCTAAGTTTTAAACAACAGTCATTTAATTCCCACTGCTCTCAGAGAAAAGTCCAAAAATTCAAAAATATTCAAAAAATAGAGTCCAGATAATGTCCATGTAGAGATGATAAGTATAACAAGGTTCCACATGCTGTTAGGAGTAAACCTGTAAATTAACCAAATTAATATACCATACAGGGATTTGTAGTTAAATTAAGCACCGTAAGTGGACATCGAGAGGCCAGGTGCTAAACGACTTAGGATGCCAACCACCCTCCACAGCTACATTGGATGGGTCCATAGAGACAGCCAATCAAAACAATTAATCTCTCAGGATCCACCCCCGCGGAGATGTCCATAAGACCACACCTGCAGAAAGGCCAACCCTTGCCAGTTATCCCACTGCTTAAAGGAACAGTAACACCAAAAAACAAAAGCATTTTAAAGTTATTAAAATATAATGTAATGTTGCCCTGCATAGGTAAAAGTTATGTTTTTGCTTTAGAATGACTACTATAGTTTATATGAATATTTCAGAAACAATGCAGAATTTTTAATTGATTGTATTTAGAAAAGTTTCTTATTTCAGTACGATAAAGCTTATATTAAATTTTCATTTTCGCGTTAGTTCCATTTTAACAAAAGATCTATAAATATCACATGTAACTAGGTGCTGCCTCACAAGGGATTCCGGTGCTTCCCAGCGGTCCTAGAAATTTGGGAAGGAATTTCATGTTTTGCATTTTTATTATTAGAAATAAATTCACATTGCAGGGAAATGTTTCCAATATTTGGGGTTTGAACAGAAATCAGCCGTGGTAAGTGTTTCCCCTGCTAAAGAGCAGCATGAGATCTGCCGAATCTCCTTTCATCTCCTCCGCTGCATGTAAAGGGCAAATGCAGGGGATCTCCCAATATTTCTGACCCATGCGCAAGTATATGTACTGGTCCCGACTAGTGATGGGCGAATAAATTCAGCAGGCACAAATCCGCAGTGAATTTCTGTGTTTCGCTGCTGGTTAATAAATTCATGAAGCTGCAGTGAAAATTCGCCAGAGTGAAAAAAATGTGGACTCGCGTCGGAAAAGTCGCTTGCATCAAAACCGCCGCGCGTCAACATTATTCGGAAGCCCATTGATTTTAACACCAGCGTTAAGAGTGTCAGAATTGACACGGTCTGCAATATTGATGCAGGGGGTCAAAATTCGAGTTTCGTTGATTCTTTGCCGTTTCGTGAATTTCGTGGGAAATTTGCAAATTTTTCAGTGAAACGGGATAAATTCACCCATCACTAGTCCCGACCTTATAAACAATGTAAGCATTAAACGTAAAAGGGCATTTATGGCTCCAAGTGCAACTGTAGGGTCCCCTGCAGATTCCCCCCCTCCCCTTCTCTTTGGTTGAAGACTCAACTTGCTGCGTTTCCATGTAGTTTACACATTAAATTGTTTGAAGTAGGGAAAATATTGGATTAAGAAATGCACAAATAAACAAATTCATTAAATAACTATTAAAGGAGAAGTGCACCCAATACTGCAGAATGCAAGAAAATGACACTGATTTCTGAGCAAACAAGGGAACAGTACTTCTCTATATCTCCCGTTTTTAGAGGGACAGTCCCTCTTTTGACAGCTCAACCCGCAGTCCCTCGTTTGTACTGGAAAGTCCCGATTTTCTCTGCAATGAAGGCAGAAAAAGAAACAATTTTTATGACTTAATTGGCTTTTGGCAGAGAGCCCAGAACAGCCACAGCTGCAGATGAGATACTTTTGTAACAATTTTGAGATGAGCAAATAAGTGATTGTAACAATATAAGAAAACAGGTCTCATGGGAGAAGTTAGACTCATAGTTTAAAGGGCAATTCACCTTCATTAGCAAAACTGTAATAACTAGAAAAAAAACAGAAATATGTTCAAACTTTCATAACCTGCCAAATTTTGTAAAATGAACATGGTAATTAGGGGGTGTGGCCACAAAAATGGGCGTGGTCCAAATATTTTTTTTTTCCCGTCCCTCTTTTTATTTACAAAATGTTGGGAGGTATGCTCCTCAAGCTTGGGTAATCATCTGGCTTCTGCTACATTGTATCACAGCTCAAAACCAGCAGTGCAATAAATACACCTTTGCTCCAATTCATGTCTGTGGCTATACATAGCAACATAGTAAGTAAGGTTGAAAAAAGACACATGTCAATCAAGTTCAACCTTTTAGTTTTTTGTTTTTTTTAATCTGCCTAACTGACAATTGATCCAGAGGAAGGCAAAAAACCCATCTGAAGCCTCTCCAATTTGCCTCAGAGGGGGGAAAAAATTCCTTCCTTTCTCCCATAACCCTGTATTTCCTCACTTGCTAAACACCATCCAACCCCTTCTTATACCTATCTAATGTATCAGCCTGTACCACTGATTCAGGGAGACAATTCCACATCTTCACAGCTCTCACTGTAACAAACCCCTTCCCAATATTTATGTGGAACCTCTTTTCTTCTAATCGGAATGGGTGACATTGTGTCAGCTGGAAAGACCTACTGGTAAATAAATCATTAGAGAGATTATTATATGATCTCCTTATATATTTATACATAGTTATCATATCACCCCTTAAGCGCCTCTTCTCCAGTGTGAACATCCCCAATTTGGCCAGTCTTTCCTCATAGCTAAGATTTTCCCTTTACCAGCTTAGTTGCCCTTCTCTGTACCCTCTCTAATACAATAATGTCCTGTTTGAGTGATGGAGACCAAAACTGTACGGCATATTCTAGATGGGGCCTTACAAGTGCTCTATACAGTGGAAGAATGACCCCTCCTCCCTTGACCTTATTTGCCCTTGATGCTGCTGACTGGCATTGCTTGCTACAGACAAGTTTATCATCTACAAGGACTCCAAGGTCCTTTTCTATAATGGATTTGCCTAGTGCAGTCCCATTAAGGGTATAAGTGGATATTTTTACATCCCAGGTGCATGACTTTACATTTATCAACATTGAATCTCATTTGCCACTTAGCTGCCCAGATTGCCAGTTTGTCAAGATCATATTGCAAGTGCCACATCCTGGATGGAATTCATTGGGCTGATAATTTTGTGTCATCTGCAAACACTGATACATTACTTACAACACTCTCCCCTAAGTCATTAATGAACAAGTTAAATAAAAGTGGACCCAATACTGAGACCTGAGGGACCCCACTAAGAACCTTACTCCAAGTAGAGAATGTCCCATTAACAACCACCCTCTGTACCTGATCCTGTAGCCAGTTTCCTATCCATGTGCAAACGCCTTCATTAAGCCCAACAGACCTTAGTTTAGAAAGCAGTCGTTTGTGGGGCGAAAATCCAAATAGATCACATCTACTGCCCCCCACTGTCCAGCATCTTATTTACCTCATCATAATGTGATCTCTTAACAAGTCTTCAAATAATTTGCCCACCACAGATGTCAAGCTTACTGGCCTATAATTGTCAGGCTGAGATCGTAATCCCTTTTTAAATATTGGAATAACATCAGCTTTTCTCTAATCCAAAGGCACCATGCCATGCCTATACGATGCCTACAATACTCTATTGTTAGGCTGCTGTAATAAATAAATAGCTAGAAATAGATGGTGCTTTTGTATGTCTGCCATTCCAAATTAATGTAGCTGTAAATAATGCAAACTGGCTGCCTCCCCTTCTGATAAATATGTGCCATAAGCTTCGTCCTTTTACTTTGCTGTCAGTTAACAGAGGTTAATTACACATAAATCCTGCTCATTGTATATATCTGCCATGAATTGAATCTCAATCTATTCAGATTTTGCAGCTAAAGCTATGAATGTGATGTAGTGCCATTACTGTTACTGCAATACTTACCCTTGAAGGCGGATTGAATCAAACTCCTGATGATGGAAACATTGCTGTTATTATATTTTATCATTTCGGATAATTATTTCTTGATCTGTTTTTTTCCCTCTAGAATGAAGCCTGCCGATTGCACAGATAATTAGCACTGAGTAGGAGGATAGGCAGCGGCTCATATTAGCATTGCTGTAATGAGATCTATTTGGAAGCGCAGCCTCAGCGGCAACTTTTATTGTGGTCGTTTTAATGCGCAGACCAGCATCAAATAATAATAACGCCGTAATGCTCTTATATGTACAGGGATATAGTTTCCCTTTAAATAATCGGTGGCTGAGGAAGACAAGGGCACCCATATCATCAATGTTAACTGATGCTGAGGGAATGTTTTATTTTTACTTTGTAACATTATGCCTTAATCATTAATACTGTACTTGATAGGCCAGACTTTGAAGTCTCAATTAAAGGAGAAGGAAAGCTACTGAATCAGTGTATTGCCAATAGATTAGCCACAAAAGTGCAAGCTATAACACTATATTTATTCTGCAGAATGCTTTACCATACCTGAGTAAACAGCT
This sequence comes from Xenopus petersii, assembly GCA_038501925.1. NCBI lineage: Eukaryota > Metazoa > Chordata > Amphibia > Anura > Pipidae > Xenopus > Xenopus petersii. The sequence goes on along the minus strand of CM076681.1, from coordinate 10,755,290 downwards.
CTAGAATCTCTCTCTGTTTGTTTAGGATAGCAGCTGCCATATTAGCGTGGTGTGACATCACTTCCTGCCTGAGTCTCTCCCTGCTCACTTATAGCTCTGAGCTCACATGACAGCAGGGAGGGGAGGAGGGAGGGGGATAGGAGCAAACTGAGCATGCTCAAGCCCTAGCCCTGGAGATTTATGCTGAAAACAGTTAGTCTGATACAGAAGCCCATGAGTACACAATGGAAGGAAAGAAATGCTGTGTTTCTTTTGACAGAGGACTCAGAGCAGCTTTACTTTAAGGGTTTTATATAGACCTTTCTAATAAAGCTTACTTAGTTTTAACCTTTCCTTCTCCTTTAAGGGAGTTATATGCTGGCTGACATTATACTGTAGGTATCTAATCAACTGGCCTGCAGGTCACAGCTGAGACAAGTAGTATTGACACCCAAAGCCATACTACTTGTACTGTGCCCTACAACTGGATTGTCCAGGGCCCATAGGACTGTCATCTTAGGGCCCCCCATCAGCTACCTTAAAGGAAAACTATACCCCCAAAATGAATATTTAAGCAACAGTTAGTTTATATAATATTAAGTGGCATATTAAAGAATCTTACCAAACTGGAATATATATTAAAGTAAATATTGCCCTTTTACATCTCTTGCCTTGAACCACCATTTTGTGACTCTATCTGTGCTGCCTCAGAGATCACCTGACCAGAAATACTGCAGCTCTAACTGGAACAGGAAGAAGTGTAGAAGCAAACGACACAACTCTGTCTGTTAATTGGCTCATGTGACCTAACAAGTGTAGTTTGTTGGTTTGTTTGTATGCACAGTGAATCGTACTATCCCAGGGGGCGGCCCTTATTTTTTAAAATGGCAATTTTCTATTTATCATTACCCAATGGCACATACTACTAGAAATATTATTATGAAAATGGTTTGTTTACATAAAGCAGGGTTTTACACATGAGCTGTTTTATGCAATATCTTTTTATAGAGGGGGGGTATAGTTTTCCTTTAAGGTCCCCGCACCTCAGCCACAAAATCCTAATTAATACTGCCCCCCACATTACATACCTTCTCCTCCTCCTTGAGGCTTTGATTATTGTGAAACTGGGCCATCATTAGGATACTAATGGCCAAATGAAGGCCTCTGTGCAGAGTGAGGAGAAGCTACTGTTGCTTCTTCTTCTTATGCAACCTGCCAGTGTCATTAGCAGTTACATTTAAAGTTGTAGATTTCTACAAGATAGAATATAAAAGGCAATATACAATCTTGTTCTATTGATAAGTGAAATGGATTGGTCCTTTTTTCCCTGCCCCAAAGAGTATGTTTACCCCGTTGAGTAAAGAATTTACATCTTCTGCATAAAAATACCTTACAGATGTCTCCACAGACTCTCTGCGTTAGTTCAACCTGTTTTGTAGTATGAGCTGAAAACTGAAGAGCGTAATAAAAACACTGTTATTATTTTTATATACAGTAGTTGCTTTAATTCAGTGACACTAAAAAAATGATTTCAAATAAAACGAGAGATCCAATACAATTCTCTGGAATAACAAGAAATTTCCACCGTCACACACAACCAGCAGAAAACAAATCTTTAAATGCTCAGTGGAATTTTGCTGCCTCTTTCAAAAATAGTCGCTGTGATTAGAGGAGGTGACAACTCCCTGCAGCCCCACAGTAAAAATCTGTCTCTCTCTTTCCAGCACCGATATGGAGCTCATGCGAGCAAGTCTCCAACCCAAGACAATATCTTAGCAGCACATTCCAGTAGAACTCAGCTAAAGGCATTTAAGGCTCTGACAGACAATGTTTTCCTGTGGGTCTTCCTTAGTGGAGTTTGTGGCGACTTTGAATAGATCTGAGCCCCGGCAGCAATTTCGTCAGTCGTCGTTGTGTCATTTTTTCCTTTAATGGCATAGATTTGTTATGTGAGTCTACCGGGGAGTGGGCTTCTGAGCAAGAGATGATAGGAAAACACATTTACAAAGGGAATCATTTACAAAAGAATTGTAATTTTTCAACAGAAAAGTGTGACATTTTCGAAATGTATTTAACTGCATAAGCATAAAGTGCTTCAATTCAGAAGGGTGTTAAAGGGAAATAGTCTAAAATAGAATAAGGATAGAAATGCTGTATTTTGTATACTAAACATAAACATGAACTTACCACACCACAATCCTAATCAAACAAATAAATTATGCTTTTAAAGTTGGCCACAGGGGGTCACCATCTTGTAACTTTGTTAAACATCTTTGCAAGACTAAGACTGTGCACATGCTCAGTGTGGTCTGGGCTGCTTAGGGATCGTCATAAATCATCAAAACAGCACAAGTCAAATAATATCTGCCAGAAGCCGATACGGCAAGACTGATTAATAATCAGAATATACAGACTGCACTGGCTCCTGTGTTGTCATGTAATCTAATGTGGATTTTATAGTTTTTCTATTGTTTAATACAAACTTTCTCCAACTGCAGAACCAGTGGCTGTGGCAAAATAATCCTCCAAATAGAATCCCAGTTTATCTGTTTAAATCTGGCTCCATGATCTTTGTCCCTGCAGCTGGAGTTGGAAACAGAGGATGTAAAGGCAAAAATAAAATCTTATTTTTACTTTATTAACTGAAAAATAAACCTATCCCCAATGATAACTCTGTACCGTTTTATAAGAAACCTGACTGTATGCAGTAAAATTCCCCCTTCATTTACTTGCTCTGACTGCTGCAGATATGAATCTCTACACAGTCGCCAGCTGCTCTACAGGGAAACAACCAAAGCTGATCGAGTTCTGGGAAGTAAGGTGGAAGGACTTCCCCTGCTGGTAAAAAGTATGATTGTTAGGGACTGTCTAAAGTTTTCCTATCTGCAGCTGTAACAAACTTGTCACAGGGGGTCAAAATCTTGGAAAGTGTCTGCTCAGTGGGCTCTGATTGGCTGTTGAGAAGCTAAGCTTAGGGCTCGTCACTAATTATCCAGCAGAAAATGAGGTTGGTCTGTAACAAGTATATCAGCCTTATATTGTGACATTTCTATTCTATGTGTACTGTATATTGTGAGTGGCTCCCTAAGCTCAGTAAGTGACAGCAGCACAGAGCATGTGCAGTGAATCAGCAGAAAAGAAGATGGGGAGCTACTGGGGCATCTTTGGAGACACAGATCTTTACTGCTAAAGGGCTGTGGTTGCCTTGGGCTGGTACAGAAGCACAAAACAGCATGTACAACATTTCTAGCTACTTCTTTAGTTAGGCTTTAGTTCTCCTTTAATTATGCCACTGGCTGGAGATATTGTGTGGAGATGAGCTATAATTCTCCTCCCTGGAGTATCCAGTATGATAACTCTAGTAAATATAAATACACAGGAAAAAAAAACACATTAACCACTCACTATAGAATCCTGTGACATATAAACATATAAACATAACACTGGCAGCTCCAGCTGATAACTGCCATTGCGCTATTTTACTTACCAATTTCATGTCTAATAAAGGAAAATACAGAAATAAATGTATTTAATAGGGTCCTGTTTGTGACCTGGGAGAGCTTGTTTTTTTTTTTATAAAAATATATTTATTGTCAAGTCTAATAAGTGCAAATAGCAAATGACATTATTACTTTCCAGAGATTTGTATTTTTATTGCTGGCGTTCTGAGCGGTGACAAGATTTCTCTCAGCGAGATACAAAACGAGAGGGTGATCATTATGTGCTAATTATTTTCCCACTGTCACTTTTTATCCAGCGACTGTCAGACATTACTCAATGTTTTCCTTTTAAGGGTTTATCTTCAGGAGGACCTGGGCCCCTGATGTTGCAGCCCCAGTGAGCCCACAAACACCCCTGGGACCCCCACCAAATCCCCCTCCGGGGAAATTCTCAACCGGTGGGCCTATGAGGGCTTTTACTCAATATCCAGAGATTGTCAGGCATTACTCGATTACTTTCTTTTAAAGGAGAATTCAACCATAAAGTAAAAAAACTCTACCCCCCCACCTTACATAGACCCCCCTCCCCCAGCCTAAGTGTTACCCCGGGCAAATGCCCCTAACTTTTTACTTACCCCTCGGTGCAGATTCTGTCCAGCGGAGTTCACGGCAGCCATCTTCTTCTCTTCGGTAATCTTCGGGAAGTAAGTGCCGTATCGGTGCATGTGCAGTTGGAGCAACTTTCTGTTCCGCGACAACTGCGCATTCGCCGAAAATTACGGGAAATTGCAGAATCTCCAATCTCATTCCGAAGATTACCGAAGAGCCAGAAGATGGTTGCCGTGAACTCCGCTGGACAGAATCTGCACCAAGGGGTAAGAAAAGGGTTAGGGGCATTTGCCCGGAGTAGCAGCTAGGCTGGGGGGGAGGGGGGTCTATGTAGGATAGTGGGGTACGGGTTGTTTTACTTTATGGTTGAATTCTCCTTTAACAGTTTAGATTCAGGCGGACCACTAGTGTCAGACTGGGGATATGTGTGGGCCCTTGAAGTGCCAGCCCTGTGGACCCACACATTCGCTAACCCCCCCCCTTCCCTACTGGGCCAGATTTCATAGTGCAGCGCCCTGAGGCCAGTAGTCCTGGTGCAGGCTGTGCCCTCCCCCCGCCAGCATCGTCCTAGCGCTGGATGATTATCGCGCGCAACGAAGCTCAGGAGCACTGGGGAGCTTTGAGTCCCCAGTGATTCTTACGATGCGGCTGGGTGGCATACTGCCCCCAAAATGTTGCCTCCCTAGGCCCACGCCACAAATCCGGGCCTGCTTCCCTATCCCCTGTCAACTATCAATGCTTTGATGACTTTTCAGATTGTGGAAATGTTGGGGTGTCCAAAAGGTAGATGGGGATCTACCAGTAGACCTTTAGCTGGTGATCAGTAGATCTCAAGACACTGTCAACAAACAGCTTGGCTATATCATCTTCCTGTTTCCTGCTTTTCATTCAGATATTTTTATGCTTAGATTACATAAGCAATAGTTGTTTGTTAAACATAAAAATATAAATTCTTTCATCAATCAATATAATATTTAAGTAATGTTTTCCATGGAACAGAATGCTAACAATGCTTTTAAGGCTGTAGATCATAATGGGACAACATCACTAAAAGTAGACCTCACATTAGTAAAGTATGGGCCCTCCTGCATTAGTGCAAACACATGTTAATTGATGCCTCTCAGTGGCCTCTATCCCTTGTGCAGAGCTGCCAACTTGTTATATCCTGATCCCAGGGGAGTCTGTGTAAGGCCAAAGGCCTCAGGAGTAGTGAGGACCAAGGGAGGAAAATAACAAAGTCCAAGTTCGCAGTACAGTAGAGGATGAAGCAGAAGAATGGTCAAACAGGCAACAAGATCAGTCCAGGCAGAAGAGGTTCAAGGTTGAGAATTCCAGGCAAGGGTCGGTACACAATAGACGAGAAGTTTTGCAATGAATCACACCCAGGAGTAGTAAACTAAACCTATAATTGGGCACTGATGACTGTCCGAAGTTCCCTTATAAAGGCCCAGGTTTGGCGCCAATTTTGGACGCATCGGCGTCATGACGTATGCGCGGACGCGCTGACGTCAGCGACTGACGCACTGACGTGTGCGACTGACGCCAGCGCCCATTATTGACGCCGACGCCCATTCCGTCGCCGGCGACCAATCCGAGAGTGGGAAGGACTTGACATCATCCGTCTGCGTCCGTGAGGGACCAGGGAGCCACCATCTTGGACGCCATCTTGGTTACCCAGCTCGGATTCCATTACAGTACCCCCCCCCTAGGGGGGGCCTCCGGACCACCTGGGTTAGAAGGAAATTGACAATGGAATTTTTGGACCAGGAGAGGGGCGTGGACATCTGAATCTCTTACCCAGGAGCACTCCTCAGGGCCGAATCCCTTCCACTCAATGAGGTATTGAAGGGTGCCCCTCGAAATCCGGGAGTCCAGGATTCTTTTAACCTCGAATTCTTGGTGTCCGTCCACCAAGACAGGAGCTGAAGAAGAAGAAGAAGAGGAAGAAGTACCTGCAGGTTTGAGCAAGGAGACATGGAAGGCGTTTGGAATCCGCATCTCGGAGGGAAGTTGTAGACGGACAGCCACTGGGTTGATGATTTCAGAGATGGAGAAGGGAACAATAAACTTGGGACCAAGTTTCGGAGAGGGGACTTTGAGACGAATGTTCCGGGTGGATAGCCAAACCTTGTCACCAGGTGCGTACAAAGGGGAAGGGATTCTTCTTTGATCCGCGAACCTTTTCTGGACCAGGGAACTTTTCTCCAGATTGACGACCGTGGCGTGCCAGATGGCCGACATGTGGGCGGCTTGGTCGTTGGCGGCAGGGACATTGGTAAGAAGTAAATCCTGAGGAAAAGCCAAAGGGTTAAGACCGTACATACAGAAAAAAGGAGACTTTTCGGAGGAAACATGTAATGCATTGTTATGTGCGAATTCAGCCCATGGAAGCAGGTCCGCCCAATCATCTTGGCACAGTGATACGTGGCAACGGAGAAACTGTTCAAGGGCCTGGTTAACCCTTTCTGCTGCTCCATTAGATTGAGGATGGTATGAGGAAGAAAATTGAAGAGAAACACCAAGGGCTTTACATAGGGATCTCCAGAACTTCGAAACAAACTGGGAACCACGGTCAGAGACAATTTCGGCAGGGAAACCATGGAGGCGGAAAATGTGTTTAATGAATAATGAAGAAAGTTCAGGAGCAGAGGGAAGTTTTCGAAGAGGAGTAAAATGTGCAACTTTAGTGAATCTGTCAATTACCACCCAGATGACAGTGTAACCAGAGGAGTTAGGAAGGTCCACGATAAAGTCCATAGATAAATGAGTCCATGGGCGAGAAGGGATGGGTAATGGAAGGAGTAACCCCTTGGGAGGGGATCGGCCAGATTTGGATACAGCGCATACAGAGCAAGAAGAAACAAAGTCTTTGACATCCTTTCTTAGGGAAGGCCACCATACAAGACGAGACAGAAGTTCAGTGGTCTTCTTGATTCCAGGATGCCCGGCCTGCTTGGAACTGTGGGACTGAACCAAAATGGAATGACGGAGTTCAGGGGGAACAAAAGCAACACCAGGAGGGGTTCCTACAGGAGCAGAAGGTTGAACAGACAATAACTGGGAGGCCAAGGATGGAAATAGAGCAGCGATGATTTTTGTAGGCGGTATAATGGACTCTGGTTCAATGGAAGTGAGATCTTCAATGAGAAAACTTCTGGAAAGAGCGTCTGCTTTCCTGTTTCTAACACCAGGCCGAAAAGTAAGAATGAAATTAAAACGGGAGAAGAATAGTGCCCACCTGGCCTGACGAGGGTTGAGGCGTTTAAGTGATTGGATATATTCAAGATTTTTATGGTCAGTATAGATGGTCACGGGGACAGAAGAACCTTCCAACAAATGTCTCCATTCTTCAAGGGCAAGTTTTACGGCCAGCAACTCTCGATTTCCAACATCATAATTTTGTTCGGAAGAGGTGAATTTCTTAGAGAAGAAAGCACAAGGATGAAGCTTTCCATCAGAGGACGCTCTTTGGGACAAAATTGCTCCGGCACCGACATCTGAGGCATCGACTTCAATAAAAAATGGCTGGAAAGGTTCAGGGTGTCGAAGAATGGGGGCGGAAGAAAAACAAATTTTAAGATCCTTGAATGCTTCCAAAGCTGAAGGTGGCCATTGCTGAGGCTTACCCCCTTTCTTGATGAGTGAAAGAATGGGAGCAATTTTGGAAGAAAACCCCTTGATAAACTGTCTATAGTAATTTGCAAAGCCAATAAATCTTTGGATGGCCTTAACACTGGTGGGGAGAGGCCAGTCCTGGATAGCGGAGATCTTGGCAGGATCCATTCTAAAACCCTGTTGAGAGATTATGTACCCCAGGAAAGAGATGGACGATACTTCAAAGGAACATTTTTCCAATTTAGCAAATAAGTTATTTTTCCGTAGACGGGAAAGGACTTCTTGGACTTGAAGACGATGCTCAACAAGGTTTTTGGAAAAAATAAGAATATCGTCCAAGTACACTACCACGTACTGGCCCAGTAAATCTCTGAAAATGTCATTTACGAATTCTTGGAAGACCGCGGGAGCGTTACAGAGACCGAATGGCATCACCAGATATTCATAATGCCCGTCCCGGGTGTTGAATGCGGTCTTCCATTCATCTCCCTCTCTTATCCGGATTAAATTATACGCCCCACGAAGATCCAACTTGGTAAAAAGACAAGCCCCTTTGAGTTGGTCGAACAGCTCGGAGATGAGAGGAAGAGGATAACGATTTTTAATCGTGATTTTATTCAGACCTCTATAATCAATGCAGGGCCGCAAACCTCCATCTTTTTTCTCTACAAAGAAGAAGCCGGCTCCAGCCGGGGAAGAAGAGGGACGAATAAAGCCTCTTTGCAGATTTTCTTGAATGTACTCCTTCATGGCACAGGTTTCAGAAGGAGACAGTGGATAGATGCGACCCCTGGGAGGCATGGTTCCCGGAAGAAGTTCGACGGGGCAATCATAAGGACGATGGGGAGGCAGGATTTCGGCAGACTTTTTATTGAAGACATCGGAGAAGGCTTGATAAACAGGGGGCAAAGAAGAATTGGAAGACACAGATGAAACTTTAATAATAGATTTAGTGGGTAAACAGTTCTGTTGACAGAAGGAACTCCAGCGGGTGATCTGAGAAGAAGCCCAATCAATTACAGGGTTATGAGTATTTAACCAGGGCAGACCAAGTACAATGGGAGTAGAAGGACAATCGATTAGGAGGAAGGATAATCTTTCAAGGTGCATAGATCCCACAATAACGGAAGTGGGAAATTGTAGCGGAGGATAGTGGACGATCGTCAATCGCCAATGCTCGCAGAGGAACAGCCAGAGATCGCAGGGGAATGGAATGGTTTTCAGCGAAGACCTTATCGATGAAATTCCCAGCTGTGCCGGAATCAAGGAAAGCCTCGGAAGAAATCGTCTGGGTTCCGAAACGAATCTGCACAGGAAGGAGGAAGCGTTGAGCAGAAGAATGGGGAGAGGGACCAATTCCACCCAGGTAAGTCTCCCCAGTCTTACCTAGGTGTTGGCGTTTCCCGGCTTCACTGGACACTCATAGGCGAAGTGGGACTTTCCACCACAGTAAAGGCAAAGTCCAGCAGCCCTTCTCCGAAGCTTTTCCTGTTCGGTCAGACGAGCCCGTCCGATCTGCATAGGTTCTTCCGAAGGCAGGGAAGAAGAAGCAGGAACCGCAGGACTTGGAGAAGACAAGGTGGAAGCCGGGTTGGGAAGGAAGGGTCTTTGAAAACGAGGAGCCAGAGTAGGTTGGAACCTGTGGAATCTTTTGGTTGGGGAGCGCTCTCTGTCGAGTTCAGCTTGAAACTCCCTCTGCCGAGTATCTACCTTTATGGCCAGGGCGACTAGATCTTCCCATCGGGATGGAATTTCCCTGGACACCAGATCAGACTTTATACGCATCGCCAGGCCGTTGTAAAAGGCAGCGTGATACCCGTCGTTGTTCCACGAAGTCTCTGCAACCAGGGTGCGAAACTCTATGGCGTACTCCGAGACTGAGCGAGTTCCCTGTTGAAGGTGGAACAGGCGTGCGGAGGCAGCAGTGGCACGACCCGGAGCATCAAAGACCACTCGAAGTTCCTGGACAAAGGCTCGAGCATTATCGATAATGGGATCCTCCTTTTCCCATAGAGGCGAAGCCCACTCCAGTGCCTTCCCTTGCAGACGGGAGAATATGAAGCCCACCTTGGCTCGTTCAGACAGGAATTGGCTGGGTGCGAGTGCAAAGTGGACCTCGCACTGGTTAATAAACCCACGACAAGCTGTAGGATCACCACTGTAGAGTGGGGGAGCCGGGATGCGGGATTCGGAGGCGTGAAGCGGAGCCACAGGTACAGGTGCAGGAATAGGTTCAGCAGGTGTTAATGCCGACAGCTTAGCAAGAATGGTTTCCAGAGCCTGACAAAAATGAGATTGCTGTACCTCATAGGACTGCATGCGGGATGCCAGACCACGAAGCGCTCCACCGACATCAGGCGGCGCAGGATTCTCCTCCGAGGGGTCCATGGCCCAATTATAATGTAAGGCCAAAGGCCTCAGGAGTAGTGAGGACCAAGGGAGGAAAATAACAAAGTCCAAGTTCGCAGTACAGTAGAGGATGAAGCAGAAGAATGGTCAAACAGGCAACAAGATCAGTCCAGGCAGAAGAGGTTCAAGGTCGAGAATTCCAGGCAAGGGTCGGTACACAATAGACGAGAAGTTTTGCAATGAATCACACCCAGGAGTAGTAAACTAAACCTATAATTGGGCACTGATGACTGTCCGAAGTTCCCTTATAAAGGCCCAGGTTTGGCGCCAATTTTGGACGCATCGGCGTCATGACGTATGCGCGGACGCGCTGACGTCAGCGACTGACGCACTGATGTGTGCGACTGACGCCGGCGCCCATTATTGACGCCGACGCCAATTCCGTCACCGGCGACCAATCCGAGAGTGGGAAGGACTTGACATCATCCGTCTGCGTCCGTGAGGGACCAGGGAGCCACCATCTTGGACGCCATCTTGGTTACCCAGCTCGGATTCCATTACAGTCTGGGACATTCGTGCACATGGTTCCTCCCAACTTTTGAAAAATGGGACAAAAAGTTGTGGCGCACACAGCGCAGCAAATTCTTTTGACCACACCCGTTTATGGCCCCTAATTACCACGTGAATTTTTAAAAGATTTGGCAGGTTATGAAAGTTTGAACACATTTCTGGGAGTTTTAGTGCCATAATCTCAAAAACACGTCTTTTCCGGGATTAATGAATTCTTCTTTTATTTATTAAAATACATAAAGGCAGATCAGCATTGGCCCAGTGCATATAGCAACTACTGATGCGTTTCGTGCCCTATGGCACTTCTTCTCATTTTGTACCATGGATAAACCTGTATGGAAACTCTGCTATTTTATGTACTGGCTCATATAAGGCCATGGGCACAAATGAATGCTTGGTTACATCAGTCAACGAATGGACACGGAATGTCATTACTCACATGCATACCTCCAAACTGTCCCGTATTATGCGGGACAGTCCCACTTTTTGCTGCTTGTCCCGCATAGTGGTGGAGATGTCCCGCATTGCCTTTAAGTGTCCTGTTATCTTCGATTCTTCTGGCAATCTTGTCTTCGCCTCGGGTCTTCTCTACACTTTAGAGAGCAATTGTCTTCTTCGTAGCAAATTTGCACTTTGCAAGAGTAAAATGTACCCTTCAGTGAATTTGCCCCGAAGCAAAACGGGAACAATAGAAATATGAAATGCTTTCTTTTCCAATAAAGGGGCCCAAACCTACACTACCATTATACTAATAATTACCTACAAATATAACGGACAACGTATGTGTTGTGGTCCTATATGTTTGTTGATGACGTACAAGATCATGGAGGTTGTTCCTCCAGAGAACGTTGGGTGCAGCTCATTCTTGGCCACAGCTGAAGGTAACGTGTTAATGACATTTCAACGAATAAAATAACAATTGAAAACCTTTTCTTTATTTCGAGGAAACTCTAGAATATACAATCAGCGAGAGGTTTGTTTTGTGTAACTTAATATCCGGCCAAGATGTTTGTCTTTCTTCTGATGTTCCTTCTGGTGTTACACAAGACCTTGGTGCATTGAGACGAGCATTCCCTGGCAAGATTAACACATAAACTGATACTTGACTCCCCTTAATCAGGAATCCATTCATATCAAATGAGTTTGTTTCAGATGTGAACATCAGAGAGGGATGTAAAAACATTTTGCATAATTTTCCTTTGAATGTTCCAATGTGCTGAGTTGACAGCAAACACGAAGCTGTGTTCTACTGCTTCCACCATGACGCTATCAAGATTAGTTCATATAAACATTTTCTTGATTTCACTATTGTTTTGGACGCTCAACAGTCTGGAACCAGCACCATATTGTCTCAATGCCATTCCCTAGAATTGAGGGTAGAACGCCACCTAGTGGAGTGGACAGTAATAGACATTGTAAAACATCAAAACACTCAAAGGGGCAAATTTACTAAAGGGCGAAGTGACTAACGCTGGCGAAGATTTATTAACGGTCGCCAGCGCAACTTCGCGTTTTTAGGCTGCAAATGAGCATACATTTTTTTGTGGGTAACGGGCTTCCCCCTACATTTCCTAACATATGGCACATAAACTATACACTGGGCTCATGTGTAGGGCAATATAACAACTTTATTTTATTTTATTAAGGTTTCCCAGGCTTGTGTAGTGTAATGTATTTGCTGCAACATATACGTCCATGTATTTTAACTTCCAGCCATATGCAAATTAGGCAACGGTAGCGCAACTTCACTTTGCTTGGCGCAGTAACGCTAGCGCAACTTCGCCAACGTTCGGTGTCCTGGACGCAACTGCGGATTTTAGTGACTTAGCGCTGTCCTGACGAATCTACGACATGGCGAAGTGTTGCGCTGTGACCAAAGCTGTTGCTGGCGAATTTTCGGAGGTTAGTAAATTTGACCCGAAGGGTCTATTTACTAAAATTCGGATTTTGTTTTTTCACAAATCTGTTTTTTTTTATTTCTCTAAAAATTCAAGATTTATTAAGTTTGAAAAATTGTAATACAAAATTGCATCAAGTAAAAGTAGTCAAAGTCCCAGCAAAGTCAATGGGAGCTGCGCGGATCCTATTGGACCATTTTTAATAAATTCCGACTTTTTGGGCTGAACGGCGGCATTTTTGATCTGACAGTCGGATACATGTAGTTTGTACCAGCGATTTCACAATAAGTTCCATTCTCTTCTGCACATCAGAGACGTTAGAGCAGGACTCCACGGACGATTCCGGCGCGATCCGACGCGATGCGCAAATACATAGGCGTCACGTCAGATGCGATGGAGATAAGGTAATTCTATTGTCGGATCGTGTCGCAGCGTTGACAATGCAATCAACAATGCGACACGATCCGACAATAGCATTACTTACCTTATCTCCATCACATCCGACGTGACGCCTACGTTTTTGCGCAACGCATCGGGTCGCGCCTGATTCGTCCATGGAGTCCTGCCCTTACATGACTGTCATCGCATGGCGAAGATGTCAGTCAAGAGCACGTAATTTGCTAGTTTGCTAGTAATTGTCTGAAAAGAGGTTTTAGAGATATTTGTATTTTTTTTAGAGCATAATTTAGCATTTTGTTCCATTTTATAATCAGAACTTTTAATACATATTTTGGCTTTGTATTTTTAGAGGAATATAGTTTAATTGCAGTTTTAAAAACCTCTAAAACCACTAAAATTCAACCTTTAATAAATGGGCCTCTCGTGTGTTCGAGCCCTTGTGAAAATCACTATGGCAGCTGCAACTGCATTATTTTTACAGCTGGAGCTCAGGGTTTCCTTACAAATGTTGTTTCAGTTTTTTCGTTTGGCAATAAGCCATGATGAATTTGTCAGAAATGATGACTGTGGGGCTGACTTGGGTGGGAATAACGATCACGATATCATTAAAGGGATACTGTCATGGGAAAACATGTTTTTTTCAAAACGCATCAGTTAATAGTGCTACTCCAGCAGAATTCTGCACTGAAATCCAATTCTCAAAAGAGCAAACAGATTTTTTTATATTCAATTTTGAAATCTGACATGGGGCTAGACATTTTGTCAATTTCCCAGCTGCCCCTGGTCATGTGACTTGTGCCTGCACTTTAGGAGAGAAATGCTTTCTGGCAGGCTGCTGTTTTTCCTTCTCAATGTAACTGAATGTGTCTCAGTGGGACATGGGTTTTTACTATTGAGTGTTGTTCTTAGATCTACCAGGCAGCTGTTATCTTGTGTTAGGGAGCTGTTATCTGGTTACCTTCCATTGTTCTTTTGTTTGGCTGCTGGGGGGAAAAGGGAGGGGTGATATCACTCCAACTTGCAGTACAGCAGTAAAGAGTGATTGAAGTTTATCAGAGCACAAGTCACATTACTTGTGGCAGCTGGGAAATTGACAATATGTCTAGCCCCATGTCAGATTTCAAAATTGAATATAAAAAAATCTGTTTGCTCTTTTGAGAAATGGATTTCAGTGCAGAATTCTGCTGGAGCAGCACTATTAACTGATTCATTTTGAATAAAAAAAATTTTTTTTCCCATGACAGTATCCCTTTAAGGACCATTATACACTGCAGTTCAATGTAGTGAAGAAAAAGTAGAATGATACTCCCCTGTGAACTTTTAAAGGGGAACTCTACCCAAAAAAACAATTTCTTTGGATTATTTAAAAAAAAAAAAGTTAACTCTAAGTCGCTTTCCATTGTGAGCAATATAAGCAAGTATCTTATACTTGCATCTGTACTGGTTCAGTTATTTTCAGATGGTTCACCAGAAACAAAGACTTTTTTTCAATTACTTTCTATTTATTTATTTTTTTACAGTTTTTTTTCAAAAATCTAAATGTAAAGTTGAATGTCCCTGTCTCTGCTGCTTCAGTCTGGCAGCTCAGTAATTCAGGTGTAGATTTTGAACTGTTACAATTTTGCAACAATAAGGAGGTTATTTATCAAAATCCAAATTTTTTTTTTTAATAAAAAAAGTCTAACGAAACTAGAATCCACCATGTGACCTTATTTATTATCACAAAAGCACGATTAAATCGGATTGGGGAAAAACTCGATAAAATCAAGTGAAAACCCAAATCATATGATTTTTTTCTTAGTTTTTTCCTGAATCTCTCAATTTTTTTTTTTTGGTCTTTTTCCCAAACAGCCAGAATTGTTCCCCTAAAAGCCCGAGATTTTTGGGCTAATTCCAAATAGGATAAGGACCTCTCCCACTGACTTATATACAACCTTGGCAGGTCTGAGATGCCGGATTTTCGGATTGGACTTTTTGCATTCTCGGGGTATAATAAATCTCAAAAAAATATGTGGTTTTATTCCACTAAAAATTAAGATTTTCTAGTAATAAAAACAAGATTTTTTTTTTAGAATTCTCTGGGTATAATAAATCTTGAAAAAATGGTGGGTTTTTTTCCACTAAAAATTCGGATTTTCTAGTAATAAAAACAAGAATTTTTTGAGTTTTTAGAATTCACACTTTAATATATAAGCCCCCCCCCCGGGTTGATACATTTCTCAGCAGTATCTGTGGAATATGCACAACTATTGTATCAAGTCTAACAGCTGTCTGTAATGAAACCCAGGGATTCTGCTCAGCAGGGACAAACATAACAAATGTATCAACTAAATGTATCAATTTAGAACAGTTCACAGGGTCGACGACCCCCCCCCAGAGCTGCTTTAGAAGGTTAAAAATTAATTTTACACTTAAATATTAGAAAAACAGTCACATTTAGAAAATGGAAAGTAATTGGGAAAAGTTTTTTCTGGTGAACTGTCTGAAACCCAACTGAACTGGTAAAAAGTGTTTGGTAGGTGAACAACCCATTTAATTTTAGAAAGCCTAAAACTGGAAGTTATTCTATTTGTTATCATATTGATTTTTATGGTTTATTGTGAAAACCAAATAAAATATTTCAAACCTAAAACTGGGGAAATTGGCTTTAGTGAAGCTGCTATTGTTTTTCTTTTCTGTCTCTTTTTTTTTCTCCCTTCGTGCCTTTCATCGGGTACAATAGATGTCTTGTCAGCTCTTGTTTAGAAACCCGTTCCTTGCGATTCCCCAGGCCTGTGATTTCGGAAGACAGCGTCGCTAGACGTGGGGCCGAGCACTTCAGACAAAATGGAAGGTGTGACACTCAACGCTGCGTGCCATGTTTCAGCAGATACGGGGCGGCACAGCTAAAAATGTCAGTAATGTGTCCAGCTGAAGTCAAAATTGACTTCACTTGTTATATCAGGAGACTTATCAGTTGCTTCCGTTGTGATGCAGGTGCCTGGAGTCTCTATATGTAATGGAGCTCATACCCAACGGTTTAACTACAGAGGCAGAAGACCCTGCGCTGCAGGGAGGCCCAGGAGGTACAGGGGCCCCATGAGGCCTTAAATAATGAACAATTTCAACATATATTGGTAAAATAAGGACAACCACTGGATATGTTGGGGGCCCTAAAATTAATTTGCTGTGGGGCCCAGTAACATCTAGTTAAACCGCTGCTCATATCATTAGGAGCTGAAAGTATATTTATTTTATTCCCTAAACACACACACACAAACTACTCGAATCAGAGGTGGTAGATTTAGATATTAACAAGTCCTTTGCCCGTCTGGGAACAGAATTACTTATATCCCAAATGTATTTGGTAACTAGGTATATATTTCCCCCTCTGAAAATGAGAGTTTCCACAAACCTAGCTGGTAAAACACATGACGAGGTTAGGGCCAGTATTACAAGCAATATAATTGCAGATACATTTATAATACCCTTTGTTTTTGCACCAGGCCCACCCACTTTATGCTCTATCCACCCCAATGTTAACCTTTCTCTTCCCCAATCTGCTCATGACCCACCCATTACATCATCACTTTGCCTCATTTGTATCATCAGCCTGCCCCCATGTGTCACCACCCACCTACCCAACACAGCCTGTCAAAAAGAACATTTTCAAAAAGTGTCAAGCCTACTGGTGATGTTTCTGCATATAACCCATCTCAGTCACCACCAGAGCTGCTGGGTCTGACACAGGTATTTAAATAGACCAAAGCTTTGGTCTGAGTTGGCTTCAGTCCTGAAAGGGATGGCATAGGTTGGGAATCACTACTAAGCAGCCATTATTTCTCTTTATCTCTTCCTATTAGGAAGTAGACCTTCTCAACTAGGCAACCTATTAGGAAGCAGGCCCTCACATACTAAGAAACCTATTAGGAAGCAGACTTTCACATACTAGGGGGCCTATTATGAATCAGAACTTCTAATACTAGGGAACCTATTACAAAGCAGACCCTCACATAATAAAGAACCTATTGGGAAGTAGACCTCCTCATACTAGAGAAGCTGTAACAAAACAGGCCTGCTCATAGTAGGAGACCTATTAGAAAGCAGACCCTCCCATACTTAGGTACCTATTAGGAAGTAGACTTTCACATACTAGGGGACCTGTTAGGAAGCAGACCTTCTCATACTAGGAACCTAATAGGAAACAGACCATCTCATACTAGGGAACCTATTACGAAGCAGACCCTCACATACTAAGAAACCTATTATGAAGCAGACGTTCACATACTAGGGGGCCTATTATGAATCAGAACTTGTCATACTAGGGAACCTATTAAGAAGCATGACTTCCCTACTTAGGAACCTATTAGGAAGTAGACCTTCTCATACTAGGGAACCTATTACAAAGCAGACCCTCACATAATAAGGAACCTATTAGGAAGTAGACCTCCTCATACTAGAGAAGCTGTAAGGAAGCAGACCTTCTCATAGTAGGGGACCTATTAGGATTCAGAACTTCTCATACTAGGTTACCTATTAAGAAGCATACCTTCCTATACTTGGGAACCAATTAGGAAATAGACCATCTCATACTAGGGAACCTATTAGGGAGCAGACATTCTCATACTAGGGAACCTATTACGAAGCAGACCCTCACATACTAAGGAATCTATTATGAAGCAGACTTTCACATTCTAGGGGGCCTATTAGGAATCAGAACTTCTCATACTAGGTTACCTATTAAGAAGCATACCTTCCTATACTTGGGAACCAATTAGGAAATAGACCTTCTCATACTAGGGAACCTATTAGGGAGCAGACCTTCCCTTACTTGGAAACCTATTAGGAAGTAGACTTTACTTACTAGGGGACCTGTTAGGAAGAAGACCTTCACATACTAGGGGACCTATTAGAAAGCAGACCTCCTCATACTAGGGAACCTGTTAAAAAGCAGACCTTCATTTAGCAGTTGACCTTTTAGGAAGCAGACCTTCTCTTACTAGGGGAACTTGCTGCTTTGTTGTGATTAGGCTGAATGAAATGCTTTCACTTTGGAAAAACTCTAGTATTTCCTGAACTGGAAATTATTTAATGAAGGCATAACACCTGCCTCGATTCATGTAAATTATAACTCCTGCCCATCCCAGCTGTTCATTCCCACCCAACAGAGCTCTATCCTGCCTTCGTCTCCAACCATATTCTCCCTTTCCCTCCTCCTTACCCTGTTATGTTAAGATACAAGCATTGCTCTGACTGGAGGAGACTCTCTTCCAATAAGCTTGTTATCAGTACTGACATTCAGGAATGTAAGATGTCAAAATATATTGGCGCTCTATAAATACATGTTATTAATAATAATAATAATGTCAGGATCCGTATCCTTCACCCTTCCTCCTATCTGCAGAGGTTCTCTTGAAACAATTCACACTTGTTGGGGGGGGGGTCGTATTCTCACAATTAATCTTTTTTCAGTAATAAGCAATGGCAAAACAAGGCATTTTGTTTCTGTTTGTGATTTATTTATTTGTAGTGCGGGTACGGCTTTATATGCTCTGTATTTTATCTGAGTGATTGATATATTTCATATGTGCTGACTCAGGGAAAGAAAATTCTCTAAAATACTTTTCAGCTGTTTGGAACATAACAGCACAAACAGCAAAAATTCATCGAAAGAACAGATTATATGCTAGGACTTAAATACTTTCCAAAACACGCTTTAAACTGCTGCGTCTGAATTTTATTTTGCTGCTGAT
Organism: Xenopus petersii; assembly: GCA_038501925.1. NCBI lineage: Eukaryota > Metazoa > Chordata > Amphibia > Anura > Pipidae > Xenopus > Xenopus petersii. The sequence continues at coordinate 10,736,699 of CM076681.1, read as the reverse complement.
TCAGGTATATAAAAATTACCTGATACACTGCTGTATGATATATATATATTAAATGATAAAATCCTGCTACCGGTGTTACTGCGGAGGCGAGTAAAGTACTGACTAAAAGGCACATTAGCTGGGACATTGTAGTATTTATGTAAAGTTTATGGCAATACAAATAAGGAGCTCATTTGTATAGCAAATGATATGGATATGGAAAGTATAATAATGACACATTGTGTAGATTTTACTACAGTTTACAGTTGAAATAATAATACAAGTAAACAAAACCTTTTCATCCTGCTCTGTTTCTTGGTGTGAGTGCAGCCATGTTGTTGGCTGGGGGTTGGACTACATCTAAGCTCCTCCCTTTTTTATGCCCCCAAGTGTTGAAAGCTGATGTGTCAGTCTATTCTCTATACATAAAAGGATGTAGCAAAAGAAAGATCTTACTTATTGCCCCCAGAAGCAGTGCAAATAAATATATTAAGAGCAGGAATAACATTTGCCCTTGATTCAGATATCTGGAGTCTTCTCTTTTGGTTGCTTCTAACATGAATTGTGTGTTTCTAGGAAAGAGATCAGACATTTTTGGTTACTGACCTTAATGACACCTGATTTCTCAGTGTAGGCAGGGGTGAGGTGATATTTTTTTGGGGAAAGGCTACTAATTAAAGAGTTGGGATCAGCAATGATGGCATTATCATGGTGGGCATAGCGAGAAGTAACCTTCAAACTACAGCTTGCTGGGAGCCTAAGCAGACCCTCCTTGAGGTTCTCCCATGTGTGTCCACTATGGAGCCCATCCGTGTGGGCCAAAAAAATTCATGAGACAACATCTTTGCTACTCCCAAGCAGCAAAATCCAACTGCAACAAGAGCATTTGCACAATGTCCAATAACAAAAGCCCATCTCCGTTATGTTCAGCAGATCTTCTATCTCCAGACCTGAGTCTGAGTAGACCCACTATGCACTCATACTTACTGGAAGCATATATGAGGTTTGAAACCTATGAAGGAAATGTATGTTTAACACTTCCCCCAAATGGCACACAGATGGAGCACAATATTTAAACATTTAGCCCTGGTAGTTTACCATGTTAACTGTGTCATTCTATTGATCTTTAGCACTCTCTTTGCCACTGAAATAAATGCTGTGACACCATGGGGGAAACTTACTAAAGGTCAAAGTGGCCGTCGCTAGCGGAAATTCACCAGAAATCCAATCTGCAGGGACATCGCTAATTCATTAACAGGAGCAGATGTCAATTTGCTAGCGAAAGATACCATCGCTAACGAAGTTTAGCAACCTCTCACCAGGCGAATTTTCGCTCAGACAAATAATCGTTAATTCATCAAAGTGCGCATTTTCCACTACGTTACCCCTTTTTGCCAGAGTTTGATTCACCAGGTTATACCTGCAATAAGATGAAGCCACATCCTCCTCAATCTTAAATCAGTGACATCATATCCTGTATGCTGAAAAGTTATTAAAAAAAGTTAAAACACTGGTGTTTTTTCATATTTTAAAGCGGGATTGCCTTCAAAAGTCCTAACTATCAAAGATTATGTGTTAACATTTCTTTCCCAACCATGTGAGGAGCAGGCCACATTAGTTTTAGGGTGGGCTCATGTCTAGGACATTAGAGGATCTTTTGCCTTTATTTTGCTTCCTTGGACATGTGTAATAATAAGTGGCCACTTCAAGCATTTGCACCAACATCTCTAATAAAGACGGATATATGTGACCTATATGTACCCGCCCTATTTAAATTGGCGTAATCATAAGTGTATCAACCAAGTTTTGCTTGGCAGAAATGAATGCTAGTAAAAAATTGCTATGAAATGCTCGCGCTGACAAATTTTTGGTAGCAAAACTTCCATCGTTCGTCTGCCGAGATGTAAATTCGCATTTTGAGGAATCAATGTACGAGCTGCGAATTAACGTCTAACAAAGTGGCGCAAAGTGTGGTGTAGTCTTCCAAGGCGAAGATTCTCCCTTTAGTGTATTTCTCCACGTGATGCTAAAATCACCTTTCTCCATCTGTAGTTGCCATCATTGTCAGAAACACATGGGGATTGGGCCTTTGCAACATACAAAAATTAAGTAAAACTCAGGCCCGGATTTGTGGAAAGGCCACCAAGGCCCAGGCCTAGGATTTTAGGGGGCGGCATGCTGCCCAACCACACCCACATTGGTTCAGAAACTCTGGGGATGCGCAGGAGCTACAATAGGTTTTTAAATTTCCCGTCCACCAATCCCCATTGCTCAAGTCCTGATGATGAAAATTTGCGCAAATAAAGAGGAGGGGACAGGGGGCGATGAACAGCAGCAGGGCTAGGGGTGCCCACTATGTAAATCCGGCCCTGGTAAAACTGGTAGACTTCCGGACCTTGGTTCATTGAAGAACCTTTTTGCAACTGCAAAGAGATTCTTTAATTCAACAGAGAGTAGTCACCTGGGACCTGGGAATTAGCCGTGCCATAACAACACAGAGAAAGGAATTAAAAGTTCTCTGCTCTCTGTAATGTAACCGATATCTCACCACTGCGCATCCCAAGAGCAGTATGGGGTTTAATGGGTACATTATAATTATCAATTAGGAAACTAAAAATAAAAGTTTTGCAGAGCCTTAACAGCAGTTTCAGGAGGAACTTTAGCTGTCTAATGGTTGGTTCAGCACTGCAGGACTTGGCAGCGGTATATAATGGGGCTGATAATGATTTTGGCATCTTTATGCGGCTATTAATAAGGCAGGAGTGATGGAGGCTGCAATAACAAGCGGATCCAGAGTGCAGTCTCTCACCTGGGCAGGAGTTGGTGAATAGGATAGAGAGGCAGAATGAGAAGGTTGGCAGCTGTGTGGGCTCCCAGACTGTGGCAAAGTGGTTTGAAATTGATGCCAACCTTTGTGCTGTTTGTTTCACCTGAGTTCACATAAATCTGACTGATTGCAGGACAGATTGGATTCCTTTTCTGTGCCTTTCTGTCTGTGCATTTCCATATCCCTGCTGCTGGGGCTGAAATGTGCTTAGTATAGGGTAATATTCGCTGACACAAATTTATGGTATCTGCCTGTGTGGCCATCCTGAAGCCCACCATGGCTAGCAACAGCCAAATGTCTAACCAACCATTCTTGTTTTGACTGAGTTTTTTCCTGGTACCCTAATGGGCCAGTCCAATACGTTCTCTGTTCTGGTTATGATCAAACGTATGGAGTTGTTCCTGCAGAATAGAGCTTAGTATAGGGGGAATACCAAAGCTGGCATAGGTTAATGGTACCATGAGGACAGGGTCTGCCGGGTTTTTCCTGGTACCATAGTGGGCCAGTCCAACACTGTCTCTGTTTTGGTTATGAACAACCTATGGGTTTGTTCCTGAATATTAGGGCTTAGGACTATATGGGAATTCCAATGGAATATAGGGTTATGGTACAATATCTGTGTTTCCAGCACTAACTTCATCTAACCAACCACTCTTGAGGTGAAACAATTCTGTAGACAGTGTTAATGAATCAGCGCACAGCCTCTAACCACACATAGCGAATGCATCAATCCTTTACCTATGGATGCACCGTCACCCCCAAAATATCAGCTTTACGATGAGAGAAAGGAGAGCACTCTAATGCAGATTAACTGCTTGTGATTTTCATTTATTGCAGACTGCTATACAGAACATGTTTCGGGCCTTCAGAGCCCTCGCTCACCTTGCGAGCCCGAAGCCGTGCGGCCATTTTTGAAGTCTATCTATCATCTCTTTATATATACAGGGCCACCATTAGAAATCACGGGGTCCCGTACATGATAAATAGAGAGAGAGAGAGAGAGAGAGAGAGAGAGAGAGAGAGAGAGAGAGAGAGAGAGAGAGAGAGAGAGAGAGAGAGAGAGAGAGAGAGATAGATAGATAGATAGATAGATAGATAGATAGATAGATAGATAGATAGATAGATAGATAGATAGATAGATAGATAGATAGATGGTAGATAGATGGTAGATAGATGGTAGATAGATAGATAGATAGATAGATAGATAGATAGATAGATAGATAGATAGATAGATAGATAGATAGATAGATAGATAGATAGATAGATAGATAGATAGACCCTGTAGGGCAGTCCTGTCTCTATAGCCCCCCCCCCAGACTATATTTATGAGTAGCGAGAAGAAATGGTTAATGTACTTATGACTTTTATCTGAAGGTATTTGTCGGGGCTCATCTGCTCAAATGAAATTCTGCCAACACCTTTGCCGAGTTCCGGAACATGCGGCATCTTGAATTCGCTGCTCCATGTTAAACTGATATTTCATTAGCTTGCATGCCAGGGAAGGTGAGAAATGATTCCTTTCATTTAAACAGATATTTGGTTTCTGGCTGAAGCAAAGATAAATCGATTGGAAACAGGAGCCTCTACAGCTGATTGCTTCGACAATCCCCGTCAAAATGTTTTATGTGACCTATGGCAGGAGTTGGGGGGGGGGTTCTTCAGACTTCGAAAATTCCTCTAGATTTTTCTCAGTGCCCGAATTTAAATGGAAATCTGGACGACTCTTGTGGATTCTCTTGATTTCTCTTAAATTTCTCTTCGTTTTCCGGTCGCCTGAAATTTCTTTGTGAGGCAACTTCGGAAAACTAAGCGCACCAAGTGCCATCCAGCCAGTGATTTAGATTCTAGCCGGCGGGAGGTAGTTCAGGGAGATTAGTCGCCCCAAAGAAGAGAAGATTTGTCGCTTTGTGTGTCTTTGCCCTAAGATGAGTTTTATCATATACAATTATTAAAAATCATTAGTGCCTTTAGCAGGAAAGGAAATGTCTTGTTTGATCTATAGTTGTATAAGTTCCCCTTTAAGTACCACCAACATTCTGTATTTACAGTAGGACCCTAAATCCTAAATGAATTGTTGGGAACGTATGACTAAGGGGTGTCGATCTATTCCACCCTCATTCTTTCTATTACTGCCCTTGGTGTTAGTTTGCAATTAGCATCCAGACAAGACGACTGTCACTTCATTAGCAGCTCCATAGAACTGAACAAGGAGCAACAAACAGCCCCTCACCTCTCCTGATATCCGCCAGTGTCAGTTTTCCTGTTCTACAGTAGTAAAGGTGTTCGAATTAAACGGTTTTATTTGAGTAAGTTCCCCAGATGAACGTAGAGGAGCAATGATGGATTAATTGACCCAGAATGAATGAGTGGATTCATCAGCAAGAAGTTGTGTTGGATGAGAAAGCAAAAGAAGACAATTCTGAGAGACCCCATACATGGTCAAAAGCACTATATTAGAAGGCATGTAAGCTTACTATAGTAAATATTGCAATACCTGTTACACCATTTTATGTTTCCCTGATTCTAACATACACAAACCATAAAATCTATGTCTGCTAGTTTTAGTCGGATGGGTGTTTGCAGTTCTGAAGCAACACTTCTGTATCTCACTGTTGTTTGACTTCTGTCTGCAGAGTCTTGACCTTTGGTCAGCATGTCATTGTATGATTACCTGAGACCACTTTCATCAGCCTTCCCTTCCCCCCTATCTGCCTTAGGTCTGGCCTTTGTAAGTACCAGGACTAGGGGTCTTTATCTTTAATTTATATTAATAGTCCTAAATACCAGCCATTACCCATCATGGAATAGGGTGTTCTCGTTGTTCTATTGTTAATATCATTATTTTATTGTCAGCGGGGAGGCAGGGGAGGCAATTCGGGGAGATTAGTCGCCCCGAAGAAGAGGAGATTTGTCGCTTGGCAACTAATCTCCCCGAATCTTGAGTGTGTGCCCTGACCCTTAAGGTTATGGATTGATTCTTGCTACGCGTGTAAAGCTAATTCTCATTGTAGCTCCCCACCTCATTCATCATAGTTTTCCCTTTCCGAAATCTTTTATATCCCTGATATTTTCTCCGAATTATAAGTGGAATAAAATATTTAAGTGCCAAACTATAAACATCTCCCTGATCATTGTTTGGAGATCACTGTCATTTATAACACAATCTTCTTCCCTTCTCTCTTCTCTGTGCCTGACAGTTTAGAGCAGTCGCATCACATACTGTATAATAAACTGCCTTTTTTACACCCTCTCTGGCGCATTCATCTTACAAAATATCCCAGATATACAGTATATATTTCTGCAGCTTCTATTGGAAATCGGGACAATCAGATGATATTTCAATTACTCAGGGCCATGTTGTGGGTCTATTTTAAAAAACCAGCAGAGGGAGACCAACACTGGGGTGTGTAGGGCTTAGCTCTTAATCCTGATAACTCTTCCTCAATGACATCACAGCTAATGAATATGAAAAGTCCCTCTGAAATGATAGACTGGAAATGAATTACTGACTAGTGACAAGCCAATCTGTCCCGTTTCCCTGCAATTGACAAATGGCGACTTTCTCAACACACAATATAGTAACGTTGAGACTAGAGCCCTGGTTCACATACTTTGGGTCTGGTGGTGGGAGGCCAGTTATGATGATATTAGGAGAGAATGCCTATTTGTTACCCTAGATATACCTGGGAGTCAACCTGGAAGACTGGTTGGATAGATGTCACCTCTTTTGAAGAGTTACAATGTGCCATTGTAAATGGATTAGTGGAAGAGTTTATATGCCGAGAACTTCCCACACCAGTCAGTTGAACTGAAGAAGCTGCTCGGATGAGTAGTGAAACGTCTTCATTGATTACTCAGCAAGTCCAGTTGTTTTTAGATTGACCTATACTAGATATATCTTTGTATATGTTATCCTGCCACACACTAAAGGGAGCTGCCATTATCAAAGATTGGACCTTTGAGAGAGGCCCTGGCCAAAGGTTGGACGTTAAAGGAAGGCTTGAACTGAAGTCTTACAACCAAATATGTAGTGCCCAATGATATGTAATTGTAACGCTCACGTTCTCTGGAACCTTGAACGGTGATGGGTACACTCACCATGCATGGGGGCTCCCTGTGGATTCTGGTTTTCACCTACGCCCTTTTGGGGCCCCGGGCTTTCTGCTGCGGAAAACCAACAAGGAAGTGCGTAACAACAATAAGTTCGTAAATGAGGTACTGGCAAGGATTTAGAGGAGACGTGGTCGAGAATCAGGCGAGGGGTTCAAGGCAGGCGGCAAATATCGGAGTCAAAGTCAGGCAGAAAACCAGAAACTGGAACCAGCTTGGGCATTCACAAAATGGAGAACTGGCCTTTTAAAGCTGTTTTGGTGCCAATAATTAAAATTTAGACATCACGACGCTCTGCGCCAGACACCGGCGTAACTTGGGGCCAGAATGCAGAAGTGCGTGCCAACAGTCTAGGCGCAACGCGCAGGGAAGTAAGAGATCTCCGCAAACTTCCAGCGCGTCTTACAGTTATGCCCAGTTAAATGTATTGAGGCCAAGACCTATATAAGTAGGGGTGTTTCTCATATCGATTATGTTTTTTTCTTTTTTAATCATTTATACTATCTGACACATCAAATAAGACGTAAGTTTGAGAAGCCAGTAACTAAGAATGTATATGGCTATTTCTCTAATATCATTGGTCCAGAGAGTGTCCTATAACAAGTAGTTTAAAGGGGACCTGTCACCCCAAGAAATAATTCCAGATTCTCATCTGTTGACAAGCATTGTAACACCTCAAAATCTTGTTCATGCATTAGAATGGGGGACCTGATGTCCATACCTGTGCCTTGGTTACACAATTATAGACTGTGAACAGAGAGCAGGAATGTGGGGAGTGCAGCATCATGCAGGGAATGCAGAATGGAAAGTGAAAGTAAGGGCCGGTAATATCTGATTGACAGCTGAAATCTTTAAAGCATTTTTAATGATGGATGTTTTAATGGAAAAAAGTCAATTTTTTTTATTTTTACTATACAGCTTTTATGTCTGGGTATCAGGTCCACTTTAAATCAAGTGCTTACTTCTAATAGCTAGGTGTGTGTGTGTGTGTGTGTGTGTTAATGATACATTCCAAACCAACACAGCCAGAGGTTAAGAAGTAGGCTATGGAAACCCCCACAAAATGGCATCAGAGAGAGGAGTGCTCTATGGCAGTGGAGAGGGCTTGGAGCTAGTGATACGTGGGTTGCCCCATAAAGCAGAAGTGACCCATGGGTTGACCACTAGTAATGCAAGCTTGAGTTGAAATTTGGCCAGCCATTGTGGGTTAGTTATGTGGGTCAGACTGTGGGATTACACTCCTCCACTGCTCCTCAAAATTCCCTGTCTTGGAACCAGAGGCAGGCACATAAGTTGCATACAGAGCAAGAAGACTTGGGTACTGGGTACAGGTTGAGTGCGGGTCCTACAATGGCAAAATTTTGTGGATTAGGGTTGGGTATGGCTTACGGTTTGGTGGGTTAAGGTCAAGTGCGGGTTGAGGTTTTTTTGACCAGCACATCACTACATGGAGGGACATTGTGACTAGTTTGATCAACAAACGTCTTCTGTACTTAAGTAGACTGGAACCTGCCTGACTGATGGGTGCATTGGGTTTTTGGGCCAAACCATGCAACACTATTGTGTTTTACTGGGGCCTTGTGATGAGTTTGACCCACAACCTGCCCCTGTACTTAGGATGTAGACCCAAACACACTCTACTGATGGGGTCTCCTTAGGTATATCTCGTGGAGCCTGATCTCAATATTTTCTCTCAAGTGGGAAGAGTAATAAACCCAACTCTACTTCAGTGCTCTCAAGTGTTCTGTTCTTCACCGTTCTTTTAATAAATGTTATCCTTCTGTTAAAAAACAGAAACGTCAGTCATGCCTGGACATTCCAGTAGAGCAAGAGGTTATAGTGATATTAGATTGTGATTAGACTGACAGTAGAATTCAGCCGACACAGAGCAGCAATTCTCTCATGAAATCCTCGCAGTGACAGAATGTTAATGTGACAGCCTGATAAGAATTCCATTTTTTTGTCAGCTCAGGATATTATATCAGATTTAATTCCAGTTAATAATTGCTATCATTGGTAAAGGGACCGAGTTGGTAAAACATTTACGGCTTCTGGCACGTAGTAGTACCTCGCCTTAGTGAGTGTGGCCTGTTAATATTCTCACCTTTTAATGAGCTCTCAGAGGTAACACATTGCAGAGTTAAACAGTGACATTAATGGCTCCTTATTACCATATTTTGTTTCTGTCCAATTAAACTGAGCTGAGAACTCGAGGTGCATAAAATAAAAGTTTCAGCTAAAGTGGATTGATCTGTTATTGAGATAAGGTTAGTCTCAACAGGAAAGACTTCAACTAGACAGGTTTCCATGGATTAATAAGAAGGCAATGTAACCTTTAGGAAATGTTCCCACAATAAATCATGGTAATATCAATGATGAAAGAAGATATTGTTGACAAAAAGTGAATAATTAGTGTTTGTGAAAAGATTTCCAATGGCAAACTCCACTGCACATACTCACTCCCACTAACATGATGCATCTGGTTCTTTGCCTACTATACCTGCTATCCCACAGTCACACTCCCTTCCCAGAGACTATTATCCACTGTTACTATAGACACCATCTCTCCCTACTATACCTGCTATCCCACAGTCACACTCCCTTCCCAGAGACTATTATCCACTGTTACTATAGGTACCATCTCTCCCTACTATACCTGCTATCCCACAGTCACACTCCCTTCCCAGAGACTATTATCCACTGTTACTATAGGCACCATCTCTCCCTACTATACCTGCTATCCCACAGTCACACTCCCTTCCCAGAGACTATTATCCACTGTTACTATAGGCACCATCTCTCCCTACTATACCTGCTATCCCACAGTCACACTCCCTTCCCAGAGACTATTATCCACTGTTACTATAGGCCCCATCTCTCCCTACTATACCTGCTATCCCACAGTCACACTCCCTTCCCAGAGACTATTATCTCACTGTTACTATAAACACCATCTCTCCCTACTATACCTGCTATCCCACAGTCACACTCCCTTCCCAGAGACTATTATCTCACTGTTACTATAAACACCATCTCTCCCTACTATACCTGCTATCCTACAGTCACACTCCCTTCCCAGAGACTATTATCCACTGTTACTATAGACACCATCTCTCCCTACTATACCTGCTATCCCACAGTCACACTCCCTTCCCAGAGACTATTATCCACTGTTACTATAGGCACCATCTCTCCCTACTATACCTGCTATCCCACAGTCACACTCCCTTCCCAGAGACTATTATCCACTGTTACTATAGGCACCATCTCTCCCTACTATACCTGCTATCCCACAGTCACACTCCCTTCCCAGAGACTATTATCCACTGTTACTATAGGCCCCATCTCTCCCTACTATACCTGCTATCCCACAGTCACACTCCCTTCCCAGAGACTATTATCCACTGTTACTATAGACACCATCTCTCCCTACTATACCTGCTATCCCACAGTCACACTCCCTTCCCAGAGACTATTATCCACTGTTACTATAGACACCATCTCTCCCTACTATACCTGCTATCCCACAGTCACACTCCCTTCCCAGAGACTATTATCTCACTGTTACTATAAACACCATCTCTCCCTATTATACCTGTTATCCCACAGTCACACTCCCTTCCCAGAGACTATTATCTCACTGTTACTATAAACACCATCTCTCCCTACTATACCTGCTATCCCACAGTCACACTCCCTTCCCAGAGACTATTATCTCACTGTTACTATAAACACCATCTCTCCCTACTATACCTGCTATCCTACAGTCACACTCCCTTCCCAGAGACTATTATCTCACTGTTACTATAGACACCATCTCTCCCTACTATACCTGCTATCCTACAGTCACACTCCCTTCCCAGAGACTATTATCCACTGTTACTATAGGCCCCATCTCTCCCTACTATACCTGCTATCCCACAGTCACACTCCCTTCCCAGAGACTATTATCCACTGTTACTATAGGCCCCATCTCTCCCTACTATACCTGCTATCCCACAGTCACACTCCCTTCCCAGAGACTATTATCTCACTGTTACTATAAACACCATCTCTCCCTACTATACCTGCTATCCCACAGTCACACTCCCTTCCCAGAGACTATTATCCACTGTTACTATAGACACCATCTCTCCCTACTATACCTGCTATCCCACAGTCACACTCCCTTCCCAGAGACTATTATCCACTGTTACTATAGACACCATCTCTCCCTACTATACCTGCTATCCCACAGTCACACTCCCTTCCCAGAGACTATTATCCACTGTTACTATAGGTACCATCTCTCCCTACTATACCTGCTATCCCACAGTCACACTCCCTTCCCAGAGACTATTATCCACTGTTACTATAGGCACCATCTCTCCCTACTATACCTGCTATCCCACAGTCACACTCCCTTCCCAGAGACTATTATCCACTGTTACTATAGGCACCATCTCTCCCTACTATACCTGCTATCCCACAGTCACACTCCCTTCCCAGAGACTATTATCCACTGTTACTATAGGCCCCATCTCTCCCTACTATACCTGCTATCCCACAGTCACACTCCCTTCCCAGAGACTATTATCCACTGTTACTATAGACACCATCTCTCCCTACTATACCTGCTATCCCACAGTCACACTCCCTTCCCAGAGACTATTATCCACTGTTACTATAGACACCATCTCTCCCTACTATACCTGCTATCCCACAGTCACACTCCCTTCCCAGAGACTATTATCTCACTGTTACTATAAACACCATCTCTCCCTACTATACCTGCTATCCTACAGTCACACTCCCTTCCCAGAGACTATTATCCACTGTTACTATAGACACCATCTCTCCCTACTATACCTGCTATCCCACAGTCACACTCCCTTCCCAGAGACTATTATCCACTGTTACTATAGGCACCATCTCTCCCTACTATACCTGCTATCCCACAGTCACACTCCCTTCCCAGAGACTATTATCCACTGTTACTATAGGCACCATCTCTCCCTACTATACCTGCTATCCCACAGTCACACTCCCTTCCCAGAGACTATTATCCACTGTTACTATAGGCCCCATCTCTCCCTACTATACCTGCTATCCCACAGTCACACTCCCTTCCCAGAGACTATTATCCACTGTTACTATAGACACCATCTCTCCCTACTATACCTGCTATCCCACAGTCACACTCCCTTCCCAGAGACTATTATCCACTGTTACTATAGGTACCATCTCTCCCTACTATACCTGCTATCCCACAGTCACACTCCCTTCCCAGAGACTATTATCCACTGTTACTATAGGCACCATCTCTCCCTACTATACCTGCTATCCCACAGTCACACTCCCTTCCCAGAGACTATTATCTCACTGTTACTATAGGCACCATCTCTCCCTACTATACCTGCTATCCCACAGTCACACTCCCTTCCCAGAGACTATTATCCACTGTTACTATAGGCCCCATCTCTCCCTACTATACCTGCTATCCCACAGTCACACTCCCTTCCCAGAGACTATTATCCACTGTTACTATAGACACCATCTCTCCCTACTATACCTGCTATCCCACAGTCACACTCCCTTCCCAGAGACTATTATCCACTGTTACTATAGACACCATCTCTCCCTACTATACCTGCTATCCCACAGTCACACTCCCTTCCCAGAGACTATTATCTCACTGTTACTATAAACACCATCTCTCCCTACTATACCTGCTATCCTACAGTCACACTCCCTTCCCAGAGACTATTATCCACTGTTACTATAGACACCATCTCTCCCTACTATACCTGCTATCCCACAGTCACACTCCCTTCCCAGAGACTATTATCCACTGTTACTATAGGCACCATCTCTCCCTACTATACCTGCTATCCCACAGTCACACTCCCTTCCCAGAGACTATTATCCACTGTTACTATAGGCACCATCTCTCCCTACTATACCTGCTATCCCACAGTCACACTCCCTTCCCAGAGACTATTATCCACTGTTACTATAGGCCCCATCTCTCCCTACTATACCTGCTATCCCACAGTCACACTCCCTTCCCAGAGACTATTATCCACTGTTACTATAGACACCATCTCTCCCTACTATACCTGCTATCCCACAGTCACACTCCCTTCCCAGAGACTATTATCCACTGTTACTATAGACACCATCTCTCCCTACTATACCTGCTATCCCACAGTCACACTCCCTTCCCAGAGACTATTATCTCACTGTTACTATAAACACCATCTCTCCCTACTATACCTGCTATCCCACAGTCACACTCCCTTCCCAGAGACTATTATCTCACTGTTACTATAAACACCATCTCTCCCTACTATACCTGCTATCCCACAGTCACACTCCCTTCCCAGAGACTATTATCTCACTGTTACTTTAAACACCATCTCTCCCTACTATACCTGCTATCCTACAGTCACACTCCCTTCCCAGAGACTATTATCTCACTGTTACTATAGACACCATCTCTCCCTACTATACCTGCTATCCTACAGTCACACTCCCTTCCCAGAGACTATTATCCACTGTTACTATAGGCCCCATCTCTCCCTACTATACCTGCTATCCCACAGTCACACTCCCTTCCCAGAGACTATTATCCACTGTTACTATAGGCCCCATCTCTCCCTACTATACCTGCTATCCCACAGTCACACTCCCTTCCCAGAGACTATTATCCACTGTTACTATAGACACCATCTCTCCCTACTATACCTGCTATCCCACAGTCACACTCCCTTCCCAGAGACTATTATCCACTGTTACTATAGACACCATCTCTCCCTACTATACCTGCTATCCCACAGTCACACTCCCTTCCCAGAGACTATTATCTCACTGTTACTATAAACACCATCTCTCCCTACTATACCTGCTATCCCACAGTCACACTCCCTTCCCAGAGACTATTATCTCACTGTTACTATAAACACCATCTCTCCCTACTATACCTGCTATCCCACAGTCACACTCCCTTCCCAGAGACTATTATCCACTGTTACTATAGACACCATCTCTCCCTACTATACCTGCTATCCCACAGTCACACTCCCTTCCCAGAGACTATCCACTGTTACTATAGGCACCATCTCTCCCTACTATACCTGCTATCCCACAGTCACACTCCCTTCCCAGAGACTATTATCTCACTGTTACTATAAACACAATCTCTCCCTACTATACCTGCTATCCCACAGTCACACTCCCTTCCCAGAGACTATTATCTCACTGTTACTATAGACACCATCTCTCCCTACTATACCTGCTATCCCACAGTCACACTCCCTTCCCAGAGACTATTATCTCACTGTTACTATAGGCACCATCTCTCCCTACTATACCTGCTATCCCACAGTCACACTCCCTTCCCAGAGACTATTATCTCACTGTTACTATAGGCACCATCTCTCCCTACTATACCTGCTATCCCACAGTCACACTCCCTTCCCAGAGACTATTATCTCACTGTTACTATAAACACCATCTCTCCCTACTATACCTGCTATCCCACAGTCACACTCCCTTCCCAGAGACTATTATCCACTGTTACTATAGGCACCATCTCTCCCTACTATACCTGCTATCCCACAGTCACACTCCCTTCCCAGAGACTATTATCTCACTGTTACTATAAACACCATCTCTCCCTACTATACCTGCTATCCCACAGTCACACTCACTTCCCAGAGACTATTATCCACTGTTACTATAGACACCATCTCTCCCTACTATACCTGCTATCCCACAGTCACACTCCCTTCCCAGAGACTATTATCTCACTGTTACTATAAACACCATCTCTCCCTACTATACCTGCTATCCCACAGTCACACTCCCTTCCCAGAGACTATTATCCACTGTTACTATAGGCACCATCTCTCCCTACTATACCTGCTATCCCACAGTCACACTCCCTTCCCAGAGACTATTATCTCACTGTTACTATAAACACCATCTCTCCCTACTATACCTGCTATCCCACAGTCACACTCCCTTCCCAGAGACTATTATCCACTGTTACTATAGACACCATCTCTCCCTACTATACCTGCTATCCCACAGTCACACTCCCTTCCCAGAGACTATTATCTCACTGTTACTATAGACACCATCTCTCCCTACTATACCTGCTATCCTACAGTCACACTCCCTTCCCAGAGACTATTATCCACTGTTACTATAGGCCCCATCTCTCACTACTATACCTGCTATCCCACAGTCACACTCCCTTCCCAGAGACTATTATCCACTGTTACTATAGGCACCATCTCTCCCTACTATACCTGCTATCCCACAGTCACACTCCCTTCCCAGAGACTATTATCTCACTGTTACTATAAACACCATCTCTCCCTACTATACCTGCTATCCCACAGTCACACTCCCTTCCCAGAGACTATTATCCACTGTTACTATAGGCACCATCTCTCCCTACTATACCTGCTATCCCACAGTCACACTCCCTTCCCAGAGACTATTATCTCACTGTTACTATAAACACCATCTCTCCCTACTATACCTGCTATCCCACAGTCACACTCACTTCCCAGAGACTATTATTCACTGTTACTATAGGCACCATCTCTCCCTACTATACCTGCTATCCCACAGTCACACTCCCTTCCCAGAGACTATTATCTCACTGTTACTATAAACACCATCTCTCCCTACTATACCTGCTATCCCACAGTCACACTCCCTTCCCAGAGACTATTATCTCACTGTTACTATAAACACCATCTCTCCCTACTATACCTGCTATCCCACAGTCACACTCCCTTCCCAGAGACTATTATCCACTGTTACTATAGGCACCATCTCTCCCTACTATACCTGCTATCCCACAGTCACACTCCCTTCCCAGAGACTATTATCTCACTGTTACTATAAACACCATCTCTCCCTACTATACCTGCTATCCCACAGTTACACTCCCTTCCCAGAGACTATTATCCACTGTTACTATAGACACCATCTCTCCCTACTATACCTGCTATCCCACAGTCACACTCCCTTCCCAGAGACTATTATCCACTGTTACTATAGGCACCATCTCTCCCTACTATACCTGCTATCCCACAGTCACACTCCCTTCCCAGAGACTATTATCCCACTGTTACTATAGGCACCATCTCTCCCTACTATACCTGCTATCCCACAGTCACACTCCCTTCCCAGAGACTATTATCCACTGTTACTATAGACACCATCTCTCCCTACTATACCTGCTATCCCACAGTCACACTCCCTTCCCAGAGACTATTATCCACTGTTACTATAGGCACCATCTCTCCCTACTATACCTGCTATCCCACAGTCACACTCCCTTCCCAGAGACTATTATCCCACTGTTACTATAGGCACCATCTCTCCCTACTATACCTGCTATCCCACAGTCACACTCCCTTCCCAGAGACTATTATCCACTGTGACTATAGGCACCATCTCTCCCTACTATACCTGCTATCCCACAGTCACACTCCCTTCCCAGAGACTATTATCTCACTGTTACTATAAACACCATCTCTCCCTACTATACCTGCTATCCCACAGTCACACTCCCTTCCCAGAGACTATTATCCACTGTTACTATAGGCACCATCTCTCCCTACTATACCTGCTATCCCACAGTCACACTCCCTTCCCAGAGACTATTATCTCACTGTTACTATAAACACCATCTCTCCCTACTATACCTGCTATCCCACAGTCACACTCACTTCCCAGAGACTATTATCCACTGTTACTATAGACACCATCTCTCCCTACTATACCTGCTATCCCACAGTCACACTCCCTTCCCAGAGACTATTATCTCACTGTTACTATAAACACCATCTCTCCCTACTATACCTGCTATCCCACAGTCACACTCCCTTCCCAGAGACTATTATCCACTGTTACTATAGGCACCATCTCTCCCTACTATACCTGCTATCCCACAGTCACACTCCCTTCCCAGAGACTATTATCTCACTGCTACTATAAACACCATCTCTCCCTACTATACCTGCTATCCCACAGTCACACTCCCTTCCCAGAGACTATTATCCACTGTTACTATAGACACCATCTCTCCCTACTATACCTGCTATCCCACAATCACACTCCCTTCCCAGAGACTATTATCTCACTGTTACTATAGACACCATCTCTCCCTACTATACCTGCTATCCTACAGTCACACTCCCTTCCCAGAGACTATTATCCACTGTTACTATAGGCCCCATCTCTCACTACTATACCTGCTATCCCACAGTCACACTCCCTTCCCAGAGACTATTATCCACTGTTACTATAGGCACCATCTCTCCCTACTATACCTGCTATCCCACAGTCACACTCCCTTCCCAGAGACTATTATCTCACTGTTACTATAAACACCATCTCTCCCTACTATACCTGCTATCCCACAGTCACACTCACTTCCCAGAGACTATTATCCACTGTTACTATAGGCACCATCTCTCCCTACTATACCTGCTATCCCACAGTCACACTCCCTTCCCAGAGACTATTATCTCACTGTTACTATAAACACCATCTCTCCCTACTATACCTGCTATCCCACAGTCACACTCCCTTCCCAGAGACTATTATCTCACTGTTACTATAAACACCATCTCTCCCTACTATACCTGCTATCCCACAGTCACACTCCCTTCCCAGAGACTATTATCCACTGTTACTATAGGCACCATCTCTCCCTACTATACCTGCTATCCCACAGTCACACTCCCTTCCCAGAGACTATTATCTCACTGTTACTATAAACACCATCTCTCCCTACTATACCTGCTATCCCACAGTCACACTCCCTTCCCAGAGACTATTATCTCACTGTTACTATAAACACCATCTCTCCCTACTATACCTGCTATCCCACAGTCACACTCCCTTCCCAGAGACTATTATCCACTGTTACTATAGGCACCATCTCTCCCTACTATACCTGCTATCCCACAGTCACACTCCCTTCCCAGAGACTATTATCCACTGTTACTATAGGCACCATCTCTCCCTACTATACCTGCTATCCCACAGTCACACTCCCTTCCCAGAGACTATTATCCACTGTTACTATAGACACCATCTCTCCCTACTATACCTGCTATCCCACAGTCACACTCCCTTCCCAGAGACTATTATCCACTGTTACTATAGGCACCATCTCTCCCTACTATACCTGCTATCCCACAGTCACACTCCCTTCCCAGAGACTATTATCCCACTGTTACTATAGGCACCATCTCTCCCTACTATACCTGCTATCCCACAGTCACACTCCCTTCCCAGAGACTATTATCCACTGTTACTATAGGCCCCATCTCTCCCTACTATACCTGCTATCCCACAGTCACACTCACTTCCCAGAGACTATTATCCACTGTTACTATAGGCACCATCTCTCCCTACTATACCTGCTATCCCACAGTCACACTCCCTTCCCAGAGACTATTATCCACTGTTACTATAGGCACTATCTCTCCCTACTATACCTGCTATCCCACAGTCACACTCCCTTCCCAGAGACTATTATCTCACTGTTACTATAAACACCATCTCTCCCTACTATACCTGCTATCCCACAGTCACACTCACTTCCCAGAGACTATTATCCACTGTTACTATAGGCCCCATCTCTCCATACTATACCTGCTATCCCACAGTCACACTCCCTTCCCAGAGACTATTATCCACTGTTACTATAGGCACCATCTCTCCCTACTATACCTGCTATCCCACAGTCACACTCCCTTCCCAGAGACTATTATCCACTGTTACTATAGGCACCATCTCTCCCTACTATACCTGCTATCCCACAGTCACACTCCCTTCCCAGAGACTATTATCCACTGTTACTATAGGCACCATCTCGAGTCCCTACTATACCTGCTATCCCACAGTCACACTCCCTTCCCAGAGACTATTATCCCACTGTTACTATAGACACCATCTCTCCCTACTATACCTACTATAACACTGTTATCAGTTTCCAGTCATTCCTATATTATAATGCATGCTGTTCACTTCATTATGTAATTCCCTACAGTAAATAAAATGTAGTAGATATATATGTATATATATATACACTATATCTTTTCCCTTTTGCAGTTTTTAACTTGCACTTTAAACGGTTAACGTCACACATACTGGTTATTGGTCTTTCCTTTCTTGATCACATGACTTTATCTGGGGTACTTGATTGGGTGAGTGTTTCTCACTTTTTTCTACTTAAAGTGTACATTGTAAAACATTCAGTGACCTGTTTTAATGTAACAAAATAAACTATATATGTTTTATGTTATAAATCCCAGTGTGCACTCATGCCTTCCTGAAAGATAGATAGATAGATAGATAAATAGATAGATAGATAGATAGATAGATAGATAGATAGATAGATAGATAGATAGATAGATAGATAGATGTAGCTGTTTATCACCATAACCTTACAGGATCTCCATCTCCAATATGTTCTTCGTCTTCTTCAGTGTCTTCCTTTTTCCAAAGCTTTATAACCTTTATAAATTCTGGCACATTCCAGGGCACAACTAGGCATTAGGGAAATCTAGCATAAGCTATCAACAGAAGTGTTTCAAGGGAAATGGAAATTAAATGCAATGCTTTTAAAGCATGGTTAAATATGTATCGTAGGTCATATAATATAATCAATTACCATCCAGAAATTTGCAATGAATGACCCTTTTTAAAGGAGAAGGAAAGGCTAAAATGAAGTAAGCTTTATCAGAAAGGTCTATATAAATACACCAGTAAACCGTCAAAGTAATGTTGCTCTGAGTCCTCTGTCAAAAGAAATACCACATTTATTTCCTTCTATTGTGTACTCATGGGCTAAAAAATACAATATATATATAGTATATAGAAGAGTTTTAGAGTGAGAGTACCCCTTGAGAGAATCTAGAATGTGACTGTTCAGAGACAGGGAACTGTTTCCCTACTAGGTGTCTGGTCCCTAGAGAGAAAAAAGGAGATAGAACCTGCCTTACTTACACGAGTTTTAGAATGAGTGTTCCCCTTGACGAAATCCAAATGGGAAAACTCCAGAGACAGAGAACTGTTTTTTCTGATAATATAGCATGCCTAGTAGGTGTCTGCCTCCTAGAGACAAAACGGTGGATCTGGAACCTACCTTTGAAGAGTTTTAGAGAGAAGGTACCCCTTTACAGAATCCAAATTGGGATCTTCCAGATATAGTGCACTGTTTTCCAGATACAATATCATCCCTACTAGGTATCTGCCTCGTAGAGAAAAATTATTATATGGAACCTACCTTAGATTTATAATGACACCCCCAACCAACTTGAGAGATTCCAACCTGAATTCAGATATAGGGCACTGTTTCCCAGGTGTCTACTAGGTGTCTGCGTCCTAAAGACAAAGGTGGATCTAGAACCTACGTTTGAAGACTTTTATAGAGAAGGCATCCCTTGACAGAATACAAATTGAGATCTTCCAGATATAGTGCACTGTTTTCCAGATACAATATCATCCCTACTAGGTATCTGCCTCGTAGAGAAAAATTATTATATGGAACCTACCTTAGATTTATAATGACACCCCCAACCAACTTGAGAGATTCCAACCTGAATTCTTCCAGGATAAGACACCATTTCTCTGATACTATAGCATCCTTACTAGGCATCTGCCTCCTACAGAGAAAAGAGAAGATGGAACCTACCTTAGTTTTATAATGACACCCCCCCCCAATCAACTTGAGAGAATCCAATCTGAATACCTTCAGGGATAGGACACTATTTAACGGATACTATAGCATCTTTACTAGGTATCTTCCTCCTACAGAGAAAGGAGAAGTTGGAACCTACCTTAGTTTTATAATGACACCCACACCATCTTTAGAGAATCCAACCTGAGAACCTCCAAAGTTAGGACACTGTTTCCCTGATACTATAGCATCCTTACTGGGTATCTGCCTCCTACAGAGAAAGGAGAAGATGGAATCTACCTTAGAAAAGATTAAGAATGAGCCCACCCCTGCCCTTGAGAGAATCAGAACCTCCAGAGATTGGGCAATGTTTCTCTAAAATTAATTATGAAGAAACCTACAAACTGTTGCCTCTGGTAGAAGTCATGTGACCATGCAGTCCTTTAAATGCGTCGTTACCCCAAAGTAGCTCTAAAAGCGAGAAACCTTGATTACATGCAGTATTACAGCGTTTGTTTTCTAATGATCTGTTTATTACAAACACAAGCAACGCACTTTATTTAAGAAAATATGAATTAATTGATTTTACGGCCCGCATTACAACTAATTAGCCAGTGGTACACATCTGCTTAATGAATGCATTGTGCTGTGTTTAAGATTTAAGTTGACAGACGGGATTACATGTTTGTCTTAAAATTAGTGAGGTTGCAACTCCAAAGATCTGTACTCAGGCTGGATTCGGCATGAGTCGGCATGTAGGGCTTAAACTCCCAATTTCAAATATTTGCCAATTAACTTTTAATGTCGCACTTGTAAAGGGAAGGAGTCCTCCCTGCATTTGCATGCAGCTATTGCGAGGGTTTTAATTTAAGCAACAGATTAGCAAAATCATTTTTCTTGCAAACCTCAGAGCCCTCCGGTTCTTCGTATCCTAGAAAAGACTTTCATTTATTTAAAGGGAATTTAGAGTACAGGAGTCGCTTTGCATACATATGTTCATCAAATGGGTATTGGGGAATTATATATATTTGATCCCACATGCAGGAAGGGGAGGGTCTGCGCCGGTCTCAAACCCCAAAACTGTCACTTGGGCTCATTTCTAAACAGTGGGCAAATTTGTACCTGGGCAGTAACCTATAGCACTTTCTACTTTCACTGATTTCTAATGCCAAAACCACATTCTTCCAATCCCAAGAAAAGGATATTGCAGCAAGCAGTAAAAAAAAATATTTTTTAAATATATTAATAGTAAAAAAATTAAGCTGGAAGGGTTGGGACCCGGTTGGGACCCTTGCTATCAGATGGGGGTAAGCTGGTTGATGAAAACAAATAAAAGCGCAGATTCTGAACTCATATTTTTCATCTGTCTACACAAATGAGGAACCAGTAAGTGAAGGTTTCCTTCTTAACAGTCCCAATTCTAGTAATACAACTAATGATGCATGGTTCACACATGAGGAAATTCAAAAGAGACTAGAACATTAGATTAACAAAGGTCCGGGGCTAGATGGTATTCATCCCAGGGTAATTAGCGAGCTTAGCTCTGTGATTGCCAAACCTCTTTACTTAATTTTTCAGGATTCATTGAGATCTGGCATAGTGCCGAGAGACTGGCGAAATTTGTGGTGCCTCTATTAAAAAAAGGATCCCGTTCTCAGCCTCAAAACTATAGGCCAGTTAGTCTGACGTCAGTGGTAGGAAAGCTTTTCGAAAGGGTTATTAAAGGATAAGATACTGGACTTCATAGCAAATCATAATACTATGAGTTTGTGCCATCATGGTTTTATGCGTAATAGATC
Organism: Xenopus petersii; assembly: GCA_038501925.1. Lineage (NCBI taxonomy): Eukaryota > Metazoa > Chordata > Amphibia > Anura > Pipidae > Xenopus > Xenopus petersii. Next base: position 10,714,288 of record CM076681.1, on the reverse strand, counting down.
TTGCCAGACTAACTTAATTTCTTTTTATGAGAAGATAAGTAGAGACCTCGATTCTGGGATGGCAGTGGATATGATTTACTTAGACTTTGCTTAAGCATTTGATACAGTGCCACACAAAAGGTTACTGGTTAAATTAAGGAATGTTGGCCTGGAACATAGTATTTGTACCTGGATAGATAGGCATTGTAAGTGGAGCAACGCAGGGCTCTGTACTAGGTCCCTTGCTTTTCAACTTGTTCATTAATGACCTGGAGGTGGGCATTGAAAGTACTGTTTCTAGTTTTGCAGATGATACTAAATTGTGCAGAACTATAGGTTCCATGCAGGATGCTGCCACTTTGCAAAATTATTTGTCTAAGTTGGAAAACTGGGCAGCAAACTGGAAAATGAGGTTCAATGTTGATAAATACAGGTTATACACTTATATACACATAAAGTTCTGTCTTGCATAAAAAAGGGCATTAACTCAAGAGATGAAAACTTAATTATGCCTCTTTATAGGTCCCTGGTGAGGCCTCATCTGGAGTATGCAGTGCAGTTTTGGACTCCAGTCCTTAAGAGGGATATAAATGAGCTGGAGAGAGTGCAGAGACTAAGTGCAACTAAATTGGTTAGAGGGAGGGAAGAGTTAAATTATGAGGGTAGACTGTCACGGTTTTGGTTGTTTTCTCTGGAAAAAAGGTGCTTGCGAGGGGACATGATTAAACTTTACAAGTACATTAGACGACATTATAGACAAATAGCAGGGGACCTTTTTACCCATAAAGTGGATCACGTACCAGAGGCCTCCCCTTTAGACTAGAAGAAAAGAACTTTCATTTGAAGCAACGTAGGGGGTTCTTCACAGTCAGGACAGTGAGGTTGGGGAATGCACTGCCGGGTGATGTTGTGATGCTGATTCAGTTAATGACTATAAGAGGGACTTGGATGATTTTTTGCACAGACATAATATCAAAGGCTATTGTGATACTAAGCTCTTTAGTTTGTATAGGTATGGGTATATAGAATTTAATTAAAAGTAGGGAGGGATGTGTGCGTATGGATGCTGGGTTTTCATTTGGAGGGGTTGAACTTGATGGACTTTGTTTTTTTTCAACCCAATTTAACTATGTAATTTTACTATGTAACAATGGAGAGCTTTTGTGTACCCTTGTAAAGTTCTATGATTGAATAGCTATCCAAATAAGTCGTTAGTATATGACATAATAATTAACAGGCTACTCTTGGAATAACTAAAGACCAGATAGGTCCAAAATGCATCAGGCGGGGATGCTTCCACATGTCCATAAGCTTTTTAATAGCCTACAACAAAAATTGGATTTTTAACTTTTTTTTTGGAGGTACAGCCTGTTTTTCAGTTTGTCCTGTGGATGTTAATGGGGCCAGCATTCCCATACAGCAGATACAAAGAAAGTGACTAGTCAGGACTTTGACTATAAGGCACTGCTGAAGCTGTTATGTTGGTAATGTGGTACACTTAGAATAACACTCATATACAGCCTGTCTTCATAACATTCTATTCAGAATGTTCTCTTTAAACCTGATGAGTATTTCTATGTTCTTTCCATTGCTTCCCAGGGTATTCCAAGAAATATTGTTTAAACCTTAATTAACATTTAAAGGAGAAGGAAAGGTTAAAACTAAGTAAGCCTTATCAGAAAGGTCCATCTAAATATACCAGTAAACCCCCAAAGAAGTGCTGCTCTGAGTCCCCTGTCAAAAGAAACACTGCATTTCTTTCCTTCTATTGTGTACACATGGGCTTCTGTATCAGACTTCCTGCCTTCAGCTTAAACCTCATTGCCCTGGGCAAGAGCATGCTCAGTTTGCTCCTCTCCCCCCCTCCCTTCTCTACTGTAATCTGAGCCCAGAGCAGGGAGAGACTCAGGCAGGAAGTGATGTCACACCACATTAATACTGCAGCTCCTATCCTCAACAAACAGAGAGTTTCTAGAGCTTTTTACTCAGGTATGGTAAAACATTCTACAGAATAAATATAGTATTCTAGCTTGTGCTATTGCAGCTAATCTATTGGCAATAAAACACCTCTGTAGCTTTCCTTCTCCTTTAAGCTTCTTGAGGTTTAATACTCATTATTTAGCATTGTTACGAATAGTGTTACGAATTGCTGTCTTGGTTACATAAATACCAGAAGAAGGCTGATCTAGAATAAGCAGACAGGTTTTTTTTTCAACTTGATTAAATTAGCTTGAAACCACATTATAATTTCCAGGATCAACTGAGATGCCGGCAGCTTTTGAAGACAGAATCTGGAGGGCCAAGGGCTTAAAATCCCAGACATAAAGATGTAATGATGGTTAAACCAAGTAACATTTTAGAAAGATTATTTTGGACAATTTCAGTCTGACAAATGAAATAACTGGGTAAACGCTTTATTGTGTGCCCATGTGTGAGATGTAGAGACTGTTCAGGCTTGACTCCCCTTTCTCTCGGTCAGTTTGGTATTTTACTGGGAAATATTTAATTTTATTCCAATGAATGCATCCATGTGTACAGGGCGCAAGTTGCAAAGAAACTGGTTTGCACCATGTTTTTTGTACTGTGCGTATCAGTAGTATCAGCTCCTGGGGGTGTAGATCCATATACACTTGTGGGGGAAGGTATAAATACAGAAAGCGCAGGTTCTTGCACTCCATTCTGCACTCACTGCATTTGACAGTGCTGTATTCACGAGTGCCAGGCCTGTGGAGTCACATAGTCATCCTGTCCCCCCCTCACCCATTACTTGACTTGATTAAAATCCTATCACCTAACTTGTCTGTCATTTAGACCCATAATTTACATATGCAAGTTAGTAAACGTTGGTGGGTGCAGGGTGCAAAGGAGCCCTGTACTTACCACTCCAGAAACATGATAGCATTAAATTGAGAAGTTCCTCCATGAAATTTTGCACCTGTTTTTGTTTAGTTGCCTATTTTCTGGTCAGAAGCTCGAAACCATTACGTTGGTTATTGTTTATTAGGAAACTGCTATATATGGTTGTATTGGTAATTAAAGCTCTCTTGATCTTGATCTTTAGAATTTGGATGAATCCCTAGAACAGATATATTACTGTCTACAGTTTTAATAGATCATACCACAACATGATCTACAAATCTGCGCTAGAAGAGGTCATACATACCAGAATCAACCTGGTCTACCATTATGGTCATAACTTCTCAAACTATACATCCAAATCATGTATTTGAAGTTCTCTGAAAAGAAATAAGATTGTTTGTGACCATGAGACTATATAGAGCAGATGGGTGGCACACCATCAGACATGCGCTCCTACCTAGAGTACCTTGTGAGGAGCATACTCATACCCCAGTATGAAGAACAAGTGTATAGAAGACTGTGCCCCCCAGAACATTTCTTAATTTACAATAAAGCACCGTAGTTACTGTAATAGGATAAAAACAAAGTTCTATTAATTGGAGCGAAACTCTAATTGTATTAATATGTGCCAGTGTGTTTTGTTGGATTATGTTTCCCTCCGCCATAGTTAAATAAGAGGGATCTGAAACTATTCAGCTTGTTCTTTATTTCATTCCTCGGCCAAGAATGCATTTTGTGCTTTGATTTGGCAGTCTCCCATTTGACTTAAAGGGAAAATAAGAAGGATTATGTTAGAAATGCAAGTTGTCCCTATGTAAACAGCTGCCTTCCCAAGGCTTTTTGTTCAACTTCATCCACGCTCTTTTCTGTTTGGCCCCAAACAAAATCCAATCACAGCGAACTTCTGGCACAAAGGCGAGAATATCTTCAATCAACAAACCTACGTTCTGGTCTGACGTGGAACCATGTTAATGCTCTGAGACATTAGCAGCAGCAAATTCAATTTATAGGTATTCCAAGAACTATATATAAAAAAAAAAACTTACAGGAAACCCTGGGAATTTTTAAATGGCTCTTAGCATAAATCAAAATACCCAGTTGACAAACACATGAACAGAATCGATCATCTTAACAATTTTGTTTCACTGCTCATCTTTAAAATAACTATTACACCCTCTTTTTTGTACTTTGCTGTGAATGTTGCACTAGTCCTGACACCCTCTTAGTGCAACAAACAAAAATGGTTTGGTGTGGGCTAGCTTGCACGTTATTCACAATGCAAAAGCTGGAGGCTGACTGGGGGAGCAAGGTGCTAGGGTAGGGGTCCTCAATAGTGGTGTACTGGTTGAGAAATTCTCGACCTGCACCCGACACTAATCTGCTCCCTCCCAACCCGCACCAGGCCCGCCGTTACCCCTCTATTTATAGGCCTGTCGTCCTCAACCTTTTTGATCCATGAGCCACATTCTGATGTAAAAGGAGTTAAAGGGATACTGTCATGGGAAAAAACATTTTTATTTAAAATGAATCAGTTAATAGAGCTGCTCCAGCAGAATTCTGCACTGAAATCCATTTCTCAAAAGAGCAAACAGATTTTTTTATATTCAATTTTGAAATCTGACATGGGGCTAGACATTTTGTCAATTTCCCAGCTGCCCCTGGTCATGTGACTTGTGCCTGCACTTCAGGAGAGAAATGCTCGAATACGACCCTATCTCAGTTCAGAATCAACTAAAACACTGATTCAGTCTCTCATCATCTCCCGCCTTGATTACTGCAACTTACTCCTCACAGGTATTCCAACAAGTCACCTTTCACAACTCCAATCTATTCTAAACGCGGCCGCTAGACTCATTCATCTAGCTCGCCGCTCAACATCAACTGCTCCCATATGCATGTCCCTTCACTGGCTCCCAATCTCATCTAGAATCAAATTCAAATTACTTACACTCACATTCAAGGCCCTTAATAAAGAAACCCCTCCCTATATTTCATCTCTAATCTCCAAATACACTCCTTCACGAAACCTACGCTCTGCTTCTGATCTTCGCCTCACTTCTCCTCTGGTCACTTCTGCCCATTCTCGTCTACAAGACTTCTCTCGGGCTTCTGCCACAAGCTGTCAGACTTTCCCCTTCCTTCCAAACTTTCAAGCGCTCCTTAAAGACCCATCTGTTTTCGATGTACCTTAATTAATCATTGCTGTATCAAAAATGACAAATTGTTTATACAATCCTAATGTCTCAATTGTACCCTAACCTTTTAGTTTGTAAACCCTATTGTACTCTGTAATCCTTGTCTGCTATCCACCATTTATTCCCTGTTTGCTATAACTGCAGTAAAGCACTGCGTATCTTGACAGCGCTATATAAATAAATGATGATGATGATGATGATGATGATGCTTTCTGGCAGGCTGCTGTTTTTCCTTCGCAATGTAACTGAATGTGTCTCAGTGGGACATGGGTTTTTACTATTGAGTGCTGTTCTTAGATCTACCAGGCAGCTGTTATCTTGTGTTAGGGAGCTGCTATCTGGTTACCTTCCCATTGTTCTTTTGTTTGGCTGCTGGGGGGGGGGTGATATCAGTCCAACTTGCAGTACAGCAGTAAAGAGTGATTGAAGTTTATCAGAGCACAAGTCACATGACTTGGGGCAGCTAGGAAATTGACAATATGTCTAGCCCCGTGTCAGATTTCAAAATTGAATATAAAAAAATCTGTTTGCTCTTTTGAGAAATGGGTTTCAGTGCAGAATTCTGCTGGAGCAGCACTATTAACTGATTTATTTTGAAAAAAAATTTTTTCCCATGACAGTATCCCTTTAAAGAACAACACAAGCATAAAAATGTTGCTGAGTGGAGCAAAATACGTGCTTTGATTGGCTATTGGTAGCCCTTATGTGGACATGCAGCCTACAGGAGACCTGGTTTTTATGCATCTAAACTTGCCTCCAAACCAGGAATTCAAAAATAAACACCTGTTTTGAGGCCGCTGGGAGCCATATTACACACAGCAAAATTCTGTTTCCAGTTGAAAGTGGTAACTAGCCCACAAAGTCTTCAAAACTGATGTAAATTGTGTGTCCTGTAAACTACACAAATGGCAAGCCTCGTCCTTCCAGTAAATTCTATTTTGTCTCTTCCGTTATTCTGATTCTCTGGGAAGCTAAAAAAACAGTTACATTTTTATATGAAGACCCTTTAGTAACGACAAATTCAGTACATTATTTTACCAATACTTCAGTACAGATCGAATGTCTTCATCTAAGGGTCTACAAAAGGCTACCAAAATGACCGGAAGAGAAATGGTTATACTGAGTAGATCATAGTTTTTGATTCTTAAATCAAAGTTGTTTTCTTTCAAAGAAGACAAATTACAGTATATTGTTCTTTGTCTTCAACGGTCAAGAACATTTTCTCTAACAATGTCCACTGGACTTGCCCACAATATCCTTACAGTCTCATCCAGTCTGGCCAGTTCTTCCCACAGGGAGATACTTCTTATCATGCCCACTTTGTTGTATCTAAGTGCTTTGTTGTATAAGTGCACTGTTGTCCTCCTATCCTGAAATGTAACTCTTAGGGGCAGATTTATTAAAGGAGAAGGAAACCTAGTCGGTGCAAAAACCCTCCCCCCCTCCCCTGTGTTGCTTCCCCTCCCTCCTCCCCCCTGGCCTACCTGTCCCGCTGGGCAAATGCCCCTAACTTGTTACTTACCCCTCTGTGCAGGTCCAGTCTACGGAGTTCACCGACGCCATCTTCTTCCTGCTTTGACCGGCGCATGTGCAGTAGGAGCATTTCACCGGTACGATCTACTGCGCATGCGCCAAAAGTCACGAAGTGAAATCGGAAAACTTTGTGAGTTTTGACGCATGCTCAGTAGATCCGTACCGGCGATATGCTTCTACTGCACATGCGCCAAAACGCCGGTTTTGAAGCAGGAAGAAGATCGCATGGAAGAAGATGGTGCCTGTGAACTCCGTGGACTGGACCTGCGCAGAGGGGTAAGTAACAAGTTAGGGACATTTGCCCAGCGGGACGGGTAGGCCAGGGGGGAGGAGGGAGGGTGGGCAACACACAGGAGGGGGGAGGGTTTTTGCGCCGACTGGGTTTCCTTCTCCTTTAAGGCTCGAATAGTAAATTCAAAGTCAAATTGGATTTTTGGTCAAATATAAATATAAATATAAAATATGGGATAATTCAACCTCAAATTCAAATTTCGAGATTTATCATACCTTGGCCCTGGGAAATAATCAAATCCGATGTGCCCCCTAAAATCTGCCGAGTTCATGTAGAAGTCAATGGCAGAGGTCCAGTGACCCATTTGAAGTTGTCGATAGCATTCCTGACATTTAAAGAAACTTGATTTGAGTTTAGTTGAATTCGAATCGAATACAAATCGAATTTTCAGATCGTCCCTATTCGATCGTTTCGAATTTGATCGAATTTTTTCTTAAATGTAGTATATAGTATATTTAAATTTATTAGAGTATGATTTTGAAATTCGACCTTTGATAAATCTGCCCCTTAATTCTCTTTTAGTTGCGTTGGTAATTGTATTAAAAGCCATATTTTCTGGAATCCTGATAGCATGGCATGATACCAACGCGGAGGCTTCATAGACTGTGCTCATCTACCTAGTGCTCTGTCACCAGCCTGTTTTGGGCTTAGCAATGTTTCCCTACGGCCTACAGTATCTGTCAGGAGACTTATCTAAGGAAAAAGTCTTAGCTTATCCTTATTTTTAGTGCCACCTGTAGGTGCATATTGTGAATGGTACTGTGACCCCTTTATATAAAACAAGCATTTTATATTTTGCATTCCCCTCCCTGTTTAGAAATGTGTATTTTGAGATATATTGTATATATATATTTATGAATCATGCAGAAATAGTCTTCATTGTTCAAGAGAGGTGACATCTGCTCACATGGAGAGGATTTCCGGGGGTGATGCTACTCAGAGCAAATCATTATGTGTCTGGTGGAAAGTCAATAACTACAGGGTACTGTCTGGAGCTGTATCTGCAAGGTCCTACGGGGGTTGAAGCTGTAGCCTTTGACACATATTGCTTATTCTTTCCAAAGTTAGAGCTACTTCCATCCTATACTGTGCTCTACATATTGATTATCTCTCCCTCGGCAGCCATAAGTTGCGTATTCCTTGCTGCATTGCCTAAGGATGTTCTTGTGGCAGAAACTCTAATATCGTGAAGCACTGGAAACACTTCTCATTCCCTATTTCTTCTACATTCTTCTGAAAGTTAAATGCATGTCTAAAAACTAGAGGAAAGAAACGGATATAGTCATTTAATAGAGTGACGCCAATGGAGGCCAATGTCTGGCAACCTAATGGTCCGAAAATTATAATCACAAGTTTTACCTTTTTTATTTAACTGTAAATGATTCCTATACATTGCTAAATACTACAGGCAGTGCTGGAGTAACTAGAGAAAAAGTGTCTGTCTAGTCTGAGGCTGGTGCAGTACCCTGAAATTAGGATTAGTCAGTAGAGGAACCTCCATAGGGTGCAGCTGTTTTGGGAAGAGGGCCACAAATCCAGACTGTGTGTTTATTGTAGCACACTATTAAAATGGCTCGTCATTAGACCAGGTCTATTTTTCTTCTCACCCTTCCCATGTCAGCTTGTCTAAGTCTACAACTAACTCTTCCAGACATGGGGTGGTTGGACAGTGCGGGGGTGCAGATTGCTACACTTTCATTGAGTGACAAAGCCTCTCCAGTTCTGTCTCCAGGACCAGGGTGTCCATTATGTTGCTTCTCTGTTACAACTTTCTCAACAATCCTGCAACATCTGTTTTAGCACTTGTATTCAAAAATGAGCTTTTTTGTATGCGCCGCAATTTGTTATGTCCTCAAAAAATCACATTGACATCTAGTCACCATCCCAATGCTTTGCATATATTTTCCAGCCTTATTCCCACTAAATGGTACCATATCTCACTCTTACTGTCCAGTGGTTTTATACCAAGAACAAATTGCTCACCCTGTGGCAGAAACATCCATGAAGAGGTGTCCTTCCTCCCCAGTGATTTCTATCATATCCATCCAACACATGATGTTAGTCCTTGCTGGTTTGTACTATTTTCATCCAAGACATGAACTCCTCTTCCCAGTGGATTGTACCATTTCAGTCCAACAGAGGACTTTACATCTATCTATTAGTTATGAGCAAAATGTATCTAGCCATTGATCAGTCTATCTGTCTCTCTGTCTATCTATTGATTCATCAACTATCTATATGTCTAGCTATCAATCTGCCATCTATGTAGCCATCTATTTTCTAGGGATGCACCAAATCCACTATTTGAGATTCAGCCGAATTCTTGGTGAAAGATTCGGCCGAATACCGAACCGAATCTGAATCCTAATTTCCATATGCAAAGGAAAAAGTGGAAAAAAATCTTCTTTTGTGACGATAAATCATGTGATTTCCCTACCCGCCCCTAATTTACATGCAAATTAGCACAAGGATCCGGCTGTATCTGAATCCTGCTGAAACGGCCGAATCCCAAAACAAGTCCTGGATTCGGTGCAGCCCTACTATTTTTAGCATCAACTTTCATCTGCAACAAAATGCACCCGTGTTTATCTTTTTGACATCCACTTTTATGGGGATATTGGATGTTATATCTTTCTATGTATCATCTATTTTTCTATCATCTATCACCCATCTGTCTTTATATTTCCCCTATCTATCTATCTATCTATCTATCTATCTATCTATCTATCTATCTATCTATCTATCTATCTATCTATCTATCTATCTATCATCTATCTATCATCTATCTATTATCTGTCCGTCCGTCCGTCCGTCCGTCTGTCTGTCTGTCTGTCTGTCTGTCTGTCTGTCTATCTATCTATCTACCTATCTCTGTTCATCTGTCTAGCTACATGTCTATCTATTTGTATAGGTTTCATCTATCTATCTGTCTGTCTGTCTGTCTATTTACTCCTGTCCATCTATCTATTTAAGTGTCTATCATTTATCTGTCTGTCTATCTACATGTCTGTCTGTTCATCTATTTATCATTCTATAATCTGTCTGTCCATCTGTTTATTTACATCTACCATCTAACTATCTGTCTGTCTATCTGTCAATCTATCCAGCTGTCTGTCTATTTTATCTGTGTGTTGGTCTGTCTATTCCAGAATAACATAGACATTTCATAACAACCTAATACATTTATGAGTTAGCATTTTTTAATAAATGCATTGAAGATAATGTGCCTTGTTTTGAAGTTGCTTCTAAGGGGAGAATCTTCAACCTGTTGCTGCCCAGCTGTTGCTTATCCTCATCCCCCAGTATCTCCTGTCAGCTGACAGCTGTGGGGTGCCCTGCCGGGAGCCATAGCTTAACCACATCTGAAGAGTCGCAGGTTGATGATCGCTGCCATAAAGCACGGAACAGGTGCTGAAACCTCTCATTACGGGCAAGTCGGCTTCCTCTATAGACTATCATTTTCCATCTTGCCCCGACTGTTTATTGTTGGCAATGTAATTCCGTTCTCTTTCTCTCCATAACAAACGGCACATGAGCCCTTTGATTCCTGAATGATAAATGGAGCCCAAGTTCAGAATTAACAGCAAACCAATTTCTCTTTTTACTTTCCACTGAAGTGAGGGAAAACTTTTATCAGAAGCCGAAAGCTGATAATGTTTCCCTTTTTGTGTGTGTACTTTGTAATCCGCAGTGAAAGTCTAAATATGCGCTATTCATCTTTTTATTCCTTCATTTTTAGCTCAAACGTGTATTTTATTATTTTCTTTTTAATTGGAAGCAATAGAACTTTGTCAGAGAGTTTTATCAGGCGCTGCTCATCTGCCATCGGACCTCTTGTACCCCAACGAGGTTGTTATTGTTTACTAGGGATGTAGCGAACGTCGGAAAAAAAGTTCGCGAACATATTCGCGAACTTGCGCAAAAATGCGAGCGGTTCGCGAACGGTTCGCGAACCCCATAGACTTCAATGGGAAGGCGAACTTTAACATCTAAAAAAGACATTTCTGGCCAGAAAAATGATTTTAAAGTTGTTTAAAGGGTGCAACGACCTGGACAGTGGCATGCCAGAGGGGGATCAAGGGCAAAAATGTATCTGAAAAATCTGCCTGTGTGTGCTTGGAAGAGATAGTGTAGGGGGAGAGCTGTTAGTGATTTCAGGGACAGATGATAGTAAGTTTGCTGGCTAGTAATCTGCTTGATACTGCTCTGTATTGGAGGGACAGAAGTCTGCAGGGATTTGAGGGACATTTTAGCTTAGGTAGCTTTGCTGGCTAGTAATCTACTGTTCTCTTTAAACAACTGCCATACGTTGACCTTGTAGGCATTGTTTGCCCAGTTTTTTTGGACGCAGCCACTGAAGCACAGTTGCCAGAAAAAATATGCCATATAAATGCTGAAAATAGTCATTTTTCGCCATACGTTGACCTTGTAGACATTGTTTGCCCAGTTTTTTTGGTTGCAGCCACTGAAGCACAGTTGCCAGAAAAAATATGCCATATAAATGCTGAAAATAGTCATTTTTTGCCATACGTTGACCTTGTAGGCATTGTTTGCCCAGTTTTTTTGGTCGCAGCCACTGAAGCACAGTTGCCAGAAAAAATATGCCATACAAATGCTGAAAATAGTCATTTTTTGCCATATACGTTGAGTCAACGTATGGCAAAAAATGACTATTTTCAGCATTTATATGGCATATTTTTTCTGGCCTCTGTGCTTCAGTGGCTGCGGCCAAAAAAACTGGGCAAACAATGCCTACAAAGTCAACGACGTTGACCTTGTAGGCATTGTTTGCCCAGTTTTTTTGGCCGCAGCCACTGAAGCTCAGAGGCCAGAAAAAATATGCCATATAAATGCTGAAAATAGTCATTTTTTTGGTCGCAGCCACTGAAGCACAGTTGCCAGAAAAATTATGCCATATAAATGCTGAAAATATAAATTTTTTTGGTTGCAGCCACTGAAGCACAGAGGCCAGAAAAATTATGCCATATAAATGCAGAAAATATGCATTTTTTTGGTCGCAGCCACTGAAGCACAGTTGACAGAAAAATTATGCCATATAAATGCTGAAAATATAAATTTTTTTGGTTGCAGACACTGAAGCACAGAGGCCAGAAAAATTATGCCATATAAATGCAGAAAATATGCATTTTTTTGGTTGCAGCCACTGAAGCACAGAGGCCAGAAAAATTATGCCATATAAATGCAGAAAATATGCATTTTTTTGGTTGCAGCCACTGAAGCACAGAGGCCAGAAAAATTATGCCATATAAATGCAGAAAATATGCATTTTTTTGGACGCAGCCACTGAAGCACAGTTGCCAGAAAAAATATGCCATATAAATGCTGAAAATAGTCATTTTTCGCCATACGTTGACCTTGTAGACATTGTTTGCCCAGTTTTTTTGGTTGCAGCCACTGAAGCACAGAGGCCAGAAAAAATGAAACCAGTAGGGTTTGCACCCTAGTTTGTAACGGTGGCGGAGGGAGGAGGACGCTAAAGGACAGCTGTGTGTGGAGTCATGAGGCTTGAAGAGAAGGGCAGCTGCATAGAAGTCAGAACAAGTCTTCCAGCGTGCAGTAACCCTCCGAGATCCACCCCTCATTCATTTTAATAAAGGTCAGGTAATCGACACTTTTGTGACCTAGGCGAGTTCTCTTCTCAGTTACAATCCCTCCTGCTGCACTGAAGGTCCTTTCTGAGAGCACACTTGAGGCTGGGCAAGACAAGAGGTTCATGGCAAATTGTGACAGCTCTGGCCACAGATCAAGCCTGTGCACCCAGTAGTCCAGGGGTTCATCGCTCCTCAGAGTGTCGATATCTGCAGTTAATGCCAGGTAGTCCGCTACCTGCCGGTCGAGGCGTTCTTTGAGGGTGGATCCAGAAGGGTTGTGGCGCTGCCTTGGACAGAAAAACATTTGCATGTCTGACGTTACAGACTGGCCAAAGGGCTTTGTCCTTGCAGGTGTGCTCGTGGCAGGATTACTGGCACCTCTGCCCCTGGAATGTTGATGAGTTCCTGAAGTGACATCACCCTTAAAAGCATTGTACAACATGTTTTGCAGGCTGGTTTGTAAATGCCGCATCTTTTCGGACTTGTGGTATGTTGGTACATTTCTGACACTTTATGCTTGTACCGAGGGTCTAGTAGAGTTGCGACCCAGTACAGGTCCTTCTCCTTAAGCCTCTTGATACGGGGGTCCTTCAACAGGCATGACAGCATGAAAGACCCCATTCTCACAAGGTTGGATGCAGAGCTATCCATCTCCGCTTCCTCATTATCAAGGACTGCATCATCCACGGTCTCCTCCCCCCAGCCACGTACAAGACCAGGGGTCCCCAAAAGGTCACCACTAGCCCCCTGGGAAGCCTGCTCCTGTTGGTCCTCCTCCTCCTCCTCCACAAAGCCACCTTCCTCCTCTGACTCCACTTCTGGCACCTCTCCCTGCGTTGCAGCAGGTGCCTGGGTTCATTCTGGTGATTCCGACCAGAAATCGTGCGCTTCCAGCTCCTCGTCACGCTGGTCTACAGCCTCATCTGTCACTCGTCGCACGGCACGCTCCAGGAAGAAAGCGAAGGGTATTAGGTCGCTGATGGTGCCTTCGGTGCGACTGACCATATTTGTCACCTCTTCAAAAGGTCGCATGAGCCTGCAGGCATCGCGCATAAGCACCCAGTAACGGGGGAAAAAAATCCCCAGCTCTGCAGATCCAGTCCTACCACCCAGTTCAAAAAGGTACTCGTTGACGGCCCTTTGTTGTCGCAGCAGACGTTCCAACATAAGGAGCGTTGAATTCCAGCGAGTCTGGCTGTCAGAAATCAAACGCCTGACTGGCATGTTGTAGCGCTGCTGAATGTCAGCAAGGCGTGCCATGGCTGTGTAGGAACGTCTGAAATGGGCCGACACCTTTCTGGACTGGGTGAGAACGTCCTGGAATCCTGGGTACTTGGAGACAAAACGTTGGACTATTAAATTTAACACATGTGCCATGCAGGGCACATGTGTTAAATTGCCCAGTCTCAACGCTGCCAACAGATTGCTTCCATTGTCACACACCACTTTTCCGATCTGCAGTTGGTGTGGGGTCAGCCACCGATCGGCCTGTGACTGCAGAGATGACAGGAGTACAGATCCGGTATGGTTTTTGCTTTCCAGGCACGTCATCCCCAAGACAGCGTGACAACGGCGTACCTGGCACGTCGAATAGCCTAGGGGGAGCTGGGGGTGCACAGGTGTGGAGGAGGAGAAGGAGGACCCAGCAGCAGAGTAAGAAGAAGAAGAGGAAGAAGACGAGGTAGAGAGCGATGGAGGAGTAGAGGTGGTGGCAGAACCGCGTGCAATCTGTGGCGGTGACACCAACTCCACTGTTGTTGTTGTTGAGCTACCCATTCCCTGCTTCCCAGCCATTACCAAGTTCACCCAGTGGACAGTGTAGGTGACATACCTGCCCTGACCATGCTTGGAGGACCATGCGTCAGTAGTCATATGGACCTTTGGCCCAACACTAAGTGACAGAGATGCGGTAACTTGGCTCTGCACATGTTGGTACAGGTGTGGTATTCCCTTTTTAGAAAAAAAATTGCGGCTGGGTACCTTCCACTGCGGTGTCCCAATTGCTACAAATTTGCGGAAGGCCTCAGAGTCCACCAGCTGGTATGGTAAAAGCTGGCGGGCTAAGAGTGCAGACAAGCCAGCTGTCAGACGCCGGGCAAGGGGGTGACAGTCAGACATTGGCTTCTTACGCTCAAACATGGCCTTCACAGAAACTTGGCTGGTGGCAGATGACTGGGAATGGGAACAGGTGGTCAAGGTGGAAGGCGGAGTGGAGGGTGGTTCAGACGGGTCAAGGAGAGCAGAGGTAGAGCAGTAAGATGCTGGACCAGAAGGAGTGTGGCTTTTAGTTTGCCTGTTGCCTTTGAGGTGTTGCTCCCAAAGTGCTTTGTGCTTGCCGCTCATGTGCCTTCCCATAGAAGTTGTACCTATGTGGCTGTTGGGCTTACCAAGGCTCAGTTTCTGACTGCACTCATTGCAAATTACAATGCTTTTGTCAGAGGCACACACATTAAAAAAATCCCACACTGCTGACTTTTTGGAAGTGTGCGATCTGGCGGTAACAGTAGAAGTTGGCGGCATTGGCGGCAATGGCGGGTGCGTTGGCCGGCTGAACACAGGTGCCGATACATGTTGTTGCCCTACTGATCCCTGCGGGCTGTCCTCCCTGCTTCTTCTAAGTCTTATTCTCCTACTGCCTCTCTGACTCTCCGTCTCTCCATCTGAACTACCCTCCTCTTGCTCTCTTCTACTAGGCACCCACAAAACATCAATCTCCTCATCATTAGTGATGGGCGAATCTGTCGCGTTTCGCTTCGCCGAATAATTCGCGAATTTCCAGCGAAATTCGCGAAACGGCGAAAAATTCGCGAAACGAGTCGCGCGGCCCGATTTTGTCGCGCGTCAAAATATTTTGTCGCGGACGCAAGTATGTGTTATAACGCGCGACGTTATTTTTGACGCGCAGTGCAATTTGATGAAGCCCATCTTCTATGGGTGTTTTGTTTGTATAACCTTTTTTCATCTTTGGGCCTACAAATAAAAATTTTCCCCTTAGTTTCAAGCTTTGTAGTCTGTGATGATAAATGAACATGGTATCTTTTGCTTTGTGTCTGAATGTGCTGAATTGGATTGGACTCCATGGGAAGACCAATACACATGCGTGTTTCACTTAGTATACTGCTACACACATGCCCTGCATTGTTAGAGGACTCCTATCTTGAAAAAATGGCTCCCATTTTGCAAGTTTCTTAAACTTTTAACGTTTGTGGATTTTTTCACATTACCTCTGGTCAACTGGTAATGGTATCTACTACTACTCTATATCTCTGTTTAACCAAAAAGTACCATCTGTACTTCAAATATCTAATAGTAGATTACTAACACAAGTACAACTAATAAATCTGAACAGATAGTATCTGGATGCTTTGTATCTCAGATAAAAATGAATAAACCATATGTTTATGTGAATGAACCTTATATTTACATCATGTAATTGTAATGATTCTGAAATACTATGTAATGTAATTTTAATGACTCCGATTAAGAATAGTCATCGTTGTGTTATTAGAATCCAAACAATTCCAAGTACCATGTGAGTATTAGTTTAGTCAAATGAAAAATGAACTCAAAATATAGAGATATAAAAATTTTTTTTAATTCACAACATATAGCACAACTGGTGCTGTAACAAATAATAAATAAATTAAAGTGGAGGAGGAGGAGCAACAACCCTCTGGAGGTTGTCAACAATGTCCCTAACCTCTCCCAGCTCTTGCCGCATGGCATTTACTTGATGAACTAGGGTGAC
The DNA here is from genome assembly GCA_038501925.1 of Xenopus petersii. Taxonomy (NCBI): domain Eukaryota; kingdom Metazoa; phylum Chordata; class Amphibia; order Anura; family Pipidae; genus Xenopus; species Xenopus petersii. The sequence goes on along the minus strand of CM076681.1, from coordinate 10,698,070 downwards.
CAGGAGCTCAGTCTGGTCGTAGTAGGCATGCTCTGTCTGAGTGCCTACACTGAGCCCCTGGTCGTCCCTATCCCACCCTTCTTCCCACCACCACCACCACCCATCCCTAACCCACCCTTCTTCCCACCACCACCACCCATCCCCCCTCTCCCACGGCCCGTCATATTGGGCAACTAAACTTAAAAAAAAATATATATATATAAGGGGGGGGGTTTGGATATTTCGGGGAAGGAAAGGAGAAAAAAATAAAACCCTCAACTAAATCCCCTCAGCAGAAGTGTGCACCCACAAGGAGTACACACACCAGCACAGACAAAGACAAAGACAGTTAGCCCTAAAAAGGGCTATTGGGTGGTGAGCAGGCAAGCAGAAGAGGGAAAACAGTAAACTGAAATCCACAACCTCCACTTGCACTGACTCAGAAAAAAAAAAAGCTCTCTACACAAACTCCACTAGCTAAATCACACACAAATCTCTCACTATCCTGCTCTCTCTACCTCTACCAGAAACGCCACGAGTAATGGCCGCCTCTGCAGCTCCTTATATAGCCAGTGGGTTGGCTCAGGGATGGCTCACATCTTATTGGCTGCTGTGGGTGATGTTTAGTTCGTCGCGCGTCTTTTTGTTTTGACGCGCATTAGCGGCGTCGTGGCTCGTCGCGCGACGAAAATTTCGACGCGCGGCGAAACGAGTCGCGAGGCGAATTTTTGCCGCAATTTCGCGAAAAATTCGCCCGCGGCGAAACGCAGAAATTCGCCGCGAATTTAACCATGGCGAATTTATTCGCCCATCCCTACTCATCATCATTCTCCTCAGATGCATCAATTTCTTCTGACACATCACAGAAGGAAGCAGCAGCGGGGACCTCCTCCTCATCACTCATCATTATGTCCATCTCTGTCGTGTTCTCTGCCAGAATTAAATCTGGTGTAACGTCCTCATCTCCTTCATCTTCTTCTGCCAATAATGGTTGCGCATTACTCAGTTCAAGAAACTCATGGGAAAATAACTCCTCTGACTCCAGTGAAGAAGGGGCACCGGTGGTGGAGGAAGTGTTACGTGGGGTGGCCATAGCAGTGGAGGATGAGGAGGATGTTGTGGTAAAGTTAGAAACGGTAGAGGATGGGGTGTGCTGTGTAAGCCAGTCAACTACCTCTTCAGCATTTTGGGAGTTCAGGGTCATTGGCTTTTTAAAACTGGGCAATTTGCTAGGGCCACAGGATTGCATAGCAGCACGGCCCCTAGCACGGCCTCTGCGTGGCGGCCTGCCTTTGCCTGGCATTATTTTTAAAAAAACAACAACAACAAAAACTCAGTTGGTTTTTCTGGAAACGATAATACACACAGCTAGATGGCAGTTTGAAGAAAACAGTGTGCAAATAATGCCTACAAGATCAACGTATACACTACTACAGCGGTGGATACGGATTACGTAAAATATATGAATGCTGCTTGAAAAAAAGTAACTCAAGTGGTTTTTCTAGAGACGATAATATTATCAATATTTAGACAAAATGTGAACAAGCTCACACAGCTAGATGGCGGTTTGAAGAAAACAGTGTGCAAATAATGCCTACAAGGTCAACGTATACACAGCGGTGGATACGGATTACGTAAAATATATGAATGCTGCTTGAAAAAAAGTAACTCAAGTGGTTTTTCTAGAGACGATAATATTATCAATATTTAGACAAAATGTGAACAAGCTCACACAGCTAGATGGCGGTTTGAAGAAAACACTGTGCAAATAATGCCTACAAGGTCAACGTATACACAGCGGTGGATACGGATTACGTAAAATATATGAATGCTGCTTGAAAAAAAGTAACTCAAGTGGTTTTTCTAGAGACGATAATATTATCAATATTTAGACAAAATGTGAACAAGCTCACACAGCTAGATGGCGGTTTGAAGAAAACACTGTGCAAATAATGCCTACAAGGTCAACGTATACACAGCGGTGGATACGGATTACGTAAAATATATGAATGCTGCTTGAAAAAAAGTAACTCAAGTGGTTTTTCTAGAGACGATAATATTATCAATATTTAGACAAAATGTGAACAAGCTCACACAGCTAGATGGCGGTTTGAAGAAAACACTGTGCAAATACTGCCCACAAGATCAACGTATACACTGCTACAGCGGTGGATACGGATCTCGTAAAATTTATTATGGCTGCTTGAAAAAAGTCACTCCGGTGTTTTTTCTGGAGACGGTAATATTATGGATATTTAGACAGAATGTGAACAAGGTCACACAGCTAGATGGCAGTTGGTTGAATAACACACTGGGCAAAAAATGCCTACAGGGCAAATAATGCCTAAAAGGTCAACTTATACACTACTACAGCGATGGATACGGATTACGTAAAATATATTATGGCTGCTTGAAAAAAGTCACTCCGGTGTTTTTTCTGGAGACGGTAATATTATGGATATTTAGACAGAATGTGAACAAGGTCACACAGCTAGATGGCAGTTGGTTGAATAACACACTGGGCAAAAAATGCCTACAGGGCAAATAATGCCTAAAAGGTCAACTTATACACTACTACAGCGGTAGTAAAATAAAAAAAAGTAAAATAAAAAAAAAATGAATATTAAAAAAAAAAAAATTAAAGTTGGTGCTGCTGAACTACTAGGAGCAGCAGATTAGCACACCAGTCCCACTCCCCAACACTGCTAGACTAATAGCACTGGGCTCTTATAGTAGTAGTAGTAGTAGTAGTAGTAAAACAACAAAAAAATAAATAAAAGCAGTCCTTACAAGGACTACTGTTATTGCAGCAGTCAGCAGATGAGATCAGAAGCAGGACAGCTGCCCACTGCAGCTACATACAGAGCACTGCAGTAGAAGGTAGATTACTAGCCAGCAAAGCTACCTAAGCTTAAATGTCCCTCAAACCCCTGCAGACTTCTGTCCCTCCAATAACAGAGCAGTATCAAAACGATTACTAGCCAGCAAACTTTCAACTGTCCCTGAAATCACTAACAGGCAGCAGCTCTCTCCCTACACTATCTCTTCAGCACACACAGGCAGAGTGAAAAAACGCTGCAGGGCTTCGGTTTTTATAGGGAAGGGGAGTGGTCCAGGGGAGAGCTTCCTGATTGGCTGCCATGTACCTGCTGGTCTGGGGTGAGAGGGCAAAAAAAAGCGCCAACAATGGCGAACCCAAAATGGCGAACGTCGCGCGACGTTCGCGAACTTCTGGCGAGCGCGAACACCCGATGTTCGCGCGAACAAGTTCGCCGGCGAACAGTTCGCGCCATCTCTATTGTTTACTGAATGCAGACATCCGGGTATCTTTTGTGCGGCCATAATGAAATAGGAGCCGTGGCTTTTGTTAAGCCTAAGCAGCTTCTGAATTCACACTAGGATTTTTTTTTAAAGATTCAAGATGATTTAGGCTCGGTTCCACAATAAAAGATTTAAAAAAAAAAAAAAAAGAGTACGGAGCCAGCCGTCCCCTTATTATAATGATGACAAAAAGCTGATGTTATTTCAGAAGTCTGCCTAATCATCTGCTCACTCTCCGGAGTACACTGACCCATTTCAGTGCAGAATAATTAGCCTTTCAAGCACTGCCGTGTTTCCATTAAATATATATAAGCTTACAGGGTGACATTTACTTACCTACGCTTTGTAATTATACACTGAAAGATTTCTGTTGCTTCTCCCTTTTTTACTTTTTTTTTTATTAATGCAGACCAAATAAAAAGTCTTCTGTGGTTTCACCCGGACTGAACATTCAGTAGCTTTATACATATATATCTATTCATGAGAAGAAATGGGCTCACAGGGTACGGGATCTGTTATCTGGAAGCCTGTTATCCAGAAAGATCCAAATTATGGGAAGGCCGTCTCCCATAGCCTCAGTTTTAATCAAATAAATACAATTTTGAAAAATGGTTTTCTCTGTAATAATAAAACGGTACCTTGTATTTGATCCGAGCTAATATATAATTAATCCTTATATGGTTTGCATTATAATTTAGTAGACTGAAGGTAATGGAGATCCAAATTACAGAAAGATCCCTTATCCAGAATATCCCAGGTCCGGAGCATTTTGGATAACAGGTCCCATACCTGTATTTGGGACTTCAATAAATTTGTACCAAATACAAAATCTTCTGTGGTTTCACCCGGACTGAATATTCAGTAGCTTTATACATATTCTATTCATGAGAAGAAATGGGCTCACAGGGTACGGGATCTGTTATCTGGAAGCCTGTTATCCAGAAAGATCCAAATTATGGAAAGGCCGTCTCCCATAGGCTCCATTTTAATCAAATAAATACAATTTTGAAAAATGGTTTTCTCTGTAATAATAAAACGGTACCTTGTATTTGATCCGAGCTAATATATAATTAATCCTTATATGGTTTGCATTATAATTTAGTAGACTAAAAGTATTGGAGATCCAAATTACAGAAAGATCCCTTATCCAGAATATCCCAGGTTCAGAGCATTTTGGATAACAAGTCCCATACCTGTATTTGGAACTTTAATAAATATGTACCAAATACAAAATCTTCTGTGGTTTCACCCGGACTGAACTTTCAGTAGCTTTATACATATTCTATTCATGAGAAGAAATGGGCTCACAGGGTACGGGATCTGTTAGCTTGTTATCCAGAAAGATCCAAACTATGGGAAGGCCGTCTCCCTTAGGCTCCATTTTAATCAAATAAATAAAATCTTGAACAGTACTTTGTATTTGATCCGAGCTAATATATAATGAATCCGTATTGGAGGCAGAACTATATGGTTTGCATTATAATTTAGTAGGCTAAAGGTATTGGAGATCCAAATTACAGAAAGATCCCTTGTCCAGAATATCCCAGGTCCGGAGCATTTTGGATAACAAGTTCCATACCTGTATTTGGGACTTCAATAAATATGTACCTTATGGGCATGAGAAATGGGTTACAGTAAGGTGCAGATATATCAAAGGTCAAAGTGAAAATTAGAATTTAAAAAATTTGAATTAAGGGCTCATGTTTGTGTGCTTCAACTAGGGAATAGTCCAAATTCGATTCGAAAAAAATTTGAATATCAAAATTTATCATGTACTGTCTCTTTAAACATTTGACTTCGACCATTCGCCATCTAAAACCTGGCGAATTGCTGTTTTAGCCTATGGGGGACCTCCTATTTGGAGTCAATTGGTGGACTTTGAAAAATCTATGTTTTTTTGGGGGAAAACTTGAATTCGAAATTCAATCGAATGCGCTATTACTTCGATTCGTACGTTTCGAATTTGGACGGATTCGAACGAATATGGACCATTCAACCGAAAAAAAAAACTTCAATGTTTTTTTTTAATAAATTTCCGTTGGTCTTTTTTAATTTGAATTTCTACGTTTTTTAAATTTGAAATTCGACCCTTGATAAATCTGCCCCTAAATGTTCCCGCAAAAAAAAAGGATTTTAGAAATCAGCTTCATGGCCAGGAGCATTTTGCTTTTATATGATCAAGTAACTTGTTCATTTCTATTATCCTTATAATACAGAAAAGCCATGAATATCCTGTAAATGATATCCTTATAAACGGTGACTAGTGATGTCATCAGTTATAAATGGTGAGTAGTGATGTCATTTTTGTCACATGACTCACTGAAACGTGTGTATTATAATAAATAAAGTACCCCCAGTTGTAAAATATGGGGATATTAGAAGTCACCTCGGAGTTCCATGACCTGTATAAAAACACTCGGCCTTTGGCCTCATGTATTTATATGGTCCTGGAGCTCCTCTGTGACTTATAATATCTTTATATAGGGGTACTTTATTTACTATATATTATACAGTAAGGGGCAGTATCCACTATACCTTGTTGCTTGGGTGAGTAGCTGGGCAAGTAAAAAGGAAATTAAGAGTGAACCAAGATTTCTATTCTTACTTATGTATTTCTATTAGTAATGTTTATGTTCAGCCAATTTTCTTTTCATTTGTCATTCGCACACCTCCCAACTGTCTCATTTTTCGTGGGACAGTCCAGATTTAGACAGCTCATCCCGCAGTCCAGGATTGTTACTGAAATGTCCTGACTTTCTCTTTGATCTCCTGCACTGAGCAGCCAGACAAAGAGAGCAGAGAGCCCAGAATATGTGGCAGGTGCACTTAGATACATGTGTAACAATTTAAGATAAGTAAAGAAACAATTGTAACAATTTAAGATAAGCAAAGAAACAATTGTAACAATTTAAGATAAGCAAAGAAACAATTGTAACAATTTAAGATAAGCAGGTCTCTTGGGGAAACTGTGACTTGCAGCTTAAAGGGCAATTTGCCTTCATTAGGAAAACTGTAATAACAGAAAAAAAAACAGAAATTAGGGATGCACCGAATCCACTATTTTGGATTCGGCCAAACCCCCGAATCCTTCGTGAAAGATTCTAACCGAAACCAAATCCTAATTTGCATATGCAAATTAGGGGTGGGAAAGGGAAAACATTATTTACTTCCTTGTTTTGTGACAAAAAGTCACGCGATTTCCCTCCCCACCCCTAATTTGCATATGCAAATTAGGATTCAGATTCAGTTCTGCTAGGCAGAAGGATTCGGCCAAATCCTGCTGAAAAAGGGCGAATCCTGGCCGAATCCCGGAACGAATCCTGTATTCGGTGCATCCCTAAGAGAAATGTTTCATAACCTGCCAAATTTTGTAAAATGAACATGGTAATTAGGGGTGTGGCCACAAAAATAGGCGTGGTCAAAAAGAAAAAATTGCTGCACTGCGCGCGGCAACTGTTTATTTCCAAAATGTTGGGAGGTATGTATTTTTATAGCCTATATTCAATGGAAAGAGAGCTTGAGATGTTACATTGACATTATCAAAGGGATGGGATGGTCCAGGCCCGGACTGTGGGTTCTGGCAAATGCCAGGGGGGCTGCTGTACGGCTCCATAGAAAGTTACCATATAGTGGGCTGGTAGGGGGCTGTTTGGGCTGGTAGGGGGCTGTTTGGGCCTCTGTGTACTTGGAATGACAGGGCCTATTTTGACTCCCAGTCCAGGCCTGGGATGGTCCATGTCCACAACATAACGCTAGGGGCCATGTCCTGTCCTAGGAGCCCTGAGTTCTGACCTGCTCAAGCCCTGACCTGATGAATGTCCCAGAATAACACTCTTTACATCATATTATACTGTATGTGCCGTGGGAGTGTTACTATGTACAGATGTAGGGACATAATGAATATGTTTATATTTTACACCTCAGCAGGGATTTTTTCAGAGCTTCTAACCACTGGGGTAACCAGGAATCAGCTAGTGATATTGGCAGTTCCTGTGCTTGTGGAGCTAAAGATAATATCCATCCCGTAGGCCCTCCTGCTTTTCATTTTTGTTGGGTTTTTCAAAGCATAAAAGATTTACAATCCAACGATAAAAGGACATATAGGCCCATGTCATGCAACTTACAATTCGAAAGTATATGATAATTGTATAAAGATGAGTAAGATAATTATATTATCTAAGGATAATGATCTAATAAACCCATAATTATTATTATTAAATAACCAGGCCAACAAAAAAACAAACCTCGCATGGTGGAATAACAAAATAAAAAATATTTTATAACGACACAATTTAGCAAAATTTAGTGTAATTCAACAACGGGAGCCATGGTCCTAGGGCCTATACGTCATCCACAGCCGGTCACAGATATTTACTTCTTCTTCCTAAGTATGCAAAGCAAACTGCTTTCTTTAATTCACTAGAAATAGAAATTCCATACATCAGGCTCTGTTAATGTAATACCATTAATGCTTCATTTAAGCCCTCGTGCACAAGGGAATCCAATTAGTGTAGGTCTACTATCATCAATCACTATCATGCAGTTGGGTCATGTGATATTAAAATAACGCACAATGCCTCGCAACAGGTCAGTCTTACTTAGGATCAAGGAAAACTTGCTCTTTGGGAACATAACAGGGTATCTCTATGACTGTCCGACGTTATCACAATATCTGCTTGTTTGGCTCTTGAGGCTCATCAGGTTCCACCATGTCCTCCTACTTAATACACATCTTTGTCACAGCTTTTCCAGTTGGAATTAATGCTTTGATATTTTGTGCTGTGGTGTATCGTGTGCAAGCAATGTGAACTGCTAGACATCAAAACAAAATGTCCTCCATCTGTAGATCATGAGCTCCAGAGTAACGTCATTGGGACATTTGTAAATTTAGCAGGGTGATTGTAACAAAAGGTGCCATTTACCCACCTAACAGATACTGGTCAGCTGTTAGAAAGCAGATACCTGCTTGGTTGCTATGGGTTACTAGACCTGGGCAAACTTTGCCCCCTTTTTTTTTTATTGAAATGTTGTGTATGAAACACTTGCTGAAGACCTTGACCTATTGCAAAACCTATTGTGGTTACCCATTATGAAACTTCTTTCTTTGCTCTGGTGAAGGACACTGTTTTCACCTTGGACAACGCAACTGGGAACCCTACGCTCATAATATATGTCTTTGAATTGGGTCATGAGTTTTTTGTGTCCCACAAGAACCAGCAAAGTAATATATTGGCATTACCCAACTTCTCTGGGAGACCATCTTCCAGACCATAGAAATAAATGCAATTAAATATTGTATAAACACCCCAAAACTAACACTGTCTAAATTGTCATTTATTGTTTATACCAAACTATTCAACATTTATTCTAGCTCTGGAACAACAGTGTAGCTGGAACTGATGGTGCCTATCAATGGAGGGTCATTTACAATGTCCCACACAATGTGCAAAGTGCAAAAAAAACCTGCATGGGCCTGCTTTTGCACCCCCTGGGGATTTAAATGACCCCCTCTGCAAAATATAGCCAATTGTAGCCGGTTTTTGCATTTGTACACTGTGGGGCAGATTTATCAAGGGTCGAATGTAAAAAATACTTCGAAATTCGACCATCAAATTAAAATACTTTGATTTCAAATATCGAAGTCGAAGGATTTTTCACCAAATTTGTCCATCGAACGATCAAAGTAAAATCGTTTGATCGAACGATTAAATCATTTCGAATGATTTTAGCGTACGATTTTATTCAAATATTCGAAAATATTCAAATCAAAGTAAATTCGAAGTCATAGTATCCTATTGGATGGTCGAAGTATCCAAAAAATTACTTTGAATGTAGATTTTTTTTTTACTTTGAAAATTCCCTCTAATTCACTTCAACCCTTGATAAATCTGCCCCACACTGTGTTTGGCATACTAAATGAGGCTTATGTCATGGACATCTCATATCTTCTATTAGCCAGTAGAAGGACCTTTGCCATTTAGAACCTTACAGTTGGAACATTAGAACTGTGCGAGTGTCATCATTTATTTTTGTGACATTATAAAAATATGGATGTTGCAAATCTATGAGAGCTTTTGGAGGGGTTCAAAATCTCACCTTAAAATTATCTTTTTTTTTAGACGATTGTGATTGGTCTTTTGCCAAAGTTCCTTCCATTTTTCTTTGATAAAAATTAGAAATTGATTTCAATCATTTAGAGGCACCTTTATCAAAGGTCGAATTTGAATTCTTTTTTTTCTCAAAATTCAGTTGGGAGGGTTATTTACTAAAAAAAGAATATCTAAAATTCGAACGACTATTACCGACTCGAAAACTCAAATCAAATTCAAATTGAATTAGACTAAACTCGAATCGAGTTTTTTCTCCGAAAAAAATGTCAGGAAAGCTAGTAACATCTTCAAATGAACTTGGCAGCTTTTAGGTGGCGAATAGTCAAATTTGAAGGGGCAAGGTCTGATAAATCTCGAACTTTGAATTTGAAGTAAAATGTAAATCGAAAATTTGGATTATTCAAAATTGAATTTGAGAGTTTTGGCCATAGAAAGAGAAATTTAAAATTCTAATTTTTCAATTCGACCCTTAATAAATCTGCCTCTTAATGTGTAAAAAAAAAAAGGAGCTTCAGGTGTAGTCATGTAGGGGTAGGAGACAAACTTTCAATGCGTTAAGAGTCCAGTTAATCTTATACTTAAAAGATATTCAACTGAAACTATGAAACCATTATCTTGGGAAGAATTTAGTTCCAAATTGCTAACAAAGAAAAGTTATTTTATGTACAAATTATTCATTGGTTCAAAAAAATAAACACAAAAGGTCTTCTCTCCTCCTGCAATTCCTCCCTTTCTTCACTATTTAACAGTTTCATACTAAAGGTCTATCGGTTAAAGTCAGAACCTTTCAAATGAACCTGTGGGATATTACTGATCTTAAACCTCATCCCATGGAGTCGACAGTGAAGAAATGGTCTACTTACTTACAACAAGATATCCTGCCTGATTCATTAATATCTTCAATTACAAGTTGTGACAAATTCATTTCCTCAGAGAACAACATTACAGACTAGTCCATCTCTCGTATAAAGGCATTCTAAGAACAGCAAATACCTTAACACTTATCCTAAATCCAATTTTCCCTCCCCAAATTCTTACCATTTATTATGGCAATGTCCTAAAATCCTGAATTTTTGGAAACTGATAGAGAATTTTATATACTCTAAACTGCATAATCCTATTTCTTTATCACAAAAAACGGCTCTTCTAAGTGATGTTTCACTCATCTACCTCACTCAATGGTCTCAAAAAAATAGGGATTGGTCATCATCACATGTGACAGCTTTAATCCGATTGACTTTGGCTGCAGCTAGGAGATCTATATTTAAAAAATGATTGGACACCTCTCCTCCTACCCTGGAGGAAACATTACTAGAACTAAAAACATTATGCACTTATGAAGCTTTCAACAACAGATTTGAGGACTTCAGAGGAAGTTTAAGATTCTGCACCAAATGGAAAATACTGTATACCTTCAGTCATTATCTCCTACGGATAGAGAGAAGATTGAATCTATTTCTCAAAACCATTTAGACACTTAGCTTTTATCTTTACCAAAAAATGAGACTCAGGAAATGATTTTCGTTATTTTTCTTTATTTTCTTTATTTAATTTCCTAATTTATTTCATTATTTCGTTCATTTGGTTAAATGAATCCAATTCATAATGCATGTCCAGTTGATAGCATTCCAAGGTAGGTACCATATTGTCCACTGGATGAACCATGGAGATAAGAGGACTAATTAATCAGGTAGGTCTTTCTGTTTGGAAAAAGCACATTTTAAAGCTGTCTGCTTTCCTCAGTCAGGGCGTAACTATCATTAATGGTTGGAGAGTTTTGTCATCTTCTATCCATAACTTAATGGACGTTTCACCACAGGCCGTTAACTGATTGGCAAGGTTCTTCCTTCCTCCCAATTAATTCCACAAGCTGAAAATGACTGTTTGCATTAAATATAATGATCTGCATTTGATGTGCACAGATTAATTACGTTTCCCAGCTAAAGATGTATTGTTCTGACAAGTCTAGATTTCTATTGAGTCTCTCCATGTTCCTACTGTGAATAATGTTGTTCGTGTTTACCTGGTAGGAATCAAATGTGTTGTAAATGCAAATCGACTGAAGGAATAATTCACAATCCTTTTTACCCCCCTCAAACATTGATTAATGGTGTATTTTAACAGAATAATGACTGATCACATTTTTTTCTAAAAAATGCATCTGTGTTCCCAAATGTAATAGATTTTAGCGTGTTTTGTTTTACTGTTTGACTTGCCTCTTCATGCAGTAAATATTCAAGATTCCTGCTTGTACATGATGCCCAGTGACCTCTTTTGCTGTTAATGTCTTGCCAAAAAAATATATATATATCGTGAGACACATATGTCTGTGATTTCTTCATTTTCAACTTGATATACAAAAAATGAAAAAGGACTTCATGGGACCCCCTGGCAATGTCTGTCTTCTCTGTTCTGCAGAAATGTTGAAGGAACTGAACCAGCAGCGCAGAGCGAAAGAGTTTACAGACCTGAAAATTATTGTTGAAGGCAAAGAGTTTGAAGTCCACCAAAATGTTCTAGCCTCCTGCAGCTTGTATTTCAAGGACCTGATTAAAAGGTTTGCCTTCCTTCCAGCTATGATCTGGTCTGTTCTTTTTGTAGGGTCCATATGTGTGGCTTCTTTTATTTTTCTTTCCTCCCCTTTCTTGCAGGCCTTTGAAGAGCGAGTCACAAAGCCAGTAGCCATTCTCTCCACCTCTCTTGAATGTATTTTCAGAGTCCTCAAATACCTTTATCACGGATCAGACTCCTATAGAGAGATGTATTCTGATCACACGCTTTCTATCCTTCATCCTCACTTCTTCTTATGGGGCTGAGACAAAAGCTTTCTATTGATGGTTAAAAGCTTTAGAATCTTAGCATTATCATAGTCAGAAGCCTAGAGGGACTCTCTTAACTTCATAAAACTAAAAAAGGAAGACTTAAATCAGAATAGTTTGTTCTGTGTATAATGATAGATGTCCCTGCTATCTAATAGCCTTTGTCACAGTGATGTTTAATAGATCCCTTGATAATTGTCTTGTAGATAATTTATCAGATAATTTAGCTGTTGGTGGTTAGACTATTGCAGCTGGTATCCATCAGCATAATTATCTTTTGCGGGAGTATGGATAGCATCTGAAATCAATGGCGCCTTTGAAAGATAACAATAAGCAAAGAGAGTAGTTCCAAAGAGTGGGCGTTGATGCCAAATTCATGGCCTTCATGTTGCTATGAACCACCACTACCAGAACCCAGCACCCCAATCGGTCAGATTGGGGTGCTGGGGATGGGCTGTGAAGTTGACATTCTTTGACGGATCCCTGATATTATTTATTTGGCAGTGGCGTAACTACCAGGGGTGCAAGGGGTGCGATGGCACCTGGGCCCACACCCTCTTGGGGCCCACCAGAGCCACGATAATGGATATCGTGGGTGGTTGGGCAGGGGGAGATTGTACAGTGCACGCAATTCATTGGGGGGAGGGCCCGACAGGGGGGCCCAGGTGCTCATCCTATACCAGGGCCTGACGGTAAGTAGTTACGCCACTGTGCATTTGGTTATATGACAGAGAACACACATTTGTGTAGTTGATACCAACTCTATGGTAGTCATGGCAAGTTCTCTAGGTTAAATCTGAGAATTAATGCCCTAACCCACCCCCTCATCCCCAGTGCCAAACACTCCAGTTTTGAGATTTAATGTGTGTTTTTCATCAGATTGAAAGAAATAAATGACCTGCTTGTGACTGTTCTAGCATGGTACAGTTTCAGATTAAAGCATTCCATAACTCTCACCTTCTCTCAATCACCAACCAGTTATTCCAGCCACGTTCTTTTTTTGCCTTTCAGCGTATCCCTGAGCAGACTCGCAGTGAGCAGTAACCTGGTAACCCTTTGCACCGAAGAAACCCTTTTGCTTGCTTGCTATAAAAACTGCACTCTAAAATGGACCCACTAACATTGTTGCAGGGACCTTTCTTCCAGGGTCATCACACGATTGAAGGCTTTTCATTTTATAATATGATTCCTTGCCTCATCTGACCACGGTTGGCACTGAAGTCATTATATTCTATAGTAACTTCATTGTCAGTGTGGGCTAAGTCATGCACAGGGCAAGTGTCTCAGAGCTAAGAAATCCAACATTCCTCCCTTAGGTAAGCTTATGGAGAACTTCTTAGGATTGTATAGATCAGTGATCCAACCCGTAGCTTGTGAGCAACATGTTGCTCTCCAACCCCTTGGATGTTGCTCTCAGTGTCCTCAAAGCAGGGGCTTATTTTTGAATTCCAGACTTGGAGGCATGTTTTAGTTGCATAAAAAGTATAGTGGCAAACAGAGCCTCTTGTAGGCTGCCAGTCCACATAGGGGCTGCCAAATAGTCAATGGCATCCCATATTTGGGACCCCAAGGGAATTTTTCATGATTGTGTTGCTCCCCAATTCTTTTTACATTTGAATGTGGCTCACGGGTAAAAAAGGTTAGGGCCCCTGGTATCGATGGAGCAGATCAACATTTCTGCATCTTCATTCTTTTCAGGGATTCACAAAGACCAGCTCTTTTCATGCACAAGTCCAAGAAACTTTCAAGAAATCAGTTGAGGAATTTAGGGATTTCATGGCTACTTCACCTAAAGATCTTGAATACTTGAAGTAGTTGATACCATACAATTCTCCCTACATAACGTAATTTGTGCTGTCATACTTTATAGTGAATTTATGGGATAATAGAAAGTGGTTAATCATAGAAATAGGACTATAATCATATAAACAGGGAAAGCAGCTTTTCATATCTCTCATATATTCATAGTTAGTATTCAAGGCTGTCTTTCATCATTCCTAAATAGAGAGACTATTTAGCAGATAATATCAATGGATGGAGCCCTCTAGACCTCTCTGTAAAAAAATGTTCTCCCTTCTCTGGGTTTATGTTCTTTAAATAGTGTTTATTTAATCACTTAGATAAAGAAATATCTTATTTTCTACTTATTTACCCTTCCTTCTTTTCCCCTTCATTGTATCTCAACCTTCTGCTTATCAGCTGTCCCCCTCACCATCTCTGCTTTCCTCCATGAGACATTAGCAAATGATTTTTTTTTTTATCAAAAAGCAGCGGCAGTGGCTCTGATCTTCCAAAAGTCCCTGGCTTGGTATTGTCTACAAGACAAAGTATTCTGAGCTACTTCGGTGCTGACAGACTAATTTGTTCTGCAAGCAAAAGAACCAAGAGAATGGAACTATAGGCGGCAAAACTTAAGGGCAGGTTTTTTAATGTCAGGATTGTATTAAAAAAGGGAAGACTTGTCCAGGTCTGCAGACGGCTGTGGTGGGCCGAGCACAGACACCTCGTGTTTACTTTATGAGAAGGCAAATAGTAGCTGGAATGAAAGGACTAGACTCCTGTGGCCTTTTTTATATTAAAAACTTCCTGCCTTCGTTTTCTCGGAGGAAATTGCTCGATGCTCCGTGTGAAGGATTTAACAGTGACCGTGTTGAATTCAGCTTATATTGTTTTGTTTTTATTAATGTAAAATAACACAATAACATGGATTTCCAATTGCTTTTCCAGTTATAGAATAGCTAAATAATAATAAATGCAAAAAAATAAATAAATAAAGTAGACCAGTCTGACCAATAGTCTGTTATTGAAATAAGGGGTTGGAGTTGAACAAGAAATGAAGACCCACTGACATACAGGGTCCAAATGCCAAAAACTCATAAAATCTGAGGTTTTTTGCTATAAAATCCGAATTTTTAGTGGGAAAAAAATACAAATGTTTTGAGATGTATTATAACCCGGGGTTGGAAAAAGTCAGGATCCAAAAATCCGGCATCTCAAACCTACCGAGGATATATATAAGTCAATGGGAGAGGTTCAAATCCTATTTGGAAGTTTCTGTGGTCTGCTGTAGTTTCTATATCTGCTGTCCCTCACTTCCTATCTACAAAGCTGCTCTCAAGCCCCAGAAAGGTCTAGAACAGTGAAATAATGATATTATGACTGTGAAGTGGATGGGGCCCAGTATGATATTGCCAATATATATAAGTTTAGACTTGTGATTACAGATAGGAAATCAACAACATTTACTATTTGTAAATTTGAATAATGTAGACGTTGGACTGTCTGATATCTCATTCCAGCTCCATCAATATGAAGTTGGTCCTCCCTTTGCCATGACAGCTTCTCTGAGAAGGTTTTCCACTAGATGTTGGAGCAGTGTTGTTGGGACCATTGTTCAGAGCATTTGTAAGGATTCGCACTGAAGTTGAGTTATGATCAAGGCTTTGTGCAAGCCATATCTTTCACTCCTGTCTGAGCAAAATCATTCTGTATGAACCTTAATTAGTGCACCTCACTGAGACAGGAAAAAATGTTCCCCAACTGGAACTGGAACCACAAATTGTGAAGAATGCCATTGTGTGGTGTGGCAGTTAGGAGTCAGGGGCTGTAGACCACACCATGAAGACCAGCCCCAGTCCTGCAGTGGATCTGGTAACCGCAGAAAATCTGCAAATCTCTCAGAATTTGGGTGGAAAGGGCTAGATATCGTCACGGTGCAGTTGGCTCGCGAGTACCCACTGGAGACAATTGGGGAGGTTGTGGACAACTGCAAAACTTTAACAAAACAAAAAAACTCAAGCTCCCCAGTGATCTTCCTAATTCGTGATTTCACTTTTGGTTCCTGAGTCAGCCCTGCCCTGATTTTCTAACTTCACTTCAGACGTGAGGCGTTCAGCCGGTGTGGAGCAGGTTTGGGAAGGCACTTCTTCAGGCAGGTTCGGGTAGAGGAAGACATCACAGCCAACGTGGGTGCACAGGCCAGGGTCGGAGCGCAGATATGCAGGGTCTGGGTTGGGCGTGTGTCTACATAAATAGACCCAACCAGTGACAGTTATGTAGTCAATTAGTGTTTCTTCTGGCACCAACCAAACCCAATCACTACCAACAACCCATTTCCACAATTCTAGAGTCCAGTGGCAGTGTCATGTTTTAACACTGCAATGGGCTGCTGGCTGCAAATTCATATATAAAGAATAGCATCCCTTTAAATGTGTGGAGTTGAAATTTGAACATATGTGAGCTTTTCCAGAATTTCCCTCATGGTCATGAAATCAGAGCTTCAAGTTGCCAGTAATGGGATCATAGAGAAAATCTCAGCCTTAGACTCCGTTGACTGTAACAATTTTACTGCTTAAACATCTTCTCTGGGGGATTACAAATGTTTTATAATGCAGACCTTCCGGTAGCGGCTGGTAGTTGTTACTGGATTTTTATTGAACTCTGCCCCTGTAGTAGCTAAATGTGTAGCAAGAAGGCAGGTTGCTGATGTATTCATCAGACCTGATAAAAAAGATATTTCTCATAATATCAGAATCAAATTTAAGAAATGTAGAGCACAGTTTCCTGGATATTGTATTTTAAAAAGCAAATTTCATAAAGAGGTAAATACGAGAAGCTTTTTTTTTTTTGTAGAGTTTTTATGACTCAACAATTGAAACCTGGCAAGAGGTGTATCGTCAAAGTTCCAGCTAGTTCATGCTTCAGTTTATTAAGCAAATGTGAGATTGAGTTTATTTACTAAAAATAAAAAATATATTTTCAAAGTTTCTGAACATTTTTCAACGTTGAAAAGAACTAATTTTAGAAAATGAGTGAATAAGCCTCTCATAGTGGGTATGGTAGAACTGCTTGAATAGTTGGAGTAGTAAATAGTTCTAAACTTACTAGAGCTCATTCATTTATAATCTTTGCACAGCGCAGAATTATTTGCACTGTGAATATCTTTGCACTGCACATGTATACATTTTTTTTTGCACTGCGAATGTCCATAAGAGGTTTTTAAATATGGTAAAAATTGCAAATATTTACACAAAATTACGCCACCCCACGACTTTGGTGGCAGAGAAAATATTAGCAAAACAGTTTTGCAAAGTGCAAATTTATATTGCTATCAGCGCTATTTTTGTGCACAACAGCCTCGCACAGTGGCCGCACTCACGCAAATACCATCTCATTTGTGAGCCACTTGCAAAAATTTGTTTGCAATGCGAATTCGCAAAAAACAGAAAGATGGGCACAGCAGTGCAATAATTTAGCTTTCAGGTAAAAAACATGGGCAATAAAACCCTTTGCGAATAAATATCCTTTGTGCGAACTTTGTAAATGACCCCCACTGGGTTTTAGCCAAGCAAGCAATATCAAGAACAGCGGGGCAATAATTCCTAGTAATGTCACTGCATGAAATGCGTGAAATCAGCTCTATACGAGTTCATAGAAACAGATGGAGCCTTTTTTGGCACAGTGCAGATGACACAATACGGCAAGCTATATTTCAGCTTTCATTTCAGTAAAAAAAAAGGGGTGATAATGATCAATTTAATTGAGGAACATGGTTGTACATAGTGAGCCATCTGTCTAAATAGCTTGTGCCCCATCTGTCCAAGGTGCTTATACTAGGGGTGCACTGAAACTACTACTTTTTCCATCTGAATTCTAAATAGTCTACAAAAAAGATTTGGTCAAAATCAAACCAAAATTGAAATCTATTTATTAAAGTTCAACTGCCAAAAACTCAAAAAAATTTTTACTATGAAATCCAAATTTTTAGTGGAAAAAAACTAGAATTTTTCAAAATTTATTAAACCTCTTGGGTGTTAAAAGTCAGAATAAAAAAGTACTCCAACTCAGACCTGCCGAGTTCATGTAGAAGTCAATGGGAGAAGTCTCAAAGATATCATGATCTGCGCTGGGTTTTGTGCAATAATCCAAAGATTGTGTGGTTTTCAGTCAAATCCAAAAAATGTATACGATTCAAATTTTTTCACGTTTTTTTCGAGTTTTTTCCAGCACAGGAATTTTTTTCGGAAAAATTTATTGATAAATAAGGTGAACTAAACCTGTGCGGATTTGGTCGGAGTTGCTTTCAGAAAATAATAAGATATTTTCGGACTTTGATAACTAACCCTCCTAATTTTCACATTCCAATTTAGATGAAATTCAAAAATCCTGCAAAATGTTCTGGCATGCACCGAATCCACTTTTTTGGATTCGGCTGAAACCCCGAACCCTGAAAAGATTCAACGAATACCGAACCGAATCCGAACCCTAATTTGCATATGCAAATCAGGGAGAGGGAGGGAAAAAGAGAGCCGTGCACTAAATTTTTTTACTTTGTTGTTTCGTAATGAAAAGTCACATGATTTTAAGGATTCGGCTGAATCCTGCTGAAAATGGCCGAATACTGGCTGAATACCGTACCGAATCCTGGATTCGGTACATCCCTAATTCAGACTATTCCTGGTTTTGTTTTTATCCCATAGTTTTATTTAAAAGGTTCTTGTGCTCTTTCCATGAGCCTTTGCTGATATGAATTGTACAACGATATTATAACATGGAGGTCACGGTAACCCAACCATAGTCCCGAGGATATCCCTTCCACAAATAATAATTTACCTTCAAATCTTTTCATAATTTGCCTTCATAAAAATGATCCCCTAAAAGAGGAGCTTTGTGTGACCTCAACAGTATGAGAACCACTGCCTTAGTGTCTTCTGGAAAGTTCAGCTGCTTTTGGAAGTCAGCATAAATGGCTAAAAGCCCAACAGTAAGGGGAATGCAAAGATGCAGAATTCCGTTGAAAATCTTTTATACATGAACAATTATTGAACATAGGAATTTAGTAAAAAATCGAAAAAAAAAATACATAAAAAGTTCTGTCCTTCACTTTCAGCCTGCATTTTTACACGCTATGTTCCAATCAGAAAACTTGTCCAAAAATCAGAGTTAAAATAAAGGCATCTCGAGCACCCTTGAGTTCAGCATTCTTCTCTTTATAACAAAGGGATCTACTTAGCGCTGCATTTTACCTTGAAACATGTATCCAGACAACAGCTATGAAAATGAATAACTCACCGTCAAGTCTACAATTGTACAATTGTGTTGACTCTGTTTTAGCTTGATGTTTTTTTATTCACTGATTTTGCCTCACTAGTGGCGCCTCCCATGGAACTTCATTCAGGATGAATTGGTTGGAATGGGAAAATTCATTCAGTGTGTTGTGATTTAAGAAAATGTTTTCTTTGTGCACCTACTGGCTGCCATCCAATGTGAAGTGTAGTTAAATGTATGCAGTGAACTCAGTACTTTGCATCTTCTTGTGGCTAAAATTTTTTGGCATCCACCCACTTACCTCTTAATCTGAACCAGTCCTCCTTCTCTTTGACCTTGGGTAGCTGTCAGCATGGTGGGCCACTGTCTTCTTCCTCAGCTTCCTGGGCCTCTTCTATATCTTAGACACACTCTCAGACTTGGCACATATGCAGTACACAACTTTTAAGGTAGAATTTTGTTCTTCGTCTACACCATGTCTGAAGAGAAGCATCCCCTCATGGAAAGTTCCAACATCAAATTTAGTGAAAAGTAATAACTTAAAGGGTACCTGTCATCTTAAGAAATAATTTCAAATTCCTTTCTATCATGTTAGTGGAGCAACATAAAATTTACTTAAACTATATTTATTTGTTAAATTTTCTTTCCTTCAGTCTTGGAATTGCACAATCACTGCAAGCAGACGGGAGCCATTTTGTGGCAATTTGTTATTAGGACAAATTGTGTATCACCCTAAAATCTTGTGTATGTACCAGAATAGGGGACCTAATACCCATGCACAGTGCCCTACACAATGGGGCAAATTCACTAAGATGCGAAGTTGCGCCAGGCGCAACTTCGCCGCACTTCGCCGCACTTCGCCAGGCGTAGTTTCGCCAGCGCCCCGCAAATTCACTAAAATCCGAAGTTGCGCACAGGGGTAGCGTAAGGTGGCGAAGTTGCGCTAGCGTTGATTCGCTATATGAAGCGAAGTTACGCTAGCGAAGGCTAATTTGCATACAGCGCGAAATTCAAATTTCAATGGAGGAATACGTATCAGCACTACAAATGCCTAGAAAACCTTCAAATCAGCAAATACAAATGTTATTTTGCCCTACACATGTGCCCACTGTCTAGGTAAGTTGCCATGAGACAGGAAATGTAGGGGGGAGGAAGGGGAGCCCCAAAAATATTTTCGATCTTTTTCAGCCTATCACCCATAATGTAGAAAACACACCAGCGTTTTTTGGGACTTACAAAAAAATTTGACTTTTTTTGAAACAATCCCTATCTACTCTATTGCGCTTCGCCAGGTCTGAGGTGGCGAAGGAAGTCTAGCGTAAAAGGTAGCGTTCAGTACACTGTGCAAGTTAGTGAATTTGCGTAGTTACGTCGCTAGCGAAAATTCGCCTGGCGTAAGGATGCGAAGTAACACTAGCGAAACTACGCCAGCGTTCGTTAGTGAATTTGCGCAGTAACGAAAATGCCAAACGCTAGCGAATTAACGCTAGCGTTCAGCGCTTCGGCGCTTAGTAATTTTGCGCCAATGAGTGTGAAGAAGGAGGGGGAATGTGAGGAGAGCAATGACATAGGAAGTGCTGAATGGAAAGTGAAAGTAATTGACTGGCTTAGGCATAGAGGCGGGGCAGGTAATATTTGATTGACAGCTCAGATATTTAAACACCTTTATAACAGGTATGGATGTTTTAATGAAATGATAATTGGGTTTCATGTTTAATTTGCAAAGGACTTTAATTATACAGCCTTATATGTGCAGGTAATAGGTCCACTCTAAATAATAACTTAAACCAATATGGAATATCTTTTTAAAATAGTGTTGTTTTGGGGGAAATAAATCATTTTTGTATATGTAACAATAAGCTAGGGTCTTATATGTTATTATCTATTTACAGAACACCCTACTAATGCAATAAATAATCTCCAGGGGCCACAGTTCTAGAGCATCATTTTGCATTGCCTAGAATGCTCTTCAGGTGAACTTGCACTCAGATTCAGCACTCGGAAAGGCATCTTTTTCTGTTTGGATAATAATTCTTCAGCTCGTGATTGGCCATTAGATGTGACAGCCTAGAATTTGTTAAGCAGATGCCAACTGTCATAGCTGGATATGTGCTGGGAGGGGGCATTGACCTGGATACGATACAATATAAATAGCTAAACATATTTTATGATTATTTCTTTTCTAGATAGGGCAGAGAGATGGAAATGAGGAGGCTGAGGTAACACACACACACACAATGATACACATGTACACAATAGCAGGAAGGCTTATAACACACACGTTCAAGGTGAATGTTAGAGAGGAGCCGACATTTTTTCTATTGACTTTACTTAATCTATTGACTAAGGTTGACTAAATTAGAGGCAAATTGTTATGTAGTAACAGGAGAAAATATTGCCTTGTCCCAATAACCCATTACTAATTACTGCAAATAGCATTTAGGTTTCCCAGTTCAAGAAGATGTAGAATAATGAAGTTGTACTTCTGATGGGTCGCTGGGGATACAGCACTTTTGTCCATGACAAAATAGAGTGGATTTGACCAGACTGTTCAATCACTATGCTTCCGTCCAATGAAGACAATATCAAATAAAACAAAAAGTGATGATTTTCAGTCCAAAGCAGTGGGTTGCTGCAAAATCAGTGCATTATTCGACACAACATGTTTCGAGCTAGGCTCTTTGTCAAGTGGCTTGACAAAGAGCATAGCTCGAAACATGTTGGGGCAAATTCACTAAGCCACGAAGCGCCGAACGCTAGCGTTAATTTGCTAGCATTTGGCATTTTCGCTACTGCACAAATTCACTAACGAACGCTGGCGTAAATTCGCTAGTGTTACTTCGCACCCTTACGCCAGGCGAATTTTCGCTAGCAATGTAACTACGCAAATTCACTAACTTGCGCAGTGTACTGAACGCTACCTTTTACGCTAGACTTCCTTCGCCACCTCAGACCTGGCGAAGCGCAATAGAGTAGATAGGGATTGTTTCAAAAAAAGTCAATTTTTTTTCTAAGTCCCAAAAAACGCTGGCGTGTTTTCTACATGATGGGTGATAGGCTGAAAAAGATCAAAATTTTTTGGGGCTCCCCTCCTTCCCCCCTACATCTCCTGACTCATGGCAACTTACCTAGACAGTGGGCACATGTGTAGGGCAAAATAAAATTTATATTTGCTGATTTGAAGGTTTTCTAGGCATTTGTAGTGCAGATACGTATTCCTCCATTGAAATTTGAATTTTGCGCCGTATGCAAATTAGCCTTCGCTAGCGTAACTTCGCTTTATATAGCGAATCAACGCTAGTGCAACTTCGCAACCTTACGCTACCCCTGTGCGCAACTTCGGATTTTAGTGAATTTGCGGAGTGCTGGCGAAACTACGCCTGGCGAAGTGCGGTGAAGTTGCGCCTGGTGCAACTTCGCATCTTAGTGAATTTGCCCCGTTGTGTCGAATAAAGCACTGATTTTGCAGCACTTTTGTCCATGTTTATATTGTGCCGACTCTGTATTTGGTATAGACATCCCATTATTTAGACCTTAAACCAGTGGGATAAAAGAAGGCAACGAATCCAAAACAAGAGATAAAGGTGGACAATTGGGCTTGACTTGTAGAATATTTCCAGCAGCCAAAGAAGTGCTGTCCTCTCTTCTTGTCACATTTAAAATGCTGCTGGTGGGATGTTGCCACTCTAGTATTTTTCTCTATAAAGGTATGGGATCCATTATCTAGAAACCTGTTACCCAGAAAGCTCTGAATTACGGATAGGGCATCTCTCATATTCTCCAAATAGCCAAATAGCTTGTACATGATCCCAACTAAGATTTAATGAATCCTTATTGGAAGACAGCCTATTGGGTTTATTTAATGTTTATATGATTTTCTAGTAGACTTAAGGTATGAAGATCCAAATTATGGAAAGATCCATTATCCCGGAAACCCCCCAGGTCCCAAACATTCTGTATAACAGGTCCCATATCTATAAGTTAGTACATAGTTTTTAACTTTGCTTGTGTTTTTAACAAAATTACATAATATGTTATTGGCTAATTTGTGTTGTCTAGGTCATAAACTGTCTTTTTAATAGAAGGCAAAGGAATGGGATCCAGGGAGTAAATGTTGGGTCCATGCTTACAGTTCATATTTAATACAATACAGATGATAGACACCCTAGTGAATGAAACTACTTTTAGTTGTGTTGTGTATTATAGTCTAGTTAGCCAATCTGGGCAGCTGTATCTGTGAACAGCAATTTATATATCCTCTTAAAATGAGGTCCTGGATTTGGTTATTGACACTATGGCTAGTGGTAGATACATCCAAAAGAAGCTTAAATGCCGAGTGTGGTTAAGAGAGTTATTAGGACTGCTTGGAGGAAACAAAAACCAGATTACTGTCTCACTGATGTGGATATTAATCAATACTTGACTCTAAAGTATTAATAGAGTTACTTTTTCTTATGTCCCCCTGAGAGTAGAGATGTAGAATAACAATTCTGCTTTTACTGTATCCTGACAACTCTACATTGCTTAATGCTGTTCTTGGACAAGTGGAACAGTCCTGTTGTGGGTCACTCATTGTAACACTGTCACCCACTTGGATTTGAACCAGGGACCTTCAGATAACTGTGGTTCTTATTGTAGCTCAAGCCTGCTTGTTCCCCAGTGTGCTGAATCCTGTTACTTGACTCCTTGTCAGGTTTGGCCACAGGTGAGTGACTGGCAGGTAGGAGCTGTGTAACACGGGTAATACACAAACATGGCTTAACGCAATACACAAATAGGGCAGATGACATTTTATATGAGTAAGGTGATTTATTAAAGGAAACATTAAAGCAGGTTAGATGAAAATACACAAGTCCTATACCAGGCCAATGGTCAGAGGCAGGTGGCAAACTAGAACTGTCCAACAGTCCAATAAACTGGCAGAGGGTCAGAACTGGCAGTGAGCAAGGGGTCTCTGGTAAACAGGCCAAGGTCAGTAGCAGGAGGTCAGCAGTAATTAGTAAAGGGCACAGGAACTAGGCAAGAATTAGGAACCAGGAACAGGAAACTAGGCAGGGGTCAAGCAGGAACAACATGGTAGCAGGCTGTAAGGCTTCATTGATCGAACAACTGGGAGTTGTTTATAACAGGCTTATAAAGCCCCTAAATTGATCAACTGATAACACTTGAAGAGGTGGGTGGAGGAAGAAAGCAGCAGGGAAAGGTAACATGACCATCCAGATAACTGACCCAAGTCCACTCGTAAAGACCCCAGTGGCTCAGTGACTTAATACAGGCATAGTTCAAGATGCAGTCCAGAGTTTGATTCCAGACTAGACTTGACACCCTACTTGTTTATTCTGGTTCCTGCCCTGCCAAAGTCTTGCCCCCTTCATTAGTTTCCTGGCTTTGACCAGTAATGTAACTAGCAGGGTGCGGGACATGCACCTGGGCCCCCCATCCGTATGCAATTTTCCGGCCAGATTCAGTGGTGCGTGAGCTGCCAGGGAGTTCTGAGGGGGTACGGACCCTGGTCCAATCGCGCACCCCTGCTCCCTCGGTAGTTCCGCCACTGGCTTTGACCCTGGTTTGCTATGCGTTTTTCTTATGATTCTTTGATTGGTTATCCTGTTCTGATCCGTCCATCTGAGTACTCCCGACTCCTTTCCTAAGTTTTAAGGTTGTCTCTCATCCACACTCACCCTAGCAGTAAGATTTGGCAGAAACCAAGGACCAGGGCCTAAGCCAAAGGTGGCTGTTATCGACAGAAGAGCACCTTAGACCGAATCCAAATTATCCCATTGCAGTTTGGAATTGTCTTGTATGACACTCACATCTGTTAACATTTAAAGGGCATGGAGCAACTGGTGAAGCTTGTAGTTTGCACAAACTTGTCTATGACTTATGTAGCCACAGAGAAAGGTGCCAGTGATGTACAGTATATTCAGATTTGAGAAGGGGTTAGTTTAGAGATCTATATTCCACTAATGAAATGACCCAATGACTGCATAAAGCTTTATTATATATCTTAATTATATGACACAACGTCTACACAGCTTGGTATTAGCCAAAACTGATATCTAAGGTTATTATGAGTGTGATACATGCTTTAATTGAGTGATTATTCTGTGTAGAGGAACTCTTACACATGTTGCACTAAAATTAAATTAACATTTTTGGGGGTTACTGTAAAAAGTATTTTCCATTTGTTCCTTTTTGCGTGCTCTGCTGGATGAAGGGATTTTACCACTGGGTCTACTGCATTGTTAATATTCACCGGGTGAGCCTTCAGTCAGCTCCAGAATTTCAAGGAACACATGGATTTTCAGTTTGTGTTTATGGAATCAAAGTTGCATCTTTTATCTGACACTGTGATGTCCCCAGTGCACGGGGTTGTGTTTTGATGCTGATGACCATGCATGACTTCCACTTTATTATCAGAAATGTATCTTTTAGAAAGCTTTTATACTTCACATGGGGAGAAAAATATGAAATTATTTTAAAGCAGTTTCTTGTTCACCAAGAAACTCCAATTGTGTGCCCCAGAACCCCGCATGAGCACAGGTGGACCCATAAGTGCTTCTGTCATTTTAATTGGCTGTGCACAGCTGGAACAGGCATTTTCTTAAAATTCGAACCAATTACACGTTCTGGAAAATGGCAGATTAATGCTTTACCAGAATAGAAAAAAATACCTGATGGCCTCATAATGCAATTTATGGAATAATGTGCATTGTAATATCACACAAAAGGAAGCGGGTGCGCATTAGTAAATATTTCTTTTCTTTGATTTTACAGAGGAAGGAAATTGCCCGGTAGCACAATGGCTTTTTACATTTTATTTGGCATTATTACAAATAACAATCCAGCTCTTCAAGAACATAAATTATTAGCAAAATTAGATGGTTGGCTTTGAGTGCTGTATTGTAACCATGAAATGCTTTCACCTATCTGGAAGGTTGGTTTGATGTGTTCTAGGGGTTGGTTTATGATTTCAGCTTTATGCTGCGTCGTTAAAGAGCTTGGTAATAGGGCGGGTGTTGGTGCTGTGAGAGAGCTGGGGCTGGAGGGTGGGGAGTTTCATTTTTAGAAAGATAACTCTGTCTTTAAAAAAAGGGTTTCCACAGTTTACTAAATATTTTATGTTATTATTTATATTTAGTAGTGTCTCCAGCTTATGCTAAATTGCTTAAATCCCCCCTCCTATTATTTGTATTTGTGAATGAGGGAGGAGTTAGTTAGAAACAGTGGCGTAACTAGAGTGCGCCGGGCACCCCTTCAAAAAAACCTTCAGAGAGGTCTTCGGTATTCCGATCCCCATCCTCCCGTCCACTTCTCGCCTTCCCACCCCAACTCCATCCAACATCCCGGCTGGCTCCGGCAAAAATGTAAAATTATTATATTTTTTACATCTTCCTTTTTTTTGATAATTAAAGAAAAAAAAATCAGTGCCACCCACTGAAACCAGTATATTGATTTAGACATGTCACATGCTCCACTCTCTTTTAATAGTTTGACATAGAATTGGTTCTCACAAACCCTATGTGGGGGCCTTCCAAGTCTTTTCACCCATTGCATCCAATCAGCATTTAATAGTCTACTGTTTGAAACCAAGTTGCTAATTGGTTACTATGGGTTACAAGACCTGGAGTAATATGAGTTGGTCAACGGCTGGGCAGTTAAAATCAAACAGCAATAGGGAGCCACCATAGTTTGCCATCCAATCACAAGAATAGACATCTAATAAACCAATCGTTCTTATACAAGCATTTTCATTGTGTATTTGTTCAATTCTGTCCATGGCTCCTCTTCAGAGAGAGACCAGACAGACTAATAAACGTGCTGCCTCCCATGAGCTGATGATTTAAGGTCTTCAATAACTTGTTAGGTTAATTGAACACCTGAAACACACAAAACACTATTGTACTTTAATGCACTTGTTTAAAGGTTGGTGAAGTTAATGCAAGCAAATAAATATATATTTTCTTACCAATAACAAGCTTTTTTCCCTTTCCTCTCTCATTACCATTTGTTTTAATGACTTCTTTACTATTTCAGGAGTATCTGATCCTAACGTTGCAGCTTTCCCTTATGCATTGTTGGCCAAATCCAACAGCCTCAGTAGCTGACACTAATTGACACTTCCAAATGCAGGCCTAATTCTGATTCCAAATTGTTTAGCACTTTATGCAGGAAAAGTCTTGAACACTCCAAAAGGATGGCTGCTGGCTTCCTGTGGCAGAGCTGGATGACTCCTTACCCACCCCTCCTTCTGCTCTAACCATTTTTGTCTGTCGACCTTGTCTTGTATTCCCTTTCCAAAGCATCTCCACTAAGGTCTTCCTTTGAGTGCCTGAAGGGAACAGTATATTTTTAGACCATTACTTCTTGAATGTGTGCCATTCCAACTTGATTCTTTTCCATTTTATATATAGATTTTATCAGAATGAGAGGGTCGGCAAATAGCACAGGAAGGATAGAGCTGAAGGGCATATGTTTTAGGGCTACACCTCGATCATCCATCTGCTTCTGAGCTGTATTGGTACCAGTTTAACAAAAGCTGGAAGAGGTAAAATGGAAATCCCTTAAGGGTGGTAGGAGTTGTAGAAGGCAATAGTCGTAGCATTGCAAGTTCAACAGCCTTCTATTAAGAATGAGCCCCAACATGGTTTATCCTGGCTCTTGCTCCAAATATTCTTCTTAACTGTATTGGTACCAGTTTAACAAAAGCTGGAGGAGGTCTTCACTCATTCCAAAGTGCTGCTGAAGACTAAGGATTAAATTGCAATAGTGTGTATTCTAAATGCACGTACGTATATTATGAAGAAATACTTGAGATCAGGTGTTCAGCCTGTAATTGATTTGTGAAGTTTTTTTGGAGCCTTCAAGCATCTGAATGGGCATATCAACTAAAAGGCACCTAGTCAACTCACGGCTTGGAGCTTCTTAAATTTAAGTGCATGGCTATAATCCATAAATCTTGATAGGATTCCACTCTCCTAATCATGCCTGGGTCTCCTTGAGGCTGCATAATGCAGTTTCGGGCTAATTACCAGATCTGCATGATATATTTAAGAATGTGAGTGATAGATTCCCATAGAAGGAACAAAAAGACCTCCAAACAAGGTAATTTTAACAAACAGCTTTAGATTCATAGAAGTGTACAATATCTTCCATTCTCATTTAGTGTAACAATAGACTTCCAGATTAGAAGGAATTTTAGCGTGTCAACATATCAGCTCCAATTGTTTAAATTTCTGCTGCATAATTAATGCTGGTATAAAAATGTATTGTTTCCCTTTGAAAACTAACATTGTGCGCCATTTTCATTAACTTCGGCTCATACTTTTTCGTTTTGCTCCTTTTTTTTTTGCATGAGAGTGCAGAAACCACTAGCAATAAAGCCCGTGTTTTGTTTTAGTCGTGTGATTTTTATTTCCTTTAAATGAATTCAAAACTCGCTTCTCTTTCAGATCCTGTTAAAGATCAGTTATTTAAAATGACAATTTTCTTCAAATTACTTCTATAAATGAAGGAAATTAATGAAGTGTAAAGTGTATTTTTTTTTCTTTCTCTCGACTTGCCCAATATTGAGAGAGCTGGTTTGAAAGACGATGCGGGGCGACTTCTAAGAATGTCCTTGTCTGATATTGCCAGGTCATCGAGAGACACGGCCAGAAATGGAGAGAAGCTGGAGTTGACTATGTCGAACATAAACGCTGCAGTCTTGGAATTGCTGCTGGAGTTTGTCTATACGGGTTCTCTCATAATAGATTCCGCAAATGCAAAAATCCTTTTGGAGGCAGCAAACAAATTTCAGTTTCATACGTTCTGTAAAGTCTGCATCTCTTTCCTCGGTAAGCCGCATTGCCTGCATTCTCCTTCCTAATCTTGCAATTCTTTGTCTATTCTGAAGGATAAATCACACAGTTATTATAATTGTTTTAGTTAATCCTTTTGTTTTTGTCTTTAATGTTTCCTTAAAGAAATGTTTCTTTTTTTATATATTTACATCTATATGGAGGGAAGGCCAAGGCCAAGAAGAACCTTATGGAAGAGCACTGCTCCTTTGTATCTTGGAGGAGTCATTTATGAACACAAGTTCAGTGTACAATGTGCAATTATAGAAGCAAATCACCCACAATGCAGTGGGTCCCAGGGAATTTGTGGCCTCATTCTGAATTGCACCAGCTGCTATTGTGCTTGCATTTTGGTGCAAATAAGGCACAAGTTGCACTCCATTTTGGTGTGGGGGTTGTAGCTGTTGACTCAACCTGCTGTGGGAACCCTGGAGCTTCTGCCAGGTGTAGAGTGGCAGTAGTTCCAGGGCTTCTCTGCATCTATGGGTGCAGCTGTGCACCATTCATTACAAGATGTAGGGTGGTGTATTGGCCACCATGAGGAAGTGCAGGAGCATTTGGATTCAAGTACCTTAATGAATTTCAATTATATGTGTTCTGCATTGCATTTTAGAGCACCCACATTTTCAGGCTAATCTGTGAATGCCTGATTAGTATTTAGTCACCTGCCCTGGTCCAGTCCTATTTGGGTCATAGAGAGGATCAAATAAATGCTGTCCAGTACAGATTTCTTTTAATATCTGCATGATTGCCTTGGTTGAGCAGTGTTGGGCCCATTTGAGGAGACTGTTGACTTACAATTAACTGTAGGGAACATGTAACATGGTTTCTTTTGGTTGTTGTTTTTGCTATTAAAGTTTTATCACCAAGGTGTTACTGCTGACATTGTAGTAAGCCTACTTCACCTCGCTGTTCCTTGACTGCCCAGGCAAATCAATGACAAGGCTGTGTTGCTGTTAAATAGTAAAGCGACTTTCTTTTCCTTACATTCCCACAACATAACAAGTAAGCTGCCCATCTAACCCTAGTTGAATAGGATCTTTAGATATGGAGACTTAAATGTGTTGCACGTAAACCATTAATCCATACCAAATAACACTCAGCTCCTAGTGTTGATCTAAATACTCATCAATCAATGCCCCAAATAATACATCTTAAATGCTAGATAGCACTTTACATTCAATAAAGCCAAGTTATTTTTTGGTGATGATCTATTTCATCGAATTACAAAGTCTACGGAATGAAAACAGATATGTACAATCATAAATCACCAGAAATTACAGGGCGAGGTGGAGGAGGGACTGAAGATTATAAGGAAAATGTTTCCCTAAGGCTTCCATTCCAACGAGCCAAGAAACTCTACTATTACACTGCAGCTCGCTCTAATCTTATGATAACAGTCATTTAGAAAAATGGTTTGTTTAATGTTTTCTGCATCATGGAACAGGAGAGTCTGAACTAACTAAGACAGCACCAAGTGTTCTATGTATATATATATATATATATATTATATATTATATATTACTTACAAAATACTTACAAGTAGGGCCTATTCCTTTTTTAAACTCCACAGTTGACCTTTGTTTCCTAGTATATTGCAACAGTTAATTTTTACATTAGAAATGTTTTGAAAGCAAAGAACTACTGGATATAAGGCAAAGATATCTTGAGAGGTACATATAGTTTGGAGTCCCCAAGAGTGGTTAATATAAGAAGAACACATGAGAAAGCTCTCTCAACACCTTTGCTTCTTGAATGTGGAGGCAGTGCACCCAACATGAGATTCATGGTTGACCATTAACTGAATTTAGACAATTTTGCATCTGTGCAGCAACCAATCAGGAATCAGGTTTACAAATTTTCCTTGAATGTATCATTTACCTGAAGATAGGTCAACATGTGGCAGAATGAGAGGAGAGATGATTGGATGGGGACTAGGGAAACTAAAGGTCTAGGTCTAGGAGCATATTGGTGGGCAAATAAGGAGAGCCGTAATGATTGCAGGTGGTGGGGACATTGTAAACAAAGACTTTGGGTAAGATTTTATAAGGAACTTTCATGAGCACCAAAGTATATTATAGTGAGATGCGGGGCAGTGGAAGGGTTTCTCCCATTTGATTAAGAGGACCAAAGAGAAACAAAGAAATGTATCTTGGAAGGAGAAATATTATAGGTATCATTTAATACTGTAATATCATCAAAAAATATTTCTTTTAAAGTGATTCACCATATATATGAGGAGGCCCAGGTGCTCTGCCCCGAGCCATCAGCATGAGGGAGTGGACATCACTGTATTGTTTGTAGGGTAGGCACTCAAAGATCAATCCTCCAGGCAGTTGTAGTAAAAAGGTATTTATTGAAGTATAAGTATGGATTACAGTCTTTCGCGTTCTCACAACACTTAAATACGAAACGCGTAAGGCTGTAATCCATACTTGTACTTCAATAAATACCTTTCAACTACAACTGCCTGGAGGATTACTCTTTGAGTGCCTACTCTACAAACAATGCGGTGATCATTTAATACTGACCATATTTCTTGTTCTTCTGTGTTAATATGGATTTACTAACACGTTGTCATTCAGCCAGCGAATAATACTGGGATTCCAATTGTTATTTTCTGTAGAAAAGCAGTTGACTGCCAACAACTGCCTTGGGATCTTAGCTATGGCCGAAGCGATGCAGTGTGTGGAACTATATAACATGGCCAAGGCCTATGCCCTGCAAAACTTCCCTGAGGCCGCCAATCAGGACGAGATCCTGAATATATCCAAGGAAGATTTTGTCTCCTACATCTCCAATGACAGCCTGAACACAAAAGCTGAGGAATTGGTTTATGAGACGGTGATAAAGTGGATAAAGAAGGATCCCGGAAACAGAGCCCAGGTAGGAGAAATGGATGGAATTATGGGTCAGCCAATGTGTTTGATGTTTGGTTATTTAGGAATGGAAACTATTAGGCATCATAATAACACATTTATATCACTTAAATGAATACCAACCTAGCAGACATCAAGGAGACCTTCCTGTAGCATAGTCACAGACCTGAAAGGTTTAGAAATATATATATATATATATATATATATATATATATATATATACAGTATATATATATATATATATAGACTCGGGTCTATGCAATGATCATTAACTTCTGGTAATAATGTATACCACAGCATTACTTCTAAAGGGTCAAAATGTAACATTTGGTAGACATCAACAATTGTCATCAAATGGTCTTTGCCACTCTGTGATCATTATATTGTCAACAAGGACTGATCAGCCTGTAGCCATGAAACTTTTATATGGCTAAACCAATTTATAGCCAATGAGAGTGTTAGAATTTTAAAATGACTAGACCACCCTGAGCCTTTAGAAGCTAATAAAGTCCACAGAGTTAGACCGACCTGAAGCCAATCAGTTTAATTGAAAATAGAGCCAATCTTTGACCAATAGAAATAGACCTGTAGGCTGTTGTATTATTGTGGGACATCTGAATGTACAAAGTCCAAGCCCTTGTTCTCTGGCCCTAAATACCCACCAATACCCATAGGAAGTGGTTAAAGGATTCTGAGCATTGAACTACCATTCACTTCTTTAGAATGTGTTTCTTGTTTTCATTCTCCGATCCAAGAATAATAGTTGGAAAAGCCATAACGAGTCTTAGGTTTTTCACAACCTTCTAAACTTTCCTTCATAGTGAAATATATCAGTCATATTTTTCCTTAGCAGGTCTATAACTCCAGCTTTTATTATTGCTTTAGAAAGCTTTCTGCCGCCTCCCTTCCGCCACGGCTCTGGAACCCCCAGTGAATAGATTATAAATTGTGTATTCTTCTATGTGTGACTGTGGCTCCTTCAGCAACAGCTTGGATAATGTTTATGTAGCAAAGCAGGTTGGACCCTTCGCATTCCAGTCTGGTTCCACACCACAAAGATCTGCTTGTTGTTTGTGGGGGAGGTAGGGGTTTCTTGCATAAAAATTGCTCTTTTTCATTTTGCTTCATTATTAGAAATTTTTAACTTGCCTTTCTACCTAATTTATAAAGCTGGTTCCCCGGGCAGCATTCACTGGGGGGCACGATGTTGCTTTATCATGAAAGAATATGTTGGTTGTAAACAATTGCACAAGTCTGTTATTTTCCTACCTTGGCAGTGCTGTGAAAAAATATACGCCACTTATAAATATGGGTTGCTTTCATTTTTTGTGAATATTTAATAATGTTCTGCACAGCTTTGATAGTCAGGGGCTAAACCTGCCGAGGACATCACCACCATGACCCGTGCCTCCTTTGATGTATCTGTCTAAGCCCTTCTCTGACATTATACGATGGGGCTGGTTGGGCAAAACCTTGGGGAAAGTAAATTCCCGACCTGCTTATGAATAAACACCAATACTGACTGCTACAGGAACCAGGCCAGCAGATAAGGACTCCTGATGGTACCCTGGTACAACCGATTCCGTGCTCTCAAACTATCAGATTCTCATGGTCTGCTCTCCCCCTGCAGGGAAAACTTTTAACCTCTATAGTGAAGTTTGTTGCTTCTCTGCTCTACCCCTTCTCTCTCTTTAACCTCCAGAATTCTCTGCTCTACCCCTTCTCTCTCTTTAACCACCAGAATTCTCTGCTCTACCCCTTCTCTCTCTTTAACCACCAGAATTCTCTGCTCTACCCCTTCTCTCTCTTTAACCACTAGAATTCTCTGCTCTACCCCTTCTCTCTTTAACCACCAGAATTCTCTGCTCTACCCCTTCTCTCTCTTTAACCACTAGAATTCTCTGCTCTACCCCTTCTCTCTTTAACCACCAGAATTCTCTGCTCTACCCCTTCTCTCTCTTTAACCACTAGAATTCTCTGCTCTACCCCTTCTCTCTTTAACCACCAGAATTCTCTGCTCTACCCCTTCTCTCTCTTTAACCACTAGAATTCTCTGCTCTACCCCTTCTCTCTCTTTAACCTCCAGAATTCTCTGCTCTACCCCTTCTCTCTCTTTACCAGAATTCTCTGCTCTACCCCTTCTCTCTCTTTAACCACTAGAATTCTCTGCTCTACCCCTTCTCTCTTTAACCACCAGAATTCTCTGCTCTACCCCTTCTCTCTCTTTAACCACTAGAATTCTCTGCTCTACCCCTTCTCTCTTTAACCACCAGAATTCTCTGCTCTACCCCTTCTCTCTCTTTAACCACCAGAATTCTCTGCTCTACCCCTTCTCTCTCTTTAACCTCCAGAATTCTCTGCTCTACCCCTTCTCTCTCTTTAACTACCAGAATTCTCTGTTCTACCCCTTCTCTCTCTTTAACTACCAGAATTCTCTGCTCTACCCCTTCTCTCTCTTTAACTACCAGAATTCTCTGCTCTACCCCTTCTCTCTCTTTAACCACTAGATGTATCTGCTCTACCCCCTTTCTCTCTTTAACCACCAGAATTCTCTGCTCTACCCCTTAAGCTCTACCTCAGCACTTTTCATCTTTGAAGGGAGACCCTACAGCAGAGCCAGGCCAAGTAGTATTTCCAGGCCCAGATTTGCCAGCCCGGTGCCCCAAGGCCACACTCACAAGTCTCACACTCACCTCACCTGCACATGCTCTATCCCTTCTGCTCCCCTAATACACTTTTGCACATTGACAGTCTACCATTTTGGGGACTCTATTGCATTCCTTCTACATATGCTGATAATAGTAATCAGCCCCCCAACTGCTGCTTCCTAATCATAGAAACCAAATACCATGCCTATTTGTAAAACCTTCCCTGCCCTAGAGTAAGGCACTTTGCTTCTCTGCTCTACTCATGGAGAACATTTAATCCCTAGAGTGCAGTGCAGGACACACGGGTAGCTTTCTGTAAAGGAAGACTTCTGGATTTTATTTGTAAGCTTGCTAGGAGCTGCTGGTAGTCTATATGGCAACCACAGTAACTAACAAATCAGCATGATTTTAGATAAATATAAACATGTCAGTAGAGCTAAGCATGGACTAAAACATTTGAACCCTATAATTCCTCTTTTTATTGTTAGGAGCCATTTTGAGGGAATAAGACCAACGTCAATTCAGGACTTGTAGTTTAACTGCAGTGGCACGGTATAACAATGTATAATTAGTTTTTTCATGAATTACATTCTGTAGGTTGGGGGGCCCATAGTAAATGCCTTGACCTAAGAATAATCTGAGTATTCCATTTCTTATAAAGGGCTTCTTTCATGCAGCTTCTTCCATTTGTATAAATACAAGGCAGCCCCCCAAAATCTATAGATCCCTAGGGGAATATTGTGCCATTGATTGAGGGAGAGTTAGCCGAGAATAAAGTGCCTTTGTGCTGAAAGAATAGCCAGTGGAAGACAGTTTGAGTAATAACATGTGCTCCTTATTTACAGTTCCGCAGGTGCCCTTGTGCCTTTCTCTGCATACACACGGCTGTATTTTATTAGCTGTGGGCTTGGCTCTCCTCCTGAGGGTCATTTCACTGCTCCCTTTTATACCCCACGAACAATGTGGGTCTCCATTGCATAAAACAGTTCATATGTAAAAAAAAACATGGAAAAAAAAACATTTTCATAATAATGTACTTTTTTAGTAGTATGTGCCATTGGGTAATCAGAAATAGAAAATTGCCATTTTATTTTAAGAACTAGGGGCTGCCCCCTGGGACCATACAATTCACGGTGCACACAAACAGACAAATGAATATGTCACATGAGCCAATGAATGGACAAAGTTCTGTCTCTTGTTTCCACACTTCTTCCTGTTACAGTTAGAGCTGCAATATTTCTGGTCAGGTGATCTCTGAGGCAGCACACAGACCATCACAATATGGCGACTCAGGGTAAAGGTGGCCATACACGGAGAGATTCACTTGTTTGGCTATGTCGTCAAACGAGCGGATCTCTCCCCGATATGCCAACCTTGAGGTGCCCAACGATCGGATCCTAACGAATAGTAACGGGCGGGTTGGGGTGCCAATGTTTCAGTTGGGTCAAGTAGACTTGGCTTAGATTCCTATAGCAGAACCTTTATTATTAAGACTTGGAGTATTTTACATGATGTTCATGTGGTTTTATAAGTCTATATAATTCTCCCTATAAATTAATAAATAAGTTCCCCAAGCCTTTAAGCCAAAGTTGTTGGCACAGTTATCTAAGCCAAGTCTACTTGACTCAGCAAACATATTGGCTGAGCTTATGCTTCATGCAATGCCAAATGCACAGTAGTCACAGGTTCGCCTGTCGATCCCTATGCCCAATAATATTGCATAAATACAATCCATGGCTGCATTTGACTTTGGTGCCCTCTGAAACACCCCTCCATGTCACTATAACCACGCAGATATCTCAATCCTATTCATTAAATGATTATGATGTTTTTTCAATCAACAGGATAATAAAACAAGCGCTGTAATGCCTTTATTACTGCTTGTCCTTTCCCACATCATATAAAAGACATAATTTAAACACCTGCAAACCACTAATTATTTTCTCTGAACTTTTGCCACATTTCCATGGCAACAAACTATTGAATTTACTATTATTGGATCACCGTTGACCCCTTAAATCTAACACTTTAATGGCATTCTGCAACACCATAGTAACCCTCACAATAAAACTGTCTTGCCAATCATAATTGCACCATTTGCCATCAATAAGGTCAACGTTCACCTTCTGCGCAGACCCCCCCCCCTCTCTCAACGACTTGGAATTGTTTAACCAGAGTTGTCGCTGAATTCCAGTGCTTTTTTAATAATATTTTTGACAAGGCTCATACAGAGCATTAAGAATGTTTTCAAATATTCATCCATTAGACTGAAAGGGCTAATTGTTACATTGTAACAGTGACTAACGAGGCTCAGGGAAAAGCGCATGTTCCTTTTACTGTATCTACGAGCCTTCTTCCAAAATCCATCAGTCCCTACAGGGTTGGCTTAATTGGTTAAGAAGAAAAGCTGTAATTAAGTTAAAGTGGAAATTGCAGGAGCCCACAAATGGTTAATCCTCAGTAAGAGAAACTAAAGGGCAAGTTTATGATTAAGGAATCTTGTAATCACGCATAGATTGAAAGTGCGCTCTTGATTGGAATTCGTTAAGGAAGACGACAAATATTTTTGTATAGTTAATTAAGCCTGAATTCTTCTTCATCTAAGTAGAATTATTTGTTCTGTTCTGCTGGAGCCACGCGGTGATTGCACAGTGTTTATTCATTACTATAAAGTTCTTTATAGCAAGAGCCGGTATTGAACTGGTGAAGGCAATGCCAGCCTAGGGATGAGAAATGAGGCTCCATTCACTTACATTAACCAGCTTTATCCTTTGAATTCCATGGGAATTATTGAAGGTATCAGTGAAGGTAAAGATATCCATGAAAAGAGAACACAAGCGGGATATACAAGCTCAGCTTCTGGGAGGAAATAATGAAATTTGGATTCTGTCCAAATCTTGAGCATAATTATACATTCATCAGGAAATTACAGATACTTTTCTATAGACCAACCAGGCCATCTTGACTCTTGTACCACCATCCCAGAGAGAGCACCAATCATTGCTGAGGAGCTGTAGTTGTGTATAACCGTTATTGCTATGAGTGGTATCTGGATCTAGTGCAGGAATTCGCAACATTTGAGCTACAGCTCCCAATATCCCTTGCCAAAAACCTTTACTCTAATAGTCCATGTCTTGTCTGGACAACTTTGAGACCTGACTCATTACTATTGTAGAGCTGGGGAATCTCTGGTCTGGTACAGTAAGCTCAGTGTATAAAATACAGCATTCCTAGACATATTTTTTTTAGACTTTTTTTCTCTTTTGAGAGACCCTTCCATATATTCTTGGTATTGGTCCTCTACAGCAAATATGGCCAAACTGTGCCAATGGACGGACGTGCTACTTTCATTGTAGGCCTCCTGCCATGGTCTTCTACTGAAGCTGACTTGCCACCGCTCTAAAGGCATAGTAACATACAGTATTTGGATGAGTAGTTCTGCAGTTCTGGAGCTGGTGAGACAGTTTTAAGACAAGATCACAGTTTAAAGTGCTCAAGAGCTGGGAGAAGAGATCATGGTGCAGCCTGGAGCTGATCAATAGTCATGGATATATTGTAGATCCATATCACTTTAAAAATCATTCCCTTTGATTTTCTTTTTTTAAAAATGAAAATCCCACCACCCCCTTGTGAGCCTTTATGTACCTGTCCCTGCCAAACTCCAACCCACTGGCTGATGTTCTCCAAAGAGTCTAAGTGTTGCCCTCAGTGGGAGGGGAGAACTTCAGGAATGGAGGAATAAGGCGAAATGTAATAACAACTGCAAAGTTTGCCCAGCTGTAATATAGTATAGGTGACTAATCTTGTAGCAAGTTTTGCATTACCTTAGTATATAAAACTGTATTCTGTGTTTGCTATTATGGATATATTTATATATTTAGTTTTTTGTAGAGATAGTACGTGAGCTGGTGCTATACTTTAGTAATACAGATCAACAGCTGTTTCCAATTAGAAATCCATGTCAGCAGTCTCCGCAACCGTTGCATGAAATCAACTGTCTGAAAGAGAAAAAAAGAAGCAGATGATGGAGAAATAGCAAGCGATTAGGTCATTTCCTATGGCGATGAAAGCAAACTACTGTGTTGGGCGTCTTCAGCACCTCTGGTACATCTGGAGAAGCTTCATATGAACTCCCATCTTCTGCTTGCTGAGCGTTGGCTAATTATCTCTCCTGCATGTATTTTTCTGATTGGCTCGTTACGGATTAGCCAGTGAAATGATGGCTCTGAATAGGGCTCTACTGCCTCTAAGATATGGCACAAAATAGCAGGATATCATCTTAAGGATTTAACAAGAACATGGAAGGAGTGGAGATGGGTATTAACTTCAAGGAATAAAAATGGGTGGCTTATGTTCGTTCTTTTAGCCTTAGATGCACAATGTGGCCTTGTGATATTGCCCAGGTACAGGTATGGGCCCTGTTATCCAGAATGCTTTGGACCTGGGGTTTTCCAGATATTGTTTTTTCCATAATTTGGATCTCTAAGTCTACTAGAAAATCATATATACATTAAATAAACCCAATAGGCTGGTTTTACTTACAATAAGGATTAATTATATCTTAGTCTGGATCAAGTACATGCTACTGTTTTATCTTGGATAACTTGGACAAAATGGAGTCTATGGCAGATCACCTTTCCCTAATTCAGAGCTTTCTGGATAACAGATTCCATACCTGTATTAAAGGAGACTGCTATGGTTAGTTAGATACCCACATAAACAGAACGTGATAAATCATTTTGCCAAAATGGGCCTTCATAAACGTCATCATTTATGTTGACCACAAGGGGTGCTGGAAATGTTAAGACAATATAGCAGTAACCCAGCATTGGTATATAGGCAAATATATAGAGAAGCTATGCCTTTGCATTTGACTTTCTATTTATAAGAAAATAAATGGAAGATAAACATACCCATCATTATAGGATGTTTTAACTTTAAGATGAAATATGATGAAGCCTTCTGCCTCTGGGACTCTGCTTAAATGGTTTGATTACACCCGCTTTCTGTAGGAAAACTTCCACTAATGGTCTCTGATCGATAGCTATTCATTTTGCTGCCATTAACCAGAAAGTAGCATTGAAACTGTAGCTCGTCAAGAGCTGTGATTATTTCACAAACTAAACAGACTTTTTGTATAGAGGGCCACCAGCCATATCCATCCCCACCTCAAGTTTTATGTAACGTTTTACTTGGAAAGGTTATTTATATATCAGTGGGTTTTTTCTCTAGGAAGTGCCTTGCTTTTGGGTCTGTGATATTTCTAGAAGACAGCACCTACTGTTTCATATGGTGGTACTCAAGCCACCAGAATGCTCCTAACATCTCAAAAGACCTAAGGCAAGAGTCAGCGACTAGACCTATACAGGCCTTGGATAATCCTGTATTACATCAGTTTCAAGGGAGTATTGGTACAATATGTACACTGACAGCAATGCCATTGTAAATACCAGCTTCTATTTAATATAAATATAACATGATGAAGTTGCTTATGAGACCTGAGACAGCAATGCACCAGTTTCTACTACCCCCAGCTGACTGGCACTTCTACTACAAATACTTTGGAAGACCAAAAGTGCCCAATAGAGGTGGTTCCAGGATGGGGAGCATACTCATGAACTAGATCCTCAGGCTTACTCGTTGTATTTAAAGGGATAATGTCATGGGAAAATATGTTTTTTTCAAAATGTATCACTTAATAGTGCTGCTCCAGCAGAATTTTGCACTGAATCCATTTTTCAACAGATTTTTTTATGTTCAATTTTGAAATCTAAAACAAACAAGGGAAAGTTGTGCTCACCACTATTTTTTTAAAACCATTAGGCGGGGGTGCAATGAGGCTGTGACCACAAAATACATATAGACAAATACAAGATAATTATTGATAATGCGTTGATTGCAGAGGACTCTTGTATTTGACAATTTTGAAATCTGACATGGGGCTAGACATATTGTGAGATTCCGAGCTGCCCCCAGTCATGTGACTTGTGCTCTGATAAACTTCAGTCACTCTTTACTGCTGTACTGCAAGTTGGAGTGATATCACCCCCTCCCCCCCAGCAGCCTAACAACAGAACAATGGGAAGGTGACCAGAAAACAGCTCCCTAACACAAGATAACAGCTCCATGGAAGATCTAAGAACCACACTAAATAGTAAGAGCCAAGTCCCACTGAGACTGATTCAGTTACATTAAGTAGGAGAAATAACAGCCTGCCAGAAAGTAGTTCCATCCTAAAATGCAAGCACAAGTCACATGACTGGGGGCAGCTGGGAAACTGATAATATGTCTAGCCCCATGTCAGATTTCAAAATTGAATATAAAAAAATCTGTTTGCTCTTTTGAGAATTGGATTTCAGTGTAGAAGTCTGCTGGAGCAGCACTATTAACTGATGCGTTTAGAAAAAAAACATATTTTCCCATGTCAGTATCCCTCAAACAGAGAAATGCATTCATGGCCAACAAGTTATTAACACTGCCAGGCATCCCCCTTTAGAAATGCCAATGCCATTTGTTGTTCCACATCTTATCCAGACTTACATTTGTATAACAGGCTGCACAACCCCTTAGGACACCACTATTGGCCTGAAGGCTTTGACAAGGCTACCAAGATACTGTAAGTTCTAAGCTCAGGTTCCAGTGCAGATAGCAGGGATAATGGAACCCCTACAACACTTCTCTTTGCTATTGTTAACAAGCCCTTTGTTTAGTCCAATATTAAAAAAATGCAAATCTGGAAATCACAATCACATTGAGTTGGGTTTTTCATGACCAACCCAACAGGGCTTCTTCCTTAGGGGCACCTACACCCACATGGGCTGCCGCGCCCACAACTCCCAAAAAAGCTGCAACCTGGCCACCCCACATGTATCTTCCAGTCTTCCTGCAGCCACAATTAGACTAGGGGGAGATCAGGAGGCACCCAGAGAAGTCTAAGGTGTGGAGCAGGTCTGGGTCAGCAGGGCCGACCAGGTTTTTTCCTGGTGTTCCTGCCCAGCCCAACCCTGTTTATGATCCCCTACAGTATAAAGAGTTGGGAAGTTTCCAGTTTTATGACAAGGATAAAGCTGTATATATATGAAAGGCTTCAGTTGGCTGCCAGTCCACATAAGAACTACCAATAGCAAATCACAGCTGATATTGGGCACCCCCAGGATTTTTTTGCCTGCATTTGTTGCTCTCTAATTTTTTTTTTACATTTTAAAGTGACTTATGGGTAAAAAAAAAAAGGTTGGGGACCCCTGCTAGTTTAATTAGCTGTAGTCATTTATGGCGAGGACAGATACCCAATGTACATGTCTGTAAGGTCCAACCCTTCACAAACTCTGCTGCAGTTGATTTTATATGGAAATTTAATGCATCACGCTAAGATCGTCTCATTTCGTAACACAGATCAGCAGTGAAGGCTTTTATTGAGGTGCAGAGAGATTATTGTTGTCTCCCGAATAACAACTTGCACAGATCACTAGGGGGAATTCTGTAACGACAAGGGTAAGCTCCTACTGACTCGAGTAACCTGAAAAAAGAAGAATCATAGAAACAAATATACATTTACCAGGCCATTCTGTATTTATGGAAAAAAGCTCTGGGGACAATGGGTGTTTGCAGTTATAATTTATTTATTATAGCGCTATTACTGGGAGGAGGCCACAGGCTAATGTTAACCAACACTCCTGTTGTAATTTCTATGTTAAGAATTTTGACTCATGTATTTCAGCAATTCCTGCTGAAAATGATAAATGATATATTGATTAAAAGCTGCATTTTACGTGCTTGAGGGACGTGGGTTTTCCTAGGCTGGAGTCTAATTACTTCTCCATAGAACAACATTTACATTCTCCAGCCATAAACTCATCCGGGTCAGATTCTGACCTGAAGAAGTCTATGGAGATGATCTGCTATTGTATTTTATCTAGAAGGGAACAACAGTAAGAATGCGGAGAGGGCTGGTTTAATTGACATTTGTAATTTAAAGGAGAAGGAAAGGTTAAAACTAAGTTAGCCTTATCAGAAAGGTCCATCTAAATATACCAGTAAACCCCCAAAGTAATGCTGCTCTGAGTCCCCTGTCAAAAGAAACACTGCATTTCTTTCCTTCTATTGTGTACACATGGGCTTCTCTATCAGACGTCCTGCCTTCAGCTTAAACCTCATTGCCCTGGGCAAGAGCATGCTCAGTTTGCTCCTCTTCCCCACCCCCCTCCCTTCTCTACTGTAATCTGAGCCCAGAGCAGGGGGAGACTCAGGCAGGAAGTGATGTCACACCATGTTAATACTGCAGCTCCTATCCTAAACAAACAGAGAGTTTCTAGAGCTTTTTACTCAGGTATGGTAAAACATTCTACAGAATAAATATAGCATTCTAACTTGCACTATTGCAGCTAATCTATTGGCAATAAAATGCCTCCGTAGCTTTCCTTCTCCTTTAAGCAGCAACTTCTTTGTGCTTTCATTAATAAAGGTGGCAGAAAACAGAATCACAACGCGTTACATTCAGAATTCATCATACACTGTAAATGTATAAATGCTGAAATGGAAATTTCTCCTCTTTAATTTGAATCAAGCTCCAGGGCCTTTTGGAATACACCCATTCATTGGAACCATAATGGTGTCAAAGTGTTGACTGCTGCAATTCCAGTTTTCAAGAAGGGAATGTGATCTCAAGTGTTGGACTGGAGGGCTTATAGCACAGGGCCCCCCTTCTCCACCTGGGTCCCCTGCCCCAGTCACAACCCCCCACTGACACTCGGACATTCATGTTCTCTTGCTGCAACATTCTAGAAATAGAAAAAGGGACAAAAAGATTTGACCATGCCCATTTTTGTGACCAAACCCCCTAATTACCATGTTCATTTTATAAAATCTGGCAGGCTATGAAAGTTTGAACACATTTCTGTGGTTTTTATGTGTTAATACAGTCTTGTAGTGATGTGCAGGCCCGCGGGTCAGATGGGTTCGGGCTGACTTCGCACCCTCATTTGTGGTTGTCTGGCCGGTCCGGGTTGGGCTCTCCCCGCTGGACACCTTGCACTGCCTCTGCTTCTGGCTTCCGGCCTCCTTTTTTATAGACACATGCCTGCTTGCCCCGCCCCTTTTGTGACATCATCAGCGGGCAGGCACAGGCCTATAAAAGGAAAAAGCGGGCCGAAGGAGGACGGTTTAGGGTCGGATGGGGGTCGGATTTTAACCGACCCGCACATCACTAGAGTCTTGCTAATGAAGGTGAATTGCCCTTTAAGTTGCAAGTCAGTTTCCCCAAGAAACCTGCTTATTTTAAATTGTTACAATTTCTTATTTTTCAAAGATTGTTACAAAAGTATCTAACTACTGTATGTATTCTGGGCTCTCTGCCAAAGGCCAATTAAGTTAGACATGTTGTACCTTTTTCTGGCTGTTCAGTGCAGGAGATCAAAGAGAAAGTTGAGACATTTCAGTAACAAACCCTGGACTGCAGGCTGAGCTGTTAATATCGGGACTGTCCAGCGAAAAACATGACAGTTGGGAGATATGCTGCACCAGTGCGGGGTCTCAGGCAGGAACAGGTCTGAGTAGAAGGGGCCCACGGGGTTTTTTCCTAGTGTCCCACCAGCCAGTCTGACTCTGGTGATCTTCCACTAGAGATTGCAAAGGATTAGACCAGGGGTAGGCTCAAGAAACCGCCAGCTGGTGCAAAGGTTGTATAGACATCAGACGCAAGACGAGCCACAGCAAGATGATTCATCACGGTCCTTACCACGGTCCCACACTCAAGACAAGAGAGAAGCCTCCAGAGTCCAACTGCAGCAGGTGCGAGGGCTGTGGATGCGATGCATATTTTAATGACGTCTATGGCCGTCGCCTTTAAACAGATGAGAACACTAGCATTTAATAGGGCTATTCAGTGTTTAATGTATTTCAAAGTAGGCCTACACATTGCACTTTTGTTGTTGTAACAGTTAAAATTAAAAAAAGGTTAAAACTTTTTTAATAGTTTATAAGCGGCGTTATGTTTTGCGTCTCCAAACTATTTTTCTTTAGTGGAAGAGGGGGCAAAATGGCTCTTTTGATAGTAAAGGTTGCTGACCCCTGGATTAGACTGTGGATAAAAATATATTTGAAGCCTTGCTGTAAATCCTTCATTTAACAGTAGACTAAATGATCAGGTCTGGCTGGAGAGCCATTCAGATGATTCCAAT
Organism: Xenopus petersii; assembly: GCA_038501925.1. Classification (NCBI taxonomy): domain Eukaryota; kingdom Metazoa; phylum Chordata; class Amphibia; order Anura; family Pipidae; genus Xenopus; species Xenopus petersii. The sequence goes on along the minus strand of CM076681.1, from coordinate 10,653,253 downwards.
GGAACATAAGTGGAAACTCTTGTCTGTTCATGATTAGAATGTTCAGTCCCTTTTATGACAACGAGGGCTCAAGTGCCCAAAATGGACAATCCGATCTGTGGAGTAACTAGATATTACTGGGCCCCATAGCAAATTATATTTCTGGCCCCCCAAAATGTTTAGCGGTTGAATTGTTTTACCAATATTTATTAAAATTGTATCTAAATTAGGGCCTTGTGTGGATGCTAAAACACATTATATATATATATTGCTTACTAGGAGCACTCACAGGTCTTAGCAGAAAATCTGTTGTGCCTACAATAAATATTTTTTGGATTTTCTGCTAAGACCTGTTCCTTGTATGCATGCTATGATTACTGACCTCTGAGAATTGCACCCAGGCGCTATTTCACAATTATTATATATATATATATATATACTATACCTCCAGAAGAATCCGCACTCACAGGACTTAAGAATACAAAAATTAATCTTTATTTTCAGAACTTCAGCCTAACGTTTCAGCCCAATCCACTGCCTTTCTCAAAGTCCTGTGAGTGCAATTTTTTGCTTTGTTTGATATTTATCTACTTCTAACCAGCACCCAGGCATTACTATGATTTATAAATATATATATATATATATATATATATATATATACATATATATATATATATATATATACAGGGGTGATCCGTGGGCTGCTGCCACCTGAGGCAGCAACCCCGATGCCGCCCACCTCTCCCGCTCCGCGCTTAAAAGTTTAGCGCCGGAGCGGGTCAAAAGGGGCGGTATCGCTAGTGCAACGAGCGTGGAAATTCAGCGGCTCTTAAAGTTATAGGAGGTTGCTTTTTGCTGCCCCTCGTAACTGGCCGTTCACTGCCGCCTGAGGCAAGGTGCTCACAATGCCTCATGGCAGGAACGGCTCTGTATATATATATATATATATATATATATATATATATACACATTTGCAAAGATGAAGCAGCATTTGCTGCAACATATACGTCCATTCAACTTTAACTTCCCGCCGTATGCAAATTAGCAAACGATATCGCAACTTCGCTTGCCGCAGTAACTCTAGTGCTACTTCACCAGCATTCGGCGCCCTGGATGCAACTTCGGATTTTAGGGAATTACCGTTGTCCTGGTGAAGTGTTGCGATGTGAGCGAAGCTGTCGCTGGTGAATTTTCAGGGTTTGTAAATTTGTCTCATGAGTCATGCGCTCATTCCAGGGATCCCTAGTGTCAGACACCCCACACTTTGCATTTTGGAGGCATCCAGTGTTTTGGTGCAAGGAACAAGGAGCGTGGAGCAAGTATTCCTTTCTGCTTAGTCGCATTGTTAAATGTCAGTTCTACTCTGATTTTTGCCTCCTGTGAAGCACTTTTCCTTGACTCCAGAACAGCAGCATATGCTTGTGACCACAAGAGGCGCTGTTTCATAGAGATCTATGGAGAATGTAGTAGCCAAGGGAAGCAGTAAAGCTGTGAATAAACCGTTGTACCATCAGCAATAGGCAGAAAAGGAATGTTCTGTGCACATAATATTATTATATATAAGCCTTATACTTTATAAAAAGAAAAGCAAGATAAATCCTACTTATATGCAGAGTCTGTTTTCCCCTAAAGAGCTGTGACAGTTACACAAAACCCTTTTATTGTTGTGGTTGCCCCCCCTCTCCCCCTGCGTGTACCTCCCAGCGAGGGTCATTAATCCAGCCTTGTCATCGATTGGATTTCCAATAAGGTACAATAGGAATAACCTGGGGAATGATAGCACCACTGAAGAATGTGTTAGACCTGGAAAATCAAAGGCTTGGGCTAAACGCTCTGTATCCTCTCCGAGCAAACTCGCTTCCCCCCGAGCCGCCCGTGATAAATTGCAACTATTTGCTTCCTGCCAGAGGCACAAGAAGAAGGAACAATTATTAAAGAGAAATTATCATTATTTTTCTTGTTCTGTCGAGCAAACATCTGTGTAACCATGAGTGAAGTAACAGAGTTATAGAATGCCTGCTTCTTTCTTTTAGAGAGATGCATCAAATGCTGCCAACTTATTGAAGGTTTCTTGTTAATCTTCTAAAGTGCTGTGCTATGGTTTGTGACCCACAATACATGTCATTGTTGCTGGTCTTATATAAAGAGGCACTTTCTCCACACCCATGGCCTTTTTCTTCTAAAAAACACAGCCACATGGTGGAGTGGTTCACATCGCTTCCTTGCAAACTGTGTCCTGGTTGGAACTGAACCTAGGACCCAAGCATGAGGTCCTAGGTTCAATTCCTGTGTGGGTTTCCTTTCACACTGCCAAATGAAAAAAAACAGTCTACTTCCTGTATCTTCCCCGTAAAGATGTAAGTGCTGGTAAGTGCCAGGATTGGCCAGGACAAAGGAAGAAACGTGAAGCTTCCTGCAGCTTAGCCAATCCCATAGTGGCAGGACTGGGACTTGCACTTTAAAGGAGAAGGAAATGCTAAAATTAAGTAAGCTTTATCAGAAAGGTCTATATAAATACACCAGTAAACCCTCAAAGTAATGCTGCTCTGAGTCCTCTGTAAAAAAAATCACAGCATTGCTTTCCTTCTATTGTGTACTCATGGGCTTCCTGTTTTCAGCTTAAACCTCCTGGGCTAGGGCTTGAGCATGCTCAGTTTGCTCCTCTCCCCCTCCCTCCTCCCCTCCCTGTTGTAATCTGAGTCCAGAGCTGTGAGTGAGCAGGGAGAGACTCAGGCAGGAAGTGATGTCACACCAAGCTAATATGGCAGCTGCTGTCCTAAACAAACAGAGAGAGCTTCTAAAGCTGGTTGCTCAGGTATGGTAAAGCAATCTAGAAAATAAATATAGCACTTTAGCTAGCATTTTGTGGCTAATCTATTGTCAATAAACTGCTTCTGTAGCTTTCCTTCTCCTTTAAGTGGAAAAATCTGAAGTCCGTGTCTGCTGTCGTGATTAATTAGCTGTTCTTGTTCCTGGCTAATGTGTGTCAGGGAAGCACCCAGGTTCATATTTCTTGCTTGTCAAAAGGTGGGGGTAAAAACAATGTCCTTAGAGAAGCAAATGCACTAGGTGGGTGTTTTCTGAGAATAATAGAAGTTTAAAGGGGAAATTTCAGCTTCTCCATGTCTGGTCCTTTCACAGTAGATAATTTGATTCCCAGTTTCCCTTTTGTTTTCACTGTTCTCAAAGTCTCAACAGTCTGTTATACAGTAGGAATAAGCACTACACATACCCGTCATGCCACTAGTGAGAGGCAAAGACATTTCTTGGCATTTTGTGTATTTATTACTTTACAGGACATAAGCAGAGGGGTAAAATCCAAACCTCTTGGCAAGGAATGGATTAAGTAGTCTCCCCATTCACAAAAATCACCCCCCCCGCCTATGGTAATATATAAATAAAAGAATAACAACATTTTGAATATGGTAAAAGTTTAAGAAAGTATTGTGCCTTCGTCATGATATGGTGTCTACAAGGGGTAGTGTTGAAGTCTAGAGATATTCCTTTATATCTCACAGAGGAAGCTGAATTGTGGCCTCTGTTCATAATGGAGAAACATTGTAGACTGCCTTGTACATCCTTGGCAATTCCACCATTCAGAACCTCAGATTAAAGTTGTAAACCACTTATGTGTCTTTAGCCATTCCACCATTTAGAACCTCAGACTGAATTTGCAGACCGTCTTATCCATCCTCGGATTGAAGTTGTAAACTGCCTTATGCATCCTTGGCAATTCCACTAATCAGAATTTCAGATTGAAGCCTGGCAACTGTGCTGCAAATTGAATGTGGCCAAGAGAAAGTTCTGAGTAAACAAGAGCCTTAGGGGCAAATTCACTAACCTCCGGAAATTTGCCAGCGACGGCTTCGCTCACATTGCCACACTTCGCCAGGCAAACGTTAGCCAGGTCAGCGGTAATTCACAAAAATGCGAAGTTGCGTCCAGGGCGTCAAAAGATGGCGAAGTTTTGCTAGCGTTAATTCGGCAAGCAAAGTGAAGTTGCGCTAGTGTTGGCTAATTTGCATACGGCAGGAAGATAAATTTTAATGGATGTATATGTTGCAGCAAATACATTACATTACACAAGCCCAGGGAACCTTAATAAAATAAAGTTGTTCTATTGCTCTATGAGTCCAGTGTATAGTTTATGTGCCATATGTTAGTAAATGTACGGGTGAAGCTGGGTACCCTAGAAAAAATTTACGATCTTTTGCAGCCTATCACCCTGAAAAACTGAAAAGTCCCCAGCGTTTTTTGGGACTTAGAAAAATTTTCAAGAACTCCTATCTACTCTATTGCACTTCGCCTGCTCTGAGGTGGTGAAGGCAAGTCTGGCGCAAGAGGTAATGTTCATTAAAATTCGCATCGTAGTGAATTTGCATAGTTCCGTCCAATCGCCAGAGCGAAAATTCGCCTGGCGTTAGAGTGCAAAGTAGCGCTAGAGTCTATCTCCTTCACAAGCGAATTTACGCTAGTGCCCGTTAGTAAATTGACGATGTCCAGAAATGACGTCACGCTGGTGAATTTTCGCCCTTTAGTAAATTTGCCCCTTTTAGAGCCTTAGAAGTTTCAATGACTATAGAAGAAACTTCTGATTATCGAAAACCACTTCAATCCATTTGATCCGATCTCTGAGCATTTGCGATGAATTTTAAAGCGTTTGCATTGGTTGCAAAGATCAGGTCATACCAAAGGGGTCCTGGTTGTTGACCATTATGGTCAATGGTTGAATGGTTGAGCACTCTCCATAATGTCTTTCAAGATATCGTTGAGTTGCCTTACATGTCCAATATTGCCATGGGAAGAGCACAAAGAAAACAATCTCATTATTGCTCTTACAGGGAAGAGGGTATTGGGTTAAATATTCTGCAACACTGTGGGGCCTTCATTGTGCAGGTGCCGCCTGACATAATAAGCAAGATGGAAGCAGTAAGTAGCTCCTCTGCATGCCAGACACTGCTTTTATTTAGGGAATCACCTTGAGAGGTAAGGTAAGATGATCAAGTAGCTGTTACTCAGATGTCTCTCATTTTGTTTGCTGAATATTACAGGGGGAAAGGATTTCAATAAAGCCGCAGCTAAAGAAATTGAAATAGCCTGTTTGCTGAGGGAGTTATTCAGAACTACAACACAATGTGAACCAAATAGAAATGTAAATGCAAAGTGCTGGAAAATGAAGTATCACTTCATCCTTCATTGCATTCTGTAAATCCCATTTCTCTCGTCAAATATCATGTCGCCACTAGATATTCAAGTGTATTTGCAAATGGCAATTTGGAGTTTTTCAGTGCGAGTTTAATAGGGCAGAAGTGTCCCTTCTCGAGGAGCTGGTAATGCCACTGCACTAGCCAAGCAAAGCAACTGGAAAGTAATTGGATCAGCAGTGTGGCATAAATGCTGCTTTGTGGGCAAGGGTTGTACATATATGTGGGCAGGGATTGTACGGAAAGGGCATGGGAACACAGCAGCTGCCCTGTTCTCAAGGCTGAAATAATTCCTCATTAACGGAGAGACTGAGTGCCATGCAGCACCTACATCCATATTCTTAAGGATATTATCATATTTCATCAACACTAACAGCCTGTGCCATAGAACCCTGTTCTCAAGCTTAAAATCAGGTGTAGCAGTAAGGTGAGCAGACAGGGCATCTGTGACGGTGACAGGAGTATGGAGGCTTAAAGGAGATGGAAAGCTAATGAAGCAGTTTATTGCCAATAGTGCAAGCTATAACACTATATTTATTCTGCAGAATGCTTAACCATACCTGAGTAATCAGCTCTAGAAGCTCTCTTGTTTAGAATAGAAGCTGCCATATTAACTTGTTGTGACATCACTTCCTACCTGAGTCTCTCCCTGCTCACTCACAGCTCTGGGCTCAGATTACAGCAGGGTGGGGAGGAGGGAGGGGGAGAGGAGCAAACTGAGCATGCTCAAGCCCTGGAGGTTTATGCTGAAAACAGGAAGTCTGATACAGAAGCCCATGAGTACACATTAGAAGGAAAGAAATGTGCTGTTTCTTTTGACAGAGAACTCAGAGCAGCATTACTTTGAGGGTTTACTGGTGTGTATATATATACCTTTCTGATAAAGCTTACTTCTCCTTTAATGGGGCCCCAGGCTGGTGGAAACAGATTGAAACAGTTTCTTCACTTACACGATCTTGATCATGTTTTGTTCCATGAGAATCTTTCTAAGATCAAAGATCTTGCTGGTGGGCCACAAAAATAACCCATAGGCAGGAACTGTATATTCTGTTTGCATTCTTTGCAAGTAAAACTTTAGTCAAGTTAGATATTTACGTGTGCCAAGACATTAGCTACTGTATAAATCCATGAAAGCTGATTGTTTGATGTATCACAGTGGCATGGGGATATTCATGGACTGGCAGGCTTTACTTGGGGGTTGTAAAGTCTGGGAGGCTAAAGCAGGATTTGTCCTATATTCTGAGTGTGACTCACTTTGTGTAGGATGCGCCGGGAGATCCCAGGGCGCTGACGTTGCGCATTTTGTCTGGGCGGAACTGACGCTGCCATCGGTCCACTGGCATTTGAAGCCTAACGTTATAATGCTCGTGTTTTGACGCCAATCGTCATGAAGTCATCTTACAGGGAATTCGAATTGAATTTTGTCGCCACATTCCCTTTAAAAGGGAAATTCTCCATTTTGACAGTCCCAAGTTGGCCTCTGTTTACAGATCCTGCCGAAGCGTTTCTGCTGTTTAAGAATTCCTGTTTTTTTTTACTTCTATTTTACTGATTCTGATTGTAGCCGCCTGCCTCAACCCTTTGCCTGTTCTTCGACTACATCTTGACTAATCCTTGCGGTACCTCGTTTACGGACTTGTTTACTATAATATGACATTACTCCTTGTTGGTTCCGCAACAGAAAGCCCAGGGTCCCAAAAGGGTGTTGGTGAACACTGGAATCCACAGGGGTTCCCTGTGTATCTGAGTGTACCCACTACTTTCCTGATAGACCAGTACGTTACACTTTGTAAAATAAGATTTGTCAGGATCAGTGTTAAAAGAGAATGGGGAGCCCATTTTAAGTATGTGAGGGTGAGAACTAGATAAATAAAGGATTCTGTACCAGTGGGCCTCAAGCTGTTGGTGGAAAGCCAATTGTTTATCAATATGGAAGAGGCTGTTCTTAAGGGTCAAAGACTAAAGCACAGCCAGTTGTCATTTGCACATGCAAGTGTAACTATATCAAGAATATGTAAAATATATCCGTAGAAACGGTGATCAGTAATGTAATTGGTTAGAATTCATGTTTAGTGATGTCACGTGTCACAGTTCATTAAAACTATATGTACCCCCTACTCTAAAATATGAGAAAATTAAATGTCAACTCAAAGTTCTATGGCCTCTATTAAAGTGCTTTGACTGTGGCCTTGATCCTTTATATAAGGTGGCGTAACTACCAGGGGTGCAAGGGGTGCGATGGCACCTGGGCCCACACCCTCTTGGGGCCCACCAGAGCCACGATAATGGATATCGTGGGTGGTTGGGCAGGGGGAGATTGTACAGTGCACGCAATTCATTGGGGGGAGGGCCTGACAGGGGGGCCCAGGTGCTCATCCTATACCAGGGCCTGACGGTAAGTAGTTACGCCACTGGGCACCCCTAGACAGTTTGGAAACCAGCATACAATCTATGGCAATGCTTTAGGTCACTCCTTTAGTTTTCCTTGGCCACACCCAGTATTTATGCCTTAACCACGCCCTAAAAGTACCCCAAACCCCACCTATTTTCAAGAAAGATGGCACAGTTGGAAGGCATGGCTGTTTGTGTTACAAGTGTCCTTTTAGAACCTTATAGAAGATCATTTGGGCCTTGGCCAATCACATTCAGTCTGAGACAGTTCCATGCTCTTTGTCCTTGTCATAATGGAGATATAATGGTTCGTGCTCATGATTGTTGCATTAATATCCTTCTATCCCAGCAACTATTTTATATTTATGGGGAGGGGGCTTTGCAGAATTAGGTGGGATTGTAGGATCAGAGGTGTAACTGGGCGAGTCTGCGGTGAAGCAGGGGCATAGCCTAAATTCATTTTTGATTTACAAATGTTGGAAGGTGGGGATGGAGGCAGAAAAGTAATTGAAAGCAAACGTCCCTGTCCGTTATACTGTGTATATATATATATATATATAGAGAGAGAGAGAGAGTGGAACTAAGAAATAATAATAATAAAAGCCCTTCTTCCTCAGTTGGAACACAAGACCCCCCCCCCACCTTCCCAATAGACACGGAGATACACCACGTTACACACAGTATTTGAATTCACTTATGGATTGTAAAATACAGTGTTTGAGTAATTACTGTGCGAGATCAGGTTGCCCCAAGAGGCATTAACGGTCATCTGGTATTTAATTAAGCCGAGGAATGAAACATTATGGGCTCCCAGCAGCTCGCTCGGCCATGAAAAGTTGGGATTTGCTTTGCCAAAGGCCATAATTTTTCAAAAACACACAAATTATTTATTAATGAAATACTCCAGTTACTTGCAGATAAATGAGCCCGATACTCAGCAGCTCACAGATTAATATCTTCCAGCTTTACCCACTTCCAGCTTTGCTTTCTTGCCGTTCCTATGGGATAAAGGGTCACTTCTGAAGGGGAGAGGGAAGGAAAGAAGAACTGAAGGAAGGGAGGAAGGAAAGATTACTGTAGCTCCAATCAAAAACATTCTGGTTTCCCTAGAAAGGGAAAATGTAGGGAATTTGCAGAGTTATTTTTAGGGTAAGGCAGTAATTGCCCTGGGCATCAGAAGGGTCCTTTTTTGAGGGGGAGGCAGATAAAAACACTATTGCATATTAGATGTTGTAACAATTGTTAGATATATCAGTATTTCAGTTGTTTGCTGATTGGCAGCTTCCATCCCATCAATGACCAAAACATGAAAGGTCAACTCATTGGAGGACACTATACAATACATTACTGTCCCCTTCTTGTCCTGATATCATACTATTTATTTACTCTTACCATCTAATCCTAATGTTACCATCCTGCCCTACTATTATAATCTTGGTCTAATGACAATGCTTGCCTTACTGTTCTCATCTTACATTAGTCATCTGTTTGCCCTATTGTTATTATCTTTCCTGTCTATTACTATCTTGCCCTCCTGCCACCATCTTGCCATATAATCGCTATCTTGCCCTAACAAAAACTTATCTTACTATCGACAAGTTTTCCTATTGCCCTACTGTCTCTTTCTTGTTTTGCTTGCTCCATTGTTCCTAATATCATCATCTTGCCCTACTGTCACCGTCTGTCTCTACTGTCATAATTTTGCCCTGCTGTCACCAGCTTGTCCTACGGTTGCCATGTTGACCTATTGTTACCATCTTGCCCTGCTGTTCCCATCTCACCCTACTGTGACCATTTCACCTAACTGTCACCATCTCACCCTACTGTCACAATGTAACCCTACTGTCACCATAATGGCCTTTCTTACCATCTTGCCCTGCTGTTCCCATCTCACCCTACTGTCACCATCTCACCCTACTGTTGTTATCTCTAGGGATGCACCGAATCCAGGATTCGGTTCGGGATTCGGCCAGGATTCGGCCTTTTTCAGCAGGATTCGGATTCAGCCGAATCCTTCTGCCCGGCCGAACCGAATCCGAATCCTAATTTGCATATGCAAATTAGGGGCAGGGAGGGAAATTGCGTGACTTTCTGTCAGAAAACAAGGAAGTAAAAAATGTTTTCCCCTTCCCACCCCTAATTTGCATATGCAAATTATGGTTCGGATTCGGTTCGGTATTCGGCCGAATCCTTCGTGAAGGATTCGGGGGTTCGGCCGAATCCAAAAAAGTGGATTCGGTGCATCCCTAGTTATCTCACCATACTGTCACCATCTCACCCTACTGTCACCATCTCACCCTACTTTTGTTATCTCACCCTACTGTCACCATCTCACCCTACTGTCACCATCTCACCCTACTGTCATCATCTCACCCTACTGTCACCATCTCACCCTACTGTCACCATCTTGGCCTTTCTTACCATCTTGCCCTGCTGTTATCATCTCACCCTACTGTCACCATCTCACCCTACTGTTGTCATCTCACCATACTGTCACCATCTCACCCTACTGTTGTCATCTCACCCTACTGTTGTCATCTCACCCTACTGTCGTCATCTCACCATACTGTCACCATCTCACCCTACTATCACCATCTCACCCTACTGTCACCATCTCACCCTACTGTCATCATCTCACCCTACTGTCACCATCTTGGCCTTTCTTATACCTTCTTTCCCTACTGTTGCCATTTTGTCTTACTGTCCATTTCTTAAATGACTCTCACCCTCTGGCCCTACAGTTGCCATACAGTTTTGACTCCACCTTCCAGTCTACAACTGCTTCTCTAGATGGGAGGGTTCTTAGCGGGTGCAGGGCAGTGGCCCTTGTTTGGACCCTCTGATGAAAGCTCAGCTTTGTGCACTAGAGAAAGAAGTCTTTTAATCACACACACACATATCTCATCATGTTTTCTGCTTTGCTGAAAATAGTATTTACAGAAGTCAATTTCCTAAATGAAGCAATCTGCTTCTTATTTTAAACTGATGCACTCAAATTGATATCTAAATAGTTTATTGACCAAATTGAATTGCATCACATCTATCCCACGCTTCTGCTGCTCTCATATTCATTATCATTCAAACAATGACTAAGCCCGGCAAAATCCTCCACTCCTGCACTTCTTTCTCATATCCCGTGCAATTACCATGTCATTTATAAGATGAAGCTATAAGACCCAGCTCATTTCCTTACTGTTTTGGCACAGAATGCAGTTCATGCAGCTACAGTAATTATTTCTGGACACTAAAGCTTCAGTAACGAAGAAATCTGCTATTATTATACATTATTATTATTATATATTTTTTTGTTTGGTACTGGGAGCATTATGTTAATCTAACTATGCAGCATTAGGGACATCACAAACTGTAGGACCTATGGCACACGCCATGTATCATCTTCAGAGTTTTTGGGCCAAAATCCTCTTGTCATTGATATGGACAGGGCAGCAGCCCAGAGCATGTGCATTGAATGAGCAGAAAAGAAGATGAGGAGCTACTGGGGCATCTTCAGAGACACAGATCTTCCCTGCTAAAGTGGTTGCCTTGGGCTGATACAGAAACCCAAAACATAAAATTAAACTTTGCTATCCTATTTCTTTGTTGAGTTTTACTACTCCTTTAAGTTTAAATAAAGTAAACAGGGGAAATGAAGAACCAGCAAATCAAATAAGACATTCCATTAGCACACAGGGCGTGTAGGTTGTAACACTTTCTTATATTAGCAGTCAAACATGGGTCATCTAAACTCTAGTCCTCAAGGAATTATTGTTTGTCAACTCTGGAGCTAACCCCACCCTAAGATGGTTCCTCTGCAATAATAGATTCACAATTTGGAATTGGAGGTGGGATGGACAAACCTGCTGAAGCCTCATAGATAAGTGGAGAAACTTAAGGGATACTCAGCAAGTCCAATTGCTTTAGCTTTAAAGATACTTATATATTTTACATATGTATAAAGAGCCTATTTCCCAGCAAATGTGGTTTCATTGCTGAGGTTCATATGTGTATAGAGCTTTTACTCTTGTATATGTTATGAATCAGAAACGTTTACACTTAGACCTCGGGTTCCCCACAAACCAGTATTCTCTACTATCTCTCCCAGCATCCTCTGTAGCCACTGACTGAGCATGCTGGGAAATGGCTGAGCATGCGAGGAAATGAGTGAGCATGCTGGGAAATGAGTGAGCATGCTGGGAAATGGCTGAGCATGCTGGGAAATGACTGAGCATGCTGGGAAAGTCTGTTCAGCAGCAGCTGGAAGCCAGTAGACTTGCGAGCCCATAGGCAATTCCTGCTAATAGTTGGCAAATCTTCCAGTTTCCTGTAATTGGTAATGTGGCTGCCATCCCGTGGCTCATAGTAGTATCTGTAATGAAACTGCATCCAAACCTTTAATTGCATTACCAGAAAGCGTGTCTGATCCGACACTACAATTATGCAGGAAACAATCACTGAATTCATTCTGTATTTAAATGCAAGAGACTTGGTGTATATATCGTATCCAGGATGAAGCTATACATATGGCGACAGCAGGGAAATACAACCATTTTTAAGCTCTAGAAAATATCTTGAATAGCATTAGTTTTAATTTTTAAGATCTAGAAAATATCTGGAATAGCATTTGCTTTCATTTGGCTCTCCAAATTTATGAAGTGACCATTGCGCTGCCTGAAGAAGGCATTGACCATTTTTAGTATGTAAGAGCCCATATTTGATTATTATTCATATAAAATACTTGCAATTGCATGTCTTGTTCTGAAGGGTCTTCAAGTACAATATATGTGGACACCCCTTGCGACAGGTGCCACTACATTATATAACATTCTTGACAATTCTACAGTTTGGGGAAGGCTCTCTCCCATGTCAGTATGATAAATCCCCCCAAGCACAAAGTAAGGTCCACACAGAATTGGTTTACAGAGATGTGAGCAGAAGAACATCACTGCACAGAGACCTGACCTCAACTCAAGTGAACACCTATAGGATGAATCAGGGCCGCCATCAGGAGGCACAGGGGGTACTGCTGTACCGGGCCTAGGTCTGCTGTACCGGGCCCCCCTTCACAGCACTGAAGCCGTGCCTCCTCTCCTGAAATCCCGAACAGCCGAAAAGCTGAACAGCCATGATACCTGTAGTCATGAAAACAGCCGAAGTTGAAGTCCTGAAGCGGCGAAAACACCCGTAGTCACAAAAACAGACGAAATTGAAGTCCTGAAGCAGCGAGAAGACCCGAAGTCACAAAAAACAGGAGGAATTGAAGTCCTGAAGCGGCGAAAAGCCCTGTAGTCACGAAAACAGCCGAAATTGAAGTCCTGAAGCGGCTAAAAGACCCAAAATCACAAAAACAGCCGAAATTGAAGTCCTGAAGTGGCGAAAACGCCCAAAGTCACGAAAACATATGAAATTGAAGTCCTGAAGCGGCAAAAACATTCGAAGTCACAAAAACAGGCAAAATTGAAGTCCTGAAGTGGCGAAAAGACCCGAAGTCACGAAAACAGTCGAAATTTAAGTCCTGAAGCGGCGAAAAGACCCGAAGTCACGAAAACAGTCGGAATTGAAGTCCTGAAGCGGCGAAAAGACCCGAAGTCACGAAAACAGTCGGGATTGAAGTTCTGAAGCGGCGAAAAGACCCGAACTCATGAAAACAGATGAAATTGAAGTCCTGAAGCGGCGAAAAGACCCAAAGTCACGAAAACATCCGAAATTGAAGTCCTGAAGGCCCGCAGTCATGGAAACAGATGAAATTTCAGTCCTGAAGCGGCGAAAAGACCCAAAGTCACTAAAGGAGGCGAAGTCCTGAAGCCACGAGTTCAATTTCTTTGGACACCAATGTGTGTTTTTTTATTTTTTTTAATCCCCTGGCCACCAATGCATTATTTTATCTATATTATCTATAGGTCCCTGCCACCAATGTTTTTTTAAAAAATATTCTCTGGGGCCCCGATTTTTATAGTGGGGCCCTGTCACCAATTTTTTTTTTTAACTTGTAGGGGGGCCCTGACCACCAATTTTTTAAAAAAAAAACTTTTATGGTGGGTCCTGGCCCCACAGTTTTTTTTAACGTATAAGGGGGCCCTGACCATCAATAGCTTTTTATAACTTGTGTTTGTGGGGGAGTTACCTTTTTTAGTGCTGATGAAAATGTTGTAGTTCAGGGCCCCATGAATTCTAATGGCGATGAATTGGAAATCCGATTAGGTCTCCTGATCCCCAACATCTATGTCCAACCTCTTACATATGAATGGAAGCAAAACCCACTAACAATGATCCAACATTTAGTGGCCACCTTCCCAGAAGAGTAGAGAGAGTTGGTTATTACAGCAGCAAAGAAAGGACCAATCCTTGATTTGAGAAAACTTTCCCATACTTCATTATAAAACAATTCATCCGCCGAATCTCTTTTCTTTTATGTTTAATTATTACTATACACGCCTTAAATATACCCTCTGTTAAAATGAATTCCACCTACAGTATTTAATTCATCGTTCCCCCTGCATAGAACGTAAAACTTTCTGCTGTATTCAAAGCGGATTACAAAGACAAATGTGAACTTATTCTTGCTTCAAAGGAACCAACAACCTGTGTGACCTTCACGTATAGTCTTGCTGGAGTGTATACATTAGCTTGTCACAATGGAACAATGGCTAAAAGCAGGAAATTAAATATAGCAAAGGGAAACTTATGTTCGCGTTTATAAAACCTTGTACCCTTGTATTTAAAGAGTGGAAGTTGTTAAGTAATTCTCATTATAAGTGCTTTTGAGCAGAACGGTTACATCATTTGTGTGTCTAGTTCTAACAGCTTCCAGCTGGCATGGGGCGCCATATTTTCTTTTTTTTTATTCTCAGTAGAGGCCTTGTATATGTCCAGTATAAAGTAAGAGCCATTATGGGAAGGTACGGGGTTAGTTGTATGTAGAAGTTATTTCTTCAAGAAGTAGCCTTTCTAATGAGTTACCCCAGAGGTCCTACACAATGAAAGTAGCTTTACTATTAGAGCTAGGAGAAGGCTTTAAAGACAGTTCTGTATACTATAGTCCAGATAGCGTGGTTGCAACATTTAGCTCAAGACCCCAGTATGCAGGAAGAGATGGATAAAATGACTTTACTCTTTAAAGGGCATGTAAAGGCAAAATAATAAAATCCCATTTTTACTTTCATTAATGAAAAAGAAACCTATCTCCAATATACTTTACTTAAAAAATTGGTACCATTTTTATAATAAACATGACTGTATGCATGACTATGAAGATTTTCATCCAACCAGGTCATGGTACCGTATATCTAGTATAGGTCAATCTAAAAACAACTGGTCTTGCCGAGTAATCAATGAAGACGTTTCACTACTCATCCGAGCAGCTTCTTCAGTTCAACTGACTGGTGTGGGAAGTTCTCGGCATATAAACTCTTCCACTAATCCAATCGCAATGGCACATTGTAACTCTTCAAAGAGGTGACATCTGAAGAAACTCATAGAGGTGTTGATTCTGTGTAGTTACTGTGATAGGATTATCCAATGTGTCATGCAAATCCTAGAAACAGGTGTTACTTGTGAGAGTTGCATGGATGGATGTGTGAAGTGTTCTGAAATCTCGGGGGTACAGATGTTAGAACAGCATTGTATGTAGCAGACAGGTGGTGTCGAAGGCCCCCGAGGCAGAATGTGTGGCAACTGATACAGTGGAAGTGGCCAGGGAAAGAAAGCCCCGGCTGCCACAGAGGGATCCCGGAAGAGGAGCGGAGCTTCCAATTACAGAGGAGGAGCAGGGGGTACAATTGCACCAGGGGCCACTCCCCCCCCCCACAGCCTGCCTCCACAAACAGAGCATCTAGAGAGCGGGTTCACATCCGCCTGCTTGCCGAAGAGAGGGATCACTGAAGAGGTGCCGAGCAGTGGCAGCATAACTACTGTGAGAGCAGGGGGTGCAATTGCACCAGGGCTTGCTCCCCCCCACTTCCCCCGCAGCCCATCGCTCCTCAAACCGCGTCTGGGGGGGCAGGTGCACTGTGCACTTCCTGTGCCCAGGCCTGAACTAGTAACTAGTTATACTAGGCTAGAAACTAACTACGGGGGAGCAGGGGTGCAATTGCACCAGGGCCCCCCCCCCCTGCAGCCCATCGCTCCACTGTCCACAAACAGAGCATCTAAAGGGATGGGGGGTGGCTGGTGCACATCCTGTGCCCAGGCCTGGACTAGTAACTAGTTACGCCCCCGTAGTTACTTTCCAGATAGCTCCAAATTATGGAAAGGCCCTCTCCCATAGACTCCATTATATAGTGAATAAAGTACCCCCTCTTGTAAAATATAAGGATATTATAAGTTACCGAGGAATTTCATGACCATATAAAAACACGAGGCCCGAAGGTCATGGAACTCCGAGGTAACTTCTAATATCCTCATATTTTGCAACTGGGGGTACTTTATGTATTATAATACACACGTTTCAGTGAGTCATGTGACAGAAATGACATCAGAACTCACCGTTTATAACTGATGACATCAGAACTCACCGTTTATAAGGATATAATTTACAAGATATTCATGGCTTTTGTGTATTATAATAAAATAATCAAATTTTTTTAAAATGATTTCCTTTTTCTCTGTAATAATAAAACAGTAGCTTGTACTTGATCCCAACTAAGATATAATTAATCCTTATTGGAAGCAAAACCAGCCTATTGAGTTTATTTAATGTTTACATGATTTTCTAGTAGACTTAAGGCAGAAAGATACATTATCCGGAAAACCCCAGGTCCCAAGCATTCTGGATAACAGGTCCCATACCTGTAGTAGGAACTGATAGGGGCTCATGCATGATATCAGAAGGGACATTCAGAATCTGAAGTAGTGACACAGGGCAGGACAGACAGGGGTCAGGAACAGGCTAAGAGTCAATAAACCAGAATATGAGTAAAATAGCAGTCACCAACATATTCATGAAGGAACTACTTGCAGGGAAGACCTATGACTTGGTATGAAACGTAAAGATTTGAATTTAATGCAGATGAGGTGTTGACATGATATCTAGGAAAACTGTAGCAAAACACAATACTCCTTGACCTCAATGACCTTGAATTGGTTCAACATGTAGACAAAAGTCAGTTGACAGCAAATTTTAATCTAGGTTAAGAGTAATGCTGAGAACCACATGAGAGGGATATTTTGGTTGGTTGCTGGGCATCAAGGCAATGCATTTTCATGTTTTCTTGATTTCATGATTATCTTAACCGTCCATAAAGGGAGAGCCTGGCTACAGCAGAAATAAAACCTATTGAGATTCCTGAATTATTTCTCTTTTACATTTATTTTTCAATCCTTACATTGATGTCAAGATGTTCCTGTAGATATTGAGTTGCGGGTTAGGTGTATGAAACAAGAAAATAGATTCTCTTGGCCTAATCCTTGAGCTTTGAAAACCCTGCGACTAATTTAATCAGATGTGATCTCGTTTAAATGAGCGCTTAGCCCATTTATTTTTTTTATTAATTCGCCTCTGTCTTGGGAACATTGATTTTTCGCCACATTTCTAATAGTCAACACAGCTGCACTATTCACCTAATGTACCATGTCTGAGCAGTGAAAAGTATGCGATGACAATTTATTCCCCATAACTTCAGTGATAATGAAGGGCCTGGCTATGAAGGTTTTCTATAATTTGACCTATGCTGAATCGGCTCTGTAGCGAGAATAATTAGCTAGCCCTTTCCATGCCACCATGACCAATTGTGCATGTGACATCCGGGAATGGCTGCAAATACGACCACTTTAAGGCATTGGTTTTTAGGAGGGTCTTCCTGCTAAAAAATGGGTTACCTTCTCATTAGGAGATATTTTTAGACCAGACTTTTAACAACATTATTAGAGAAAAATTAATGCTGAAGTTTGGCAATATTGACCAGCGCTGGGTCCCTGTCACAACGTTCCGCATTAAGTAACTCCTTATATACGGTATGTCAACCTCCCTGACTATTTTCTTCTCTAGAGAATGGGAAAGTTGACATGACTGGGGCCTTGGTTTTTGTACCATAAGGAAAGAGTAAAGTTAGTCAGGTCAGGAAAAACTCAACCCTCAACCGACCCTAACCCACAAAATGTTGCCATGATAGGACCCGCACCCAACCCGTACCTGTGTCTTCTCGCTCTGTACGCTACTTCTATGCACACCTCTGATCCCAACACAATGAACCTCTTCGGGAGTAGACAAGCAGTTTACTTCAAAAACACAAAGGGCCAGGCGCAACTTCGCCGCACTTCGCCACACTTCACCACACTTCGCCAGGCATATTTTCGCCAGCGCTCCGCAAATTCACTAAAATCCGAAGTTGCGCACAGGGGTAGCGTAAGTTTTCGTAGTTGCGCTAGCGTTAATTCGCCAAGCGAAGCGAAGTTTCGCTAGCGATGGTTCATTTGCATACGGCGCCAAATTCAAATTTCAATGGAGGAACACGTATTAGCACTACAAATGCCTAGAAAACCTTCAAATCAGCAAATAAAAATGTTATTTTGCCCTACACATGTGCCCACTGTCTAGGTAAGTTGCCATGAGTCAGGAAATGTAGGGGGGAAGGAGGGGAGCCCCAAAAATATTTTCGATCTTTTCAGCCTATCACCCATCATGTAGAAAACACGCCAGCGCTTTTTGGGACTTAGAAAAAAAATTGACTTTTTTTGAAACAATCCCTATCTACTCTATTGCGCTTCGCCAGGTCTGAGGTGGCGAAGGAAGTCTAGCGTAAAAGGTAGCGTTCAGTACACTGCGCAAGTTAGTGAATTTGCGTAGTTACGTCGCTAGCGAAAATTCGCCTGGCGGAAGGGTGCGAAGTAACACTAGCGAAACTACGCCAGCGTTCGTCGCTTCGGCGCTTAGTGAATTTGCGCCAAAGTCTCAAACCAAGTGTGGTCCCCAGTTCAGTAACGTGTAGGTTCTCTTCAACCTCCAAGGAAAATCAAATGTTCCAAAGTGTGTTACTGATCGTACCTCAAAAAAAGGAAACAGAGAAAAAAATAAGAAAAAATGTATAGTGTAGTGTTCTTTGTAAAATTCACACCTCAGCGTTATTGCATTCAGACATTATTAGTTTTGTGTTCCCCACTTGAAATTAGTTTCAAACATTTTCATCAGTTATAGTGAACTGGGAATTTCCAAAGGGAAAAGTTTTTTTTTAGAGTAGGTTAATATCCACACGCCAATTTAGCGAAATCTCTGGTGGACGATTATACTCACAAACACATAAGGGCCCATTTACTTAGCTCGAGTGAAGGACTAGAGGAAAAATCGTTCGAATTTCGAATGTTTTTTTGCCTACTTCGACCATCGAATGGGCTACTTCGAATCGAACGATTCGAACTAAAAATCGCTCGACTATTCGATAGTCAAAGTACCGTCTCTTTAAAAAATTCTTCTACCCCCTAGTTCGCCACCTAAAACCTACCGAGGCCAATGTTAGCCTATAGGGAAGGTCCCCATAGGCTTCCTAACAATTTTCTAATCGAAGGAATATCCTTCGATCGATGGATCCGAACAATTATTCCTTCGATCGTTCGATCGTAGGAATAGCGGTAAATCCTTCGACTTCGATCATTCGAAGGATTTTATTCTACGGTCGAATATCGAGGGTTAATTAACCCTCGATATTCGACCCTAGGTAAATGTGCCCCATAGAGTATGTCAAAAATATAGTTTCTTCCTTTGAACAATAAAGAGTAGCATGTGCGGAAACGTTTTATGGTTCTTTAATAAAAAAATATATTGCACTTTCAATGTTCCACTTTAAAAAGACTTTTAGAACCAAAAGGCTCTCCTGCAGTCTTGGCAGAGAAGTCCGCTGTGTTCTTCAGCCCTTACTGCGCATGTCCGTATTTTGCTTCCACTTTCGTCACCACTGACGCGTTTCGCCAAATGGGATTCTTCCTTGAGCGATGACATATGTTCAAACAGTCCACTCTTTATTGTCCAACGTTGTTGACTTTTACAACTTTATCAATATATCCATGATTCGAATAAGTTCTATAACGAAGCAGTTTACTTCCCTCGATCTGACAGACACTCATCCCTAACCTGCAATTTCAATCTGAAGATACCCAACCAGTGGTAAACCTTTGGGTTCCCAAGGGTTTTGTGGTAACTCACAGATGATTAGCCACTACTAGCCACTACTAATGACCTAATAGGTATCTCCACCCAAATGTTGGACCCATGGTGCTGTTGTTATTGTGCTGCTACTGAAGGATCTCTTTAGTGGTCTCCAGACAATTCCTATCAGCCTAGACTTATTTTTTACTGTGGAACCATATAATGTGGTACTATCTATACCTAATTTTAGGCTGAGCTTTATTACACTCAGTTCAGCACTTCTGTGCAGATTCCAGATATGCTTTACTGACACATTGAAGGTAGACTGTCGCCTTTTTCTAATGCTAACAACCTGATCCTAGCTTGGACCCATCTCCACCGTAGACCGTATTTTCAAGTCCAGTGTAAGGGTGACAGTCAAAGGCTATGGATAAACTGCCATCTGTAACTGCCATCCTCCCACACACCAACCCAAATACACCCGCAGCAAATCATTTATAGGGCTCTCTAAAATGTAAAATTAAATATTATGTACAAGTATTCTGAAACAGGTCCCCTTCACAGCTGCTGGGAAAACTTTCTCTTTTGTTACATGCCAGCTGAAAAATTAAGAACACAATAGAAGGTGGAAGAGGTTGATTTAATAGCTGGGATTGTGTGAGAGAGAGTTAGATGTCCTCTGTTATTAGCTTTCACAATGAGCTGCTGGCTCATGAGGAGTCTGCAATAGAAATATAATTATATTTCCTTACTAATCGAATAAGGAGAGATAGTAGGAACTTGCTTGGTTAATGTCCCAGCTTGCTGCAGGAGCTGGAATTTTTTTTTTTCTGCTCGGCTCTTGCTGGGAATAAAGGCAGAAGAGGGATGGTGGGGAAGTATTATAATTGCAATCTTGCTTTACTAGCCAGCCAGACATATCTCTTGCCTGCAGATTGGAGAAAGGAAATTCTGTCGCTCCGGGTGGAATGGCTGCAACGGCTGGGTGTCAATCCATGTCGATTTCGCTTCAAAACTCGGTTGTACCAAAAAAAATGCAAAAGTTTCTATTAAAGAAAATAAAATAAAGTTATATCGTTAATGTAAGTTCAGCCCTGCAGTGTAACACTCAATATCACTGACCTAAATAAGGAAAAAAAAAATAAATTTATATACAGTAGATATTATTATAGATTTCCAATCTGCGGCATTTACGTTAGTCAAAGTCATTTGAGTGGAGGTTTATACAGCGCTGGGGTGCTTGCCACTACTGAGGGGTTTTCAAAGGAGAAAACGTGTAATAAGTAAAAATAAGTAGCAAGGTGCTTTATGTTCTGTACCAGCCCAAGGCAACCACAGCCCTTTAGCAGTAAAGATCTGTGTCTCCAAAGATGCCCCAGTAGCTCCCCATCTTCTTTTCTGCTGATTCACTGCACATGCTCTGTGCTGCTGTCACTTACTGAGCTTAGGGACCCACTCACAATATACAGTACACAGAATAGAAATGTCACAATATCATGTATATGTAGACAAGTTTACAACCCAAGAAACTTACACAGATCCCTCTCCAAGGCATAGACTCTTCATAAGACTTTTCTTTGTCCTATTGTCATTCTATCCATCAGGATATTTGGCCAGTAGACTTGGAAGGGGGGGGGAGTTTGGTTCTGTATGAGTGTAATGTTATTGTAATGTTAGTCTAAATTATGTTCATATTCTGTTGTAAAGTTTTCAATAAAAACTCTATATCAGGGGTGCCCAAAAGGTAGATGGGGATCTACCAGTAGACCTTTAGTTGCTGATCAGTAGATCTCAAGACACTGTCAACAAACAGCTTGTCTATATCACCCTCCTATTTCATTCTTTTCATTCAGATACAGTAGGACCCCCATTTTACATTTTCCAGGGGACCAGAAAAAAAAAATGCTTTCTGGATAACGGGTTTGCAGATAATGGATTGCATACCTGTATTTAATCTCTGGGTTGCTATGGGTTACAAGAACCGGTCGCAACTTTCAGACTTTTCTTACAGTGTCCAAAGCTGCTTGCCTGGGATCAGATACCACAAGGTATATTCAGCATTTCAGCTATAAGCCATGAAAGATTTAAATTCCTGACACAATGCAGCAAACTTCATTGTGACTTGCTGGGAATATTTTTTTAGGTGTAACAATGTAGTGGAAAAGGCTCCGGGCATCATGGCTAATCTCAGCCTCCAGTACAATCTAAGCCACAGAGATTGCCATAAACTCCAGAGGAATGTGCGAGTGGTTTTTCTAATGGAGCAGAATTTACTTCTTTTCATAGAATGTGCCCTTGTTGTAATGGCTCTGCCTTTGAAATTACATTCATTTACATATTGTTGTAGCTTTTATTGTTCTATTGTATAGAGTAGGGGTTGTGCAGAATAGCAATTCAAGTGGGAAAAAAATTGTTCTCTGAATGCCTAAATGTATTGCTTTTTATTTTATGTTGTCAAACTGGATTTGTTGGCTTTAAAGTGTGTTCGGCGTTTCTTTCTTTACGAGTAATTTGTCAAGGTTGATGATTTTTATATGACCTGAATAAAGGTAGAGCTGTCTTTAGGGGATTCCAAGAGCGGCGTCTCTTCTAAGTTCCATAAATCAATAACAGGTAAAAAGGCAAAACATTGCCTATAGCACAGAGGCATGGTACCTATAGTAGCAATGGGATAATAGTCTCTGAGTAGGGAGTGTGACTGTGGGATAGCAGGTATAGTAGAGAGAGATGGAGCCTATAGTAATTGTGGGATAATAGTCTCTGGGAAGGGAGTGTGACTGTGGGATAGCAGGTATAGTAGGGAGAGATGGTGCCTATAGTAACTGTGGGATAATAGTCTCTGGGAAGGGAGTGTGACTGTGGGATAGCAGGTATAGTAGGGAGAGATGGTGCCTATAGTAGCAATGGGATAATAGTCTCTGAGAAGGGAGTGTGACTGTGGGATAGCAGGTATAGTAGGGAGAGATGGTGCCTATAGTAGCAATGGGATAATAGTCTCTGAGAAGGGAGTGTGACTGTGGGATAGCAGGTATAGTAGGGAGAGATGGTGTCTATAGTAACAGTGGGATAATAGTCTCTGAGAAGGGAGTGTGACTGTGGGATAGCAGGTATAGTAGGGAGAGATGGTGTCTATAGTAACAGTGGATAATAGTCTCTGGGAAGGGAGTGTGACTGTGGGATAGCAGGTATAGTAGGGAGAGATGGTGCTTATAGTAACTGGATAATAGTCTCTGGGAAGGGACTGTGACTGTGGGATAGCAGGTATAGTAGGGAGAGATGGTACCTATAGTAGCAATGGGATAATAGTCTCTGAGAAGGGAGTGTGACTGTGGGATAGCAGGTATAGTAGGGAGAGATGGTACCTATAGTAGTAATGGGATGATAGTCTCTGAGAAGGGAGTGTGACTGTGGGATAGCAGGTATAGTAGGGAGAGATGGTACCTATAGTAGCAATGGGATAATAGTCTCTGAGAAGGGAGTGTGACTGTGGGATAGCAGGTATAGTAGGGAGAGATGGTACCTATAGTAGTAATGGGATGATAGTCTCTGAGAAGGGAGTGTGACTGTGGGATAGCAGGTATAGTAGGGAGAGATGGTACCTATAGTAGCAATGGGATAATAGTCTCTGAGAAGGGAGTGTGACTGTGGGATAGCAGGTATAGTAGGGAGAGATGGTACCTATAGTAGCAATGGGATAATAGTCTCTGAGAAGGGAGTGTGACTGTGGAATAGCAGGTATAGTAGGGAGAGATGGTGCCTATAGTAACAGTGGATAATAGTCTCTGGGAAGGGAGTGTGACTGTGGGATAGCAGGTATAGTAGGGAGAGATGGTGCCTATAGTAACAGTGGATAATAGTCTCTGGGAAGGGAGTGTGACTGTGGAATAGCAGGTATAGTAGGGAGAGATGGTGCCTATAGTAACAGTGGATAATAGTCTCTGGGAAGGGAGTGTGACTGTGGGATAGCAGGTATAGTAGGGAGAGATGGCGCCTATAGTAACAGTGGATAATAGTCTCTGGGAAGGGAGTGTGACTGTGGGATAGCAGGTATAGTAGGGAGAGATGGTGCCTATAGTAACAGTGGATAATAGTCTCTGGGAAGGGAGTGTGACTGTGGGATAGCAGGTATAGTAGGGAGAGATGGCGCATATAGTAACAGTGGATAATAGTCTCTGGGAAGGGAGTATGCAGTGGCGGAACTAACGAGGGAGCAGGGGGGTGCGAGCGGGCCAGGGCCCGCACCCCCTCAGGGCCCCCCGGCAGCGCCGCACGCCACTTAAATCAACCCGGCAGTGCACCGTACGGAGGGGGACGGTCCCGGCTGTGCATCACGCACCAGGGCCGCCCCCCTCTAGGAAAGCTGCTGGGAGTATGACTGTGGGATAGCAGGTATAGTAGGGAGAGATGGTGCCTATAGTAACAGTGGGATAATAGTCTCTGGGAAGGGAGTGTGACTGTGGGATAGCAGGTATAGTAGGGAGAGATGGTGCCTATAGTGGCAGGTATAGTAGGGAGAGATGGTGTCTATAGTAGCAGTGGGGATAATAGTCTCTGGGAAGGCAGTGTGAATGTGGGATAGCAGGTATAGTAGGGAGAGATTGTGTCCATAGTAACAGTGGGATAATAGTCTCTGGGAAGGGAGTGTGACTGTGGGATAGCAGGTATAGTAGGGAGAGATGGTGTCTATAGTAACAGTGGGATAATAGTCTCTGGGAAGGGAGTGTGACTGTGGGATAGCAGGTATAGTAGGGAGAGATGGTGCCTATAGTAACAGTGGATAATAGTCTCTGGGAAGGGAGTGTGACTGTGGGATAGCAGGTATAGTAGGGAGAGATGGTGTCTATAGTAACAGTGGGATAATAGTCTCTGGGAAGGGAGTGTGACTGTGGGATAGCAGGTATAGTAGGGAGAGATGGTGCCTATAGTAACAGTGGATAATAGTCTCTGGGAAGGGAGTGTGACTGTGGGATAGCAGGTATAGTAGGGAGAGATGGTACCTATAGTAGCAATGGGATAATAGTCTCTGAGAAGGGAGTGTGACTGTGGGATAGCAGGTATAGTAGGGAGAGATGGTACCTATAGTAGTAATGGGATGATAGTCTCTGAGAAGGGAGTGTGACTGTGGGATAGCAGGTATAGTAGGGAGAGATGGTACCTATAGTAGCAATGGGATAATAGTCTCTGAGAAGGGAGTGTGACTGTGGGATAGCAGGTATAGTAGGGAGAGATGGTACCTATAGTAGTAATGGGATGATAGTCTCTGAGAAGGGAGTGTGACTGTGGGATAGCAGGTATAGTAGGGAGAGATGGTACCTATAGTAGCAATGGGATAATAGTCTCTGAGAAGGGAGTGTGACTGTGGGATAGCAGGTATAGTAGGGAGAGATGGTACCTATAGTAGCAATGGGATAATAGTCTCTGAGAAGGGAGTGTGACTGTGGAATAGCAGGTATAGTAGGGAGAGATGGTGCCTATAGTAACAGTGGATAATAGTCTCTGGGAAGGGAGTGTGACTGTGGGATAGCAGGTATAGTAGGGAGAGATGGTGCCTATAGTAACAGTGGATAATAGTCTCTGGGAAGGGAGTGTGACTGTGGAATAGCAGGTATAGTAGGGAGAGATGGTGCCTATAGTAACAGTGGATAATAGTCTCTGGGAAGGGAGTGTGACTGTGGGATAGCAGGTATAGTAGGGAGAGATGGCGCCTATAGTAACAGTGGATAATAGTCTCTGGGAAGGGAGTGTGACTGTGGGATAGCAGGTATAGTAGGGAGAGATGGTGCCTATAGTAACAGTGGATAATAGTCTCTGGGAAGGGAGTGTGACTGTGGGATAGCAGGTATAGTAGGGAGAGATGGCGCATATAGTAACAGTGGATAATAGTCTCTGGGAAGGGAGTATGCAGTGGCGGAACTAACGAGGGAGCAGGGGGGTGCGAGCGGGCCAGGGCCCGCACCCCCTCAGGGCCCCCCGGCAGCGCCGCACGCCACTTAAATCAACCCGGCAGTGCACCGTACGGAGGGGGACGGTCCCGGCTGTGCATCACGCACCAGGGCCGCCCCCCTCTAGGAAAGCTGCTGGGAGTATGACTGTGGGATAGCAGGTATAGTAGGGAGAGATGGTGCCTATAGTAACAGTGGGATAATAGTCTCTGGGAAGGGAGTGTGACTGTGGGATAGCAGGTATAGTAGGGAGAGATGGTGCCTATAGTGGCAGGTATAGTAGGGAGAGATGGTGTCTATAGTAGCAGTGGGGATAATAGTCTCTGGGAAGGCAGTGTGAATGTGGGATAGCAGGTATAGTAGGGAGAGATTGTGTCCATAGTAACAGTGGGATAATAGTCTCTGGGAAGGGAGTGTGACTGTGGGATAGCAGGTATAGTAGGGAGAGATGGTGTCTATAGTAACAGTGGGATAATAGTCTCTGGGAAGGGAGTGTGACTGTGGGATAGCAGGTATAGTAGGGAGAGATGGTGCCTATAGTAACAGTGGATAATAGTCTCTGGGAAGGGAGTGTGACTGTGGGATAGCAGGTATAGTAGGGAGAGATGGTGTCTATAGTAACAGTGGGATAATAGTCTCTGGGAAGGGAGTGTGACTGTGGGATAGCAGGTATAGTAGGGAGAGATGGTGCCTATAGTAACAGTGGATAATAGTCTCTGGGAAGGGAGTGTGACTGTGGGATAGCAGGTATAGTAGGGAGAGATTGTGTCCATAGTAACAGTGGGATAATAGTCTCTGGGAAGGGAGTGTGACTGTGGGATAGCAGGTATAGTAGGGAGAGATGGTGCCTATAGTAACAGTGGATAATAGTCTCTGGGAAGGGAGTGTGACTGTGGGATAGCAGGTATAGTAGGGAGAGATGGTGTCTATAGTAAAAGTGGGATAATAGTCTCTGGGAAGGGAGTGTGACTGTGGGATAGCAGGTATAGTAGGGAGAGATGGTGCCTATAGTAACAGTGGATAATAGTCTCTGGGAAGGGAGTGTGACTGTGGGATAGCAGGTATAGTAGGGAGAGATGGTGCCTATAGTAACAGTGGATAATAGTCTCTGGGAAGGGAGTGTGACTGTGGGATAGCAGGTATAGTAGGGAGAGATGGTGTCTATAGTAACAGTAGATAATAGTCTCTGGGAAGGGAGTGTGACTGTGGGATAGCAGGTATAGTAGGGAGAGATGGTGCCTATAGTAACAGTGGATAATAGTCTCTGGGAAGGGAGTGTGACTGTGGGATAGCAGGTATAGTAGGGAGAGATGGTGTCTATAGTAACAGTGGATAATAGTCTCTGGGAAGGGAGTGTGACTGTGGGATAGCAGGTATAGTAGGGAGAGATGGTGCCTATAGTAACAGTGGATAATAGTCTCTAGGAAGGGAGTGTGACTGTGGGATAGCAGGTATAGTAGGGAGAGATTGTGCCTATAGTAACAGTGGGATAATTGTTTCTGGGAAGGGACTGTGGGATAGCAGGTAAAAGATTATTGATTTTCTTTTGCTGATGATAACCTTTCCCTTTCCATGATTGGTAAAATTGTGTTATAGCAGACATTCTTACTTTAGTGTGCAACGCAGGAAAGGCCAGACTGTAGAAATGTGACGTCCCACAGCCTCTAAAACAATCAGAATACTAAGTGCACATTTTTGTTTGTATTTTATAGCATTCTGCTGAATTGTTGGCAGTGGTTCGCCTCCCCTTCATTCATCCCAGTTACCTCCTCAATATTGTGGACAATGAAGAGTTAATAAAATCGTCGGAGGCATGCCGAGACTTGGTCAATGAAGCAAAGAGGTATCACATGCTCCCGCTCGCCCGCCAAGAAATGCTGACTCCTCGGACAAGGCCAAGGCTTTCAGCAGGTAATGAGAAACCAATCCAACTTCTGGTGAACTGTGTTGGAACCCTTGTTGACCAAACTACAACAGGGCGTCACATGGAACATTATCATTCTTATTCATGGGAAAGCCTAGTCTAGACACATCTCATCTTAGATATTTATGGTTACTGATGGGTTCATCTACTTTGCAGGTGTGGCTGAAGTGATTGTCCTAGTTGGAGGCCGGCAGATGATAGGAATGAATCAGAGGACTCTCACAGCGGTCACATGTTTAAATCCACAAATCAACAAATGGTACCCTTTGGCCAGTCTGCCATTTTATGACCGGGAGTTTTTCAGCGTAGTGAGTGCTGGAGACAATATCTACCTTTCAGGTAAGGAAAAGAAAAATAAAGCTACTTTAGAAAATGAAGGTGACGTTTTCAAAGTGTATCTTAATCATTTGTGGATATCCATGCGCTTTCCATACATTCATGCAGCCATCTTTGGGTACTTAATATTGGCAAACCAATGACTTGTCCAGGCACAGAAGGAGAATAATGAAGGTTTAGCCTCCCCAAAAAAAATCAATTTCTATTTATATATATATATATATATACATTAATACTAACATACATTAATCCAGTTCGCAAATAGAAAGCCTTCTACTGGTAGCCCTCCCAAGTAAAATGTCACCATTCTCCATTGCTCATAGGGAAATCCAAATCAAGGTCTCCAGCTGGAGTCAGAGGCTGATCAGTCTAACGCAGTTCAAGCCCCCTTGGAGGTCCAACCTTTGATCAGAATCTCCTCCTAAGTGTATAACAAAGTTAAAACATTAGTGTATCAGTCATCTAACCATAGTTCCTAGAATATCTATGGCAGCAAAAACAAAGGTTGGCTTTTCTATGAGAACAATTAGGTGTTCTCCCCAAATCTCATCCTACCTGGCCTTCAGGCTGAGCCTCACTCACCACTGCTCCAGGCCCCCCAGCCTCACACTTTGGAAAATGGTATAGACTAACCCATCTCCTTTTAAAGTCTTAGCCAAATCAAGCCGCTATTCATGGATACGTTGTTTTATAAAACTGAGCTATACAGCACTCCTTCTTCATATTTCCCCACTACGTAGTGTTGCCCTCACTCAATGTTGGATTTCTTTAACAAATGTGCAAAACCCTGCATTGGATTCCGCCGACCTCTGATTCGAGCAGGCAGTTGTGTGCTTATGGGAGCCCTACCCTTCCACACTGTGATGAGAATCTATACCAATTGGGAAGATTTATTTGACACATTCCAGTTTGATTAAAGGCTCATATTCAGTTAAAGTGATACTGACATTCTAAACTAATGGAGGTATTGGATTCCTGACATAAAACTAACCTTAGGTTGCTCTATCGGAGGCTAAAAGCTTATATAGATGAGAATGTATAAGCCTGAGCTAAACACAGATAAAAGCCTGTGCATCCGAGCAAGGGTCTGATGCACAAAGCAGCTATCATTAAGTTTAAGGTATATAACTACAGCAGAACCAGCATTTTGTGCTGGCCCATAAATCCAATATTTTGTACCTACTGCCTACTCTATATCAGGTGAGGCTACAAGGTTCCAACTATGTGTAGTGTAGGTAGAACAAATGTGATATTGAGCATAATAAGGCCCAAAGGCCAGATATGAAGGGGTGTCCACCAAAGGAATGGCTCTAAATAGGTTCAGGGTTCTGTCTAGTAGTGTAGCAAACAAAAGGCTTGTGCGATATTTGGTTCCACTACTGGGTATATCACATGGTTTACTGGATAAAAATGGAAATGAAAATATGGATGTGCTCAATGTTCCACTCATGAATGAGATCTGATTCTATAATGGTTGTCTCACTATTTACAGTAGATGAAATATTAAAACAAACAGAAGGAATCATGTTCTCGTCATGTTGGGTCAACTTGCTTCCATTTTGCTGGTGCCTTTGCCAATATCACTCATTGCTGTACCCTAGTCTTTTCAAATTAGTTTCATTGTTTACAAGCTAGGACAGATAGTATGGGAAAGCTAATTACCACTGACGTGTCCCCTGCCCTACACAGTCACCGTGTCATATCGTTACACTTGGTAATGAGAAAGACTGTGTTCTTATCTGAATCTTTGTGTCATCAATGTAAATGAGCATGTAATTACCAGATCTGTGTAAAGATGACCCAAGAGGTGAGATGTAAGTCACGCGGGTGTGACTCCAGTGTCGATCACACCAAGAACATCTACTTGAGTATCAGTATCTCTGTCAATAATATTGATTTGATGGAATGTAACATTACTAAGCCTTTGGTCCTTTTGTAATGCTGAGGAACCTATATTAGGAATTAGAATCTATAATATAATGTCAATCTCAGTGTGCTCTTTCAAGGTTTCCTTGTCCCATAAACCTGAAGAAGGTCAAAACCATTCTCTCCGTACAAGAAAGCTCATCGTACTGGGCCAAGGACGATTCTGTTGTTCTTCCATGGGATGGCCATGTGGACCATTCTATGCCAGTGTTGGTTGAAATTGCACTTTGATTCCCCAGATATAATGGGATGGTTTCCAACCCATGATCTTCACTTGTGAATACCACAAAGCATCTTGGGTGAGATCCCTAAGCATTAATAATAAGCTTAGGGTTCTAGAATGTTTATATCGATCTCACCATGCTCTTTCAAGGTTGCTTTGTCCCACCATAAACCTGAAGAAGGTCACAAACTTTTCCATACAAGAAACATACACTACACTGTGCCAATGATGATTCTTGGCAGCTGTTTTGAGGCCACTGAGAGCCACATCCAAGGGGCGACTTGTTGGGGATCACCTAGAGGTTGAAGCTCAGAACTGGGTCCTAAAGCGTGGTTGGGGCAGAAAGCTTATCAGATGCCCAACAACAGATTGGCTTTATCCTTATTGGGGCTCATCACGGCAATGCAGGTTTTTCTGTTAAGTATCTGTAGACACAGGAAAGTGGATCCATAAGAAAAGCATTTTGGTTTAGAAGATACCATGCTCCTTTGTATGCATAGCAGAAGGAATGCATGGAAATAATCCCAGAATTTGGGGCTTATTTTCCGAGATACTAACCCAAGACAAAAGTGCCAGTGTGTTTATAATAACAAGTACAATGTGTATATGATATTACGTTTTGTCAAGTTTTATTTCAGCATGTTACAAATTTCCTTTTCATGTATGATCTACCCAACATGTTGCTCCCCAGCCCCTTGGATGTTGCTCCCAGTGGCCTCAAAGCAGGTGCTTATTTTTGAGTTCCAGGTTTGGAGTCATTGTATAAAAACCAGCTGTACTGCCAAACAGAACCTCTGTAGTCTGCCAGTCTGCATAGGGGCTACCAATAGCCAATCACAGCCTTTAGTACCACCCAGGAATAATTATCCATGCTTTTGTTGCTTCCCAACTCTTTCTACATCTGAATGTTGCTCACAGGCCAAAAAAATGTTGGGGACCCCCAATCTGTTTGTTTTGGACATTGGCCGCACTGGCTATTTGGCTAATTTGTGTTCCTTGAAACAGATCATTGGACTACAACATAGAAATCTGAGTTGAACGCGGCACGAACAAAAAATTCATTTTGATGTTTTAATGCAGTCTTAGTAAACAGTGTAATCAATACGTGTTCATTATGCAGTTGGCAGAATTGATTTAATAGTGTAAATTGTCACTAGCCTGCGATAGAGGCCGATACATTACGCCCGTTTTCCTTAACAGGGAAAGTTCAGAAATAAAAACCTTACCGGAAAGAGGAATAATTGATACTGTTAATGATACTGTGCGTTTAAATTAACATATATTATTTCAGGAACAGCTGCTTAAATGAGAGAGTGGGAAAAAGCAGGAATGTTTCATATAAATGGCTGGGTAACCTGCTGTTGAACATCTGTGTCCCTCTCTAGTTAATGTCATTTGCCAACACCTGGGATTCTGCAGGTTGCCTGTTGTTGGTTTAAAGTTATAGCTCACAGCTGTTATGGACTACAAATCCCAGAATCCTGTCTTGTCAACTGTAGAGGGAGTTTTTGGTTTACAGAAGTAGGAAGTGGATTTCTCAGCCAGTGCAGAACATATACATTTATACAAATGAAAATATCCAGATAAGTGCATTTTACAGGAGGAAGAAAGTCAAAATGATGGGGGGTTTCTCTGGAGCATCACACCGCCATGTATTTTACTAATCCAGGGTATCCCTTGTGCCTTACCAGCTGCAGAACATTTTTAGTATATTACTTCTCAAGGGGCTTAATGTACAGTACTGTTCATATGCCTGTCTTAAATTTGCTTTGTACAGTTCTTTTTGTACAGTTTAGAATGTAAAACTGGCTTCTGAATAAAGCTCCTGCCTATGGCCTCGTCAGTCTAAAAGTCCTGGTTATAGCAGCATAAGAACAGGGTTCACTTCAGTGGTGGTTTGACCCTGCATGAAGCACTTTCCAACTTAGTTGTTCATATGGCCAAAAGGCGACTAATTGTGAAATTACTCTTTAATTTCACAATTGTTTGCTTACTGATGCCATCTTGTCCTTCAATCACAATCTTGGTCTACCACCTCCATCATGTCCTACTGATGCTATCGTGCCCTGCTGTCACTACTTTGCACTACCCTGTCCATCTTGTCCTACTGCTTTTAGCTTGTCCTACTAGGAGTAACTTGCTCTATTGTCTTCCATCATGCCCTACTGATGCTATCTTGCCCTGTGGTCACCATCTTGCTCTACTATGTCCATCTTGTTCTGCTGCTTTCATCTTCTCCTTCTATGACTACATTGCTCTACTGTCTTCCATCATGTCCTACTGATGCTATCTGACCCTATGGACATCGTCTTGCTCTTTGTGCATATTTTTCTACTGATTTCATCTTGCCCTACTGCTTTCATCTTGTCCTACTAGAAATATTTTGCTCTACTGTCTTCTATCGTGTCCTCCTGATGCTATCCGAACCTATGGTCACCATCTTGCTCTACTATGTCTATCTTGTGCTACTGCTTTCATCTTTTCCTTTTATGACTATATTGCTCTACTGTCTTCCATCATGTCCTACTGATGCTATCTGACCCTATGGACATCATCTTGCTCTTTGTGCATATTTTTCTACTGATTTCATCTTGTCCTACTAGAAGTATCTTGCTCTACTGTCTTCTATCATGTCCTACTGATGCTATCCGACCCTATGGTCATCATCTTGCTCTTTGTGCATATTTTTCTACTGATTACATCTTGTCCTACTACTTTCATCTTGTCCTACTAGAAGTATCTTGCTCTACTGTCTTCTACTGTCTTGCTCTTTGTGCATATTTTTCTACTGATTTCATCCCTCTTCTTATCTACTACTGTGTGGGATGGCTCTGGGTAGTTGCACAGATCCAAACATCATTAAAACATCTCTGTATGTGAGTTTGGTGGAAACAATATATTGCCAGTGGAACAATGGTGTCCTTAATCACCAGCATGCAGGCCAAGCTTTTGCCTTAATCCATCTCAGGCAACAGACAATTTGTTTGAATGACAATGAAGGATGAGAGTAGAGAGAGGCAGAATTAAAAACATACTGTAGGTTCATAATCCATGTCCTATTTGCCACCTAAAGCAAAATGCTCTATTTCCTAAATGTGCCCTTCAGATTTCCTCTTGGATTTAGCACGGGCCCTTGTGTGTTGTGCTGCAGTTGACTCAAGCGCCCAGTACTTATCAAAATACTATTATATTTACATAAACACAAAACACTAAGTTATTTTTCCCATTAAAAGTCTCACAAAACTACAGCTGTAGGTTTTGCATTAGGCCCAAGAGGGTTCATAGTGCCCAGCGGAGTAGTGTTGGATCCATTTCCTTATAAGCCTTGGGTTTATTCATTCAGTCATTAGCTAAATAGCTCTTTGGATGTAACATTTTCCAAGTCAGATTTAGCTGTTCCCTGAGGTAATCAGCTCACCAAGTCATTAGCTCCAGTTGGACTGTAGCTGTTAATAAACATAAGATTGTTTATACTGGATGTTAATGGCAAAAATAGAAAAAAAGACACCAATTTTGTGAGATTTGTGATGGTGGTAGGTCATGGGAGCGGCTTGAAAAAATGACCTTATCATGGTCCAGTTAGGGCCTTCGGAATATGTATGAAAATTATTTCTTGGTTGGTTTGCTTTTTTAGCTAGCTGATTGCTAAACCAGATATATACAATGAAAAGATTAATATTTTTCCAATCCAGTCATTTCCTGCCTTTTTATTATGTAAATGGAAAATTGGCCATAACATTGCTAAGAAGATTGCAATGGAGAAAAGACATTTTGTCTTTTTCAGATTTGTGCTTTTTTCACCCTGAAATTCCATGAGTTCCTTGGCTACAGGGGATGCCAATCCTTCCTGTTTCTAGCCTAAGGTATTTGGTCTAACTTTTAGTCAAATACCACTTATAACTAGGATTTCAGATATAAAAACAGATCAATATCAGTCACCCTGCTATAGTTCCAGGGGTACCCAGGGCACAAATAAGCACTCACCCCATATCTCCCCCTAACTGGCCTTCAGACTGGGCCCCCTTAGCTCATAACAAGGTTACAGATATATAGAAACATTGGGGTAACAGTCACCCTGCTATAGTTCCAGAGGTAGCCAGGGCACAAATAAGCACTCACCCCAAATCTCCCCCTAACTGGCCTTCAGACTGGGCCCCCTTAGTTCATAACAAGGTTACAGATATATAGAAACATTGGGGTAACAGTCACCCTGCTATAGTTCCAGGGGTACCCAGGGCACAAATAAGCACTCACCCCAAATCTCCCCCTAACTGACCTTCAGACTGGGCCCCCTTAGCTCATAACAAGATTACAGATATATAGAAACATTGGGGCAAAAATAACCACTCACCCCAAATCTTTTTCTAACAGGCCTTTAGACTAGGCCCCCTTATCTCATACCAATATGTGGATGGCTGCATCCTGGATAAAACACGGCCCATCTCAGTTGATTCACAAACACATACACAAATTGTGCAACAGTGAGATTACCCTTTTTATCTTCCTTTGTTTTCTCAATCTTTTGCATATTGATGCCATTTTATCCTACTGTCACCATCTTGCTTTTCTGCACTACGCTATATTGTCCTACCAACACTATCTTGCTTTACTTTCTCCATCATGTCCTCCTGACACCATGTTGCTCTACTGTCTCCATCATATCCTACTCACACCCCATCTTGCTCACCATTTCTGTGCATCTCTAACATCTCAGATGAAATCCACAAAGACGCATAGAGAACATACTAACCCCTTGAAGACACCTGTAGTGCCCACGTTGTAACAGAACTCAGGACTACTGCAAGGCATCAGTGGAAACCCTCAAACATAAATGAACCCACTTTTACATATCACACAGTTTCAAACAGCAATGTGCAAACAGTAATTTTCACTCACCATAACATTCATCACCCACTCGACCCCATTACAAACCATAAGAAAAAAATAAAACAGTTTTTAACCATGATTCCCTTGAAATGAAAAGTGTAATATTTTAAGAAAGGAAATGCAGTTCTGAGACTATTATAAATAGAATATTATAAATAGAATATTATAAATAGAATATTATAAATAGAAAATGCACATTTGCAACAGGGCAGTAGGGCAATCACTTTCCTTTGCACATCAACTTCTCTCAATCCCCTTTCTGGAAGGAGATTTCTTTTAAAGTGCTCAGAGGAGACACAGACAAAGATCGAATGTAAAGATATTATTGCTCTGGTGAATATTTGTATTTGCGCATGAAGCAATGAAGGGAAAGAAAATCTGTATTTGTGAATGATCCAGTGGCAAACAGCATATTTTCTTTTTCTTCTGGTTAAAGGTAAAACAGGATCAGAAAAAAATACTTTATACAATTCCTAAACAGGGACCATTTTGCTGAGTTCCCTTAATAAAGTAAATAGGATTTACCATTACAGCTGAAATGCACTGATCCCAGGGAATAAACAGCAAATAACAGGTCTGTCCTTTGGGTTTGTAATAGTATAGCTTTGATAGGGATGATTAAATTATAGTTAAACAGACAAAAGCATGGAGCTATCTCCAGAGCAAACTTGACCTCAGCTCTAGACTGATTAGTGTTAGAGAAAGGAACCTGAGCAATGAGACAGGTCTACATGGGAAGCCATATACTGCTGAACAGGGGGTCAGTGAGAGGAGGTGAGTATGTAGCGTAGAGCTCAGTTGGCTGGAACAGATTTTTAAGGTTCAGGGGCGAATCCTCAGAACATTCCTGGAATGTTGATTGGCAGGAATGACTTCATTCCACAGAACAGCAGAATCCACACTCAGATTTAGCAGCCATGGTTTGCTCTGAAGTT
Organism: Xenopus petersii; assembly: GCA_038501925.1. NCBI lineage: Eukaryota > Metazoa > Chordata > Amphibia > Anura > Pipidae > Xenopus > Xenopus petersii. The sequence continues at coordinate 10,617,433 of CM076681.1, read as the reverse complement.
TGAAGACAAACCAAATTTTCAGTTATGGAGAAACTCGCCTGTATTACTCCGAATGTCTGGAATGTGAAACGGAAGGAGTTACATGGCAGGAGGAACCTAAATCTTACTTTCCTGTTCATATAATGAAGGAATGAAGGGAATGTACGCATAGCTGAGGCATGGGTGATGATCAATCTGCATTGGATAATTGTAGATGTAAATCTAAGTGGCCAAACTATAGTACAGTTATCCTCTAGCCAGATAAATATTTTTTTTAGCCATTTAAAGAGATTCTGTCATGATTTTTATGGTGTAGTTTTTATTTCTAAATTACACTGTTTATAGGATGGAACTGCTTTCTGGCAGGCTACTGTTTCTCCTGCTTAATGTAACTGAACATGTGGCAGTGGGACCTGGATTTTTACTTAAAGGGCATGTAAAGGCAAAAAAAATAAAATCCCATTTATACTTTCTTTAATGAAAAAGAAACCTTTCTCCAATATGCTTTAATTAAAAAATGTGTACCGTTTTTATAAGAAACCTGACTGTATGCAGTGAAATTCTCCCTTCATTTACTGCTGTGGATAGGAATTGTCAGACGACCCCTAACTGCTCTGCAGGGAAACATAATTATGAACAGCAGGGGGAGCCCCTTAGAGCGTTTGAGAACATTGAGATGTTGGGTTTAGTCAGAGTGACCGGGATTCCCAAGATTCTCACATCCAAATAAATGTATTGTTGTGTAGTTTGCAGCTTGTGTCAGCATTAGCTCATTAGTTGTATTGCCACAACCTTTGCAAAGGTCCAATCTACACAAGCGTCGTTGTCCACCATGCAGGGGCGCTGCACCAATCAGGCGAGTTGAGATACCGGATATTCGGCTCTTTTAGTGCAGAGATCGCAATTATGCTCCATGCACTAGAGTCCTGGTCTAGCGCAAAAAGGTGAGCGTATGGGGGAGGGGACGGCAGTAAAAGCCAAGCTTTCTCAGGAGACGGAGGGGCCAGCAAACTAGAATTCACAATTTGACCTTATTTATTATTTTAAAAGCACAATTTAATCATGATCTGATTTTTTTTCCCAAATTGCTCGATTTGTTCTGTCTTTTTCCTAAAGAATTCAGAATTTTCCAGTTTTGCCTGAAATAGTCACATTTTCGGGATAATTCCAGTGCAAAACCACGGAAACTTCCAAATAGGATAGGGACCTCTCCCATTGACGTATAAACAACCTCGGCAGGTCTGAGATGCTGGAATTTTGGATTCAGACTTTTTCCACCCTCGGGTTATAATAAATCAATTTGAAACCATAAACAAAAGTATTTGCCATTAAATCAATACTACTTCACAGTGCAGAAAGGTGCAAGGTGTGGTTCAATAGAATGCTGGGGGGAAAGGGTTTCGGCTAGTGTAGAGGAATTAAAAGAGGGTAAGGCATAATGGATTTGTGAGCATCTGTATGCACTACTAATACCAGACACAAGTATATTTTACTATTTCTAAAGGAAGGATTTTCTCTAAAATCCAGTGTCCTGAGAACATAAACAGACGGGGATTAGATGGGTTTCTTCTATATGTGTCACACTGAGAACACGGAGAGAGGAGGTTAGAAATATGCTATAATCACATTAATTCCCCTTTTTATAATCCTATTTAACTTTTAACACAGGCTTAAATAGAGCGGTGTAGCCCCACTGCTGTGCCAGAATTGATTGGTTTGCACTGCACCCTGGCCCTGTTTGCTTTCTCTTGCTTCTCTTTTTTGCTCTCGTACTTAAAGGAAAATTATAAATCTGTCGGCAAGTGAGGATAATCACCCACTTATTTCCCCCTAAAATAGACAGGGATGTATAAGAATGATGCTCGCTGAGAACAGTGCATTTTTATATAAACAAGTGGGAGATGTCGTATTGGAAACAATCGTGCACACGGCAGACACTTCACGGTGCATTAAAGACTCACTAAAGACTGGATTCATATTACAAAAGCAAAATACAGTTTAAGGGTAAGGGCACACGCCCTTAGATTTAGTCGCTTTGGGCGACTAATCCCCCCTGAAAAGCCTGCCCGCCGGCAAGAATCAAAATTGCTGGCAGGATGGCACTCGGAGCGATTTATTTTCCGAAGTCGATTAGTTTGGAAAATGAAGAGCTCCGAGTGCCGGCATGAAGGCTTTTCGGGGTGATAAGTCACCGGGCGACTAAATCTCCCTGAATCTTCCCGTGTGTCTCTGTCCTTAGAGTTAGGTGCAGATCTGCTCTTCGGGGGCAAATTCACTATCCTGCGGAAATTCGCCAGCGACGGCTTCCCTTACATCACCACAAAAAATTCGCAAGGACACTGCTAATTCACTAAAATGCGAAGTTGCATCCAGGGCGCAGAATGAAAGCTAGCGTTGGCTAATTTGCATAAAATCCGCCTGTGTTAGAGTGTGAATTAGCGCTAGAATCTATCACCTTCGCTAGCGAATTTACACCTGCGCTCGTTAGTAAATCAGCGAAGTCCTGAAATGACGTCACGCTGACGAATCTTCGCTAACGTTAGTCACTTGGCCCTTTAGTGAATTTCCCCCTTAGTCACTGGGGGCCACATTCCTTTGCAGAAAGAGAGAGAATATTCTGCCAAGTCTTGTTTAAGGCACCGGGAGCATCGGACGAGACAAACCTTATTATTATGTAAATGAATTGCCTGTGTGCAAATGTGTGAGGCTGATATAGGCTGTAGGGTCTGTACATGTAGATACATGCCGCCTCCCTGCACATGGTTTATTTGAGCTATTAATTAAGTTAATATAGTTAATATCACACATCTGTATGTTCTAGTCTGTTACCAAATATGTCTGCATGTTCTGCTCTGTTACTTAACAAGTCAGCGTTTGCTTATAAACATGTCTGAATTGGTACAGTAGCTTGGTACAGGTATGGGACCTGTTATCCAGAATGCTCGGGACCTGGGGTTTTCCAGATAAAGGATCTTTCTGTAATTTGGATCTTCATACCTTAAAGGAATCCTGTCAAAAAATATATTTGGATAAAATGGAGTCTATGGGAGACGGCCATTCCGTAATTCGGAGCTTTCTGGATAAAGGATTTCCCGATAAAGGATCCCATACCAGTACAGAGCCGTAATGGGCCAGATTCAATCAGAGAGAAAAAGGTTTATATCATGTGAAAAGCCATGGATCTGAGATGCAATTCAGAAAAACTGATCTCGCGTAAATGAACTAAGGGAGTATGTGGAAAAAACTGGAACTTAATGTGGATAGAAAAGTTTTTTTCTCCTCGAATTGAATCCTGTCCATGAGTTTTCATGTGATAAACCCTGAGATAACTTTTTCTCACTGGATTAAAGTGCATCATATGCCTCTAAATATTAGAAGAAATGTGCTTCAAAAATAACATTGAGCTGATTTATTGAAAATTTCTGCAAAAACCCTACCAGTCCCTCCCACCTGTTTCACTGCCTGCTGCCTCCTTTCCCAGGCTGTGCAGGGGAGCCGACAATACTCAGCACACTGCACTGTAGGACAGGAACCAATCAGCAGCTAGCAGGACCTGATAACAAACTGAAGCCTGTTTTTGCTTTTGTGAGTACAGGGCTGTGATTGGCTGTCCTTCTTCTACTGTGCTTCTGACAGGGACCAGTAGGACACACCCACCCCTCATTTAAAACAGGGACCAGCAGATCTATATGAAACTTCAATAAAGGGGCCATATTTAAAGATAATGATCATTTTTAGCCCAGAGTGAAATCACCGCTGTGTATTATTCATTATTGCCTACAAGTTTGGAGGGGGTTTAAGTGATGCTATGGGTCTCCTTTAAAGGACCAGTAACATTAAAAAAAATGTTAAAAAAATTGTTAGTATAAATTGGAAAAAAAAGGCAGGACAAATTAAACTTTAAAATCGCAAAGTCTTTTTTTAAGAAATAACTTATGAAACTCTGCTTTGGCTCCTCTTCAGAAAAGGCTATTGCGATCCATTGTGCAGCGCTCGATTTCTCCTCCTTGGCTTCCTTATAGGAGCCAGGGACGACAAATCGAGCGCCGCACGATGGATCGTCGGCCTGTCGTCTTTTCTGAAGAGGAGTGGAAGCAGAGTTTTGGTAAGTTATTTCATAATAAAGGCTGTGCGATTTTAAAGTTTAATGTGTCTTTGGTGTTTTTTTCAATGTATACTAAAGAATTTTTAAAAGAATTTTTTTGATGTTTCTGGTCCTTTAAGCTGACCATAAACAGGCTAATAAAACATGATGAGCACTTCTATACAGAGTCGGCACCTTATCGACAATGTCAGTGGCCAGATCAGCCCATAATATGCTCAATTGACAAGGTTGTGTGTGATCATCTTTACCCACTTCCATACTGTGAAATCAAAAGGCTTTCATCCAATCAACTGTGGTTGCAACTGGACTTTTTTTAATGGTCAGAATTTACCTGTTATCAAATACAGGCAGTTTATAGGACAGAGAGCACGGGGGGGATTTTTGCCACCCATTGTTCAATGATAGGGTTGCCACCTTTCCGTACGGCTGAGACCGGACAGGGGTGGCCATGATGTCAGTGGATGGGACCATGACATTGATGGGAGTGGCTGTGACATCAGAGGCGGGGCTACAACTCAGCGATTAAGGAAATAAGGAAAACCGGGCAGGATTCCCTTGATTGACACGGCAACAACCCATTCAAAATACCGGGCTGTCCGGGTCAAAACTGGATAGGTGGCAACCCTAGTTCTTGAACATTTCCTGGATAATGATCCAGTGGCGGAACTACCGGGGGAGCAGGGGGTGCAAGCGGGCCAGGGCCCGCACCCCCACAGGGCCCCCCAGCAGCTCACGCGCTACTGACAAATGCGGCCGTACGGAGGGGGGCGGGACCCAGGCTGTGCATCACGCACCAGGGCCCGCCCCCTCTAGTGACGCTACTGTAATGACCAGTTATGTTTCCTACATTGTACCTCTTGCACTCGGAGCAGGGATCTCCATTGTTAATGTGGTGCAAGAGCTGATATTTACTCAACTCATCCCTCAATCTCCCTGTCGCCCACCTTACAACTCCCCTCTCACTTTATGTCCCAGCTAATCTGTATTTTTTCTGAAATGTACAGTGAAATTGTTTGGGGTTTTTTGGTATCATTCAAGGATTAAATCTTATTAGAATTAAAATTCTGCCATCTATTTCTTTCCTTTTTTTTCACATCCGTCTTGACTGTAGGTGGCATGGAAGCTGCAGTCACACTTGCCGATGTTTGGTGCTATATGTCTTTACTAGACAACTGGAGTTTAGTGTCCCGGATGATTGTTCCACGGTGTCGGCACAACAGTGTTGTGTACGATGGAAAGATTTATACCATTGGCGGACTTGGTGTTGCTGGCAATGTAGACCACGTTGAAAGGTAAGACCAATGTGACTATAGTAAATGTACTGTATATTGGCAAAATAACACTGCTTGATTGACTAATAAACCTAACGGGCTGGGGCCTCACTCCTATCAGGCCACTGAGAATTTTTGTGTTCTTCAAATTTCTGGAGAACTTAAGTACCTGGGCATTAAAATAAGATGAAGAAGATGAAGAATGGAGCACCGCAGCACCAAACTTAGTTTAAAAACTTTTTACCTTTATTTCTCAGTTTTAAAAGACATGCGGCATTACCACGCATAACGCGTTTCAGGCGCTTCCACCCCTTAATCATTAAAATAAGACTAAGAAGATGAAGAATGGAGCACCGCAGCACAGAACTTAGTTTAAAAAGTTTATTTCTCACAGTTTAAAAGACACGCAGCATTGCCGCGCCTGACGCGTTTCAGGCGCTTCATTAAAATGAGACTAAGAAGATGAAGAATGGAGCACTGCAGCACAGAACTTAGTTAATAAACGTTCTCCTTTATTTCTAAAAGTTTAAAAGACAAGCAGCATTACTACGCCTAACGCGTTTCAGGCTCTTCAGCCCCTTAATCATTAAAATTAGGGATGCATCGAATCCACTATTTTGGATTCGGCCGAACCCCTGAATCCTTCACAAAAGATTGGGACGAATACCGAACCGAATCGGAATCCTAATTTGCATGTGCAAATTGGGGATGGGAAGGGGAAAACATTTTATACTTCCTTGTTTTGTGACAAAAAGTCACACAATTTCCATATGCAAATTAGGATTCAGATTTGGTTTGACCGAATCCGAATCCTGCTGAAAAAGGGCGAATCCCGAACCGAATACTAGATTTGGTGCATCCCTAGTTAAAATGAGACTAAGAAGATGAAGAATTGAGCACCGCAGCACAGAACTTAGTTAAAAAAACCTTTTCCTTATTTCTCACAGTTTAAAATACAAGCAGCATTACCATGCCTAACGCATTTTGGGCGCTTCCTCCCTTAATCATCAAAATAAGACATTAGCCTGCAGTCCATTAATAAAGAGTATTTGAAGCTAACGGTGGCGTGCCGACACATCCAATCCGACCCTCGTATACTGGGTATAATTGTTGTATTTACTTTGACGCAAATTCACTAAGCGCCGTAGCGCCGAACGCTAGCGTTAATTCGCTAGCGTTTGGCATTTTTCGCTACTGCGCAAATTCACTAACGAATGCTGGCGTAATTTCGCTAGTGTTACTTTGCACCCTTACGCCAGGCGAATTTTCGCTAGCGACGTAACTACGCAAATTCACTAACTTGCGCAGTGTACTGAACGCTACCTTTTACGCTAGACTTCCTTCGCCACCTCAGACCTGGCGAAGCGCAATAGAGTAGATAGGGATTGTTTCAAAAAAAGTCAACATTTTTTCTAAGTCCCAAAAAACGCTGGTGTTTTCTACATGATGGGTGATAGGCTGAAAAAGATCGAAAATATTTTTGGGGCTCCCCTCCTTCCCCCCTACATTTCCTGACTCATGGCAACTTACCTAGACAGTGGGCACATGTGTAGGGCAAAATAAAATTTTTATTTGCTGATTTGAAGGTTTTCTAGGCATTTGTAGTGCTGATACGTGTTCCTCCATTGAAATTTGAATTTCGCGCCGTATGCAAATGAACCATCGCTAGCGAAACTTCGCTTTGCTTGGCAAATTAACGCTAGCCCAACTTCGAAAACTTACGCTACCCCTGTGCGCAACTTTGGATTTTAGTGAATTTGTGGAGTGCTGCGAAAATACGCCTGGCGAAGTGCGGCGAAGTTGCGCCTGGCGCAACTTCGCATCTTAGTGAATTTGCCCCTTTGTGCTGGTATAAGGCCAGATTACTGCTCGTTTATGCAGATTTTATGTGACACCACGTTCTCCCTTTGGAGAGAAAAGTAGGTTAGGAAATGTTCATGGAACGGCGTAATTAAGCGCGTGTTTTTCCCAGCGCGATTTTGATGAATCAGCTTGTTCTATAGTTGCCGCAGCCAATATCTCCCTTGGTAAATAGTCATACACTGAAAATGTCTTGTGTTTATTCCGCCGCCATAAATTCAGACTTAAAGGAGTTCGAGGGAAAGTTTGTACAGAATGCAGCAGAAGTTGGGAGAGAGAGAGAAGGGAAACATCAGTAGATTCACTCACTGCCGGCTTGTTGTGTGACTTTACTGAGTCAGTCAGTGTCCTCCACAAAGTGCTCTGCCTTCTATACAGAAACAAAGGCCTGAATTTGTTTGTATTTGAACTTAGCAACATAGTAACATAGTAAGTTAGGTTGAAAAAAGACACACATCCATCAAGTTCAACCTTAAGTCTGTATATAACCTGCCTAACTGCCAGATGATCCAGAGGAAGGTGAAAACCTTATTTGAAATCTCTCCAATTTGCCTCAGAGGGGGAAAAATTCCTTCCTGACTCCAAAATGGCAATGGGACCAGTCCCTGGATCAACTTGTGCTATGAGCTATCTCCCATATCCCTGTATTCCCTCACTTGCTAAACACCATCCAACCCCTTCTTATACCTATCTAATGTATCAGCCTGTACCACTGATTCAGGGAGACAATTCCACATCTTCACAGCTCTCACTGTAACAAACCCCTTCCCAATATTTAGGCGGAACCTCTTTTCTTATAAACAGAATGGGTGACCTTGTGTCAGCTGGAAATACCTACTCGTAAACTTGGGGGGGTCTTCATAGTCACCCCGAGCTTTACTAATCTCTCGTATTCATGAAAAAAAAATGACGACACAACTTGTACAACTTTTTTTCTCGAATGCTAACAGAAAAAAAGTTGCATGCAAATTTTCCAGCGACTTCTATACAATCTCACCAGCTTTTACTTGTCAAATTTAATATTTAATACATTCAGACTATTCAAGGTTTTGGAAATTACTTGCACATTTTTTCCATGTCCACATTTTTTCTTGTTTTTTTTTTATAAAAAAACAAAATTTTTGATAAATCAGTCCCTCAATGTCTACTTAGGGTCAAATTATTGTCAGTTTTTGTGTTACAACTTGACAGTTTATTACTGTTTTTGCAAATGCCTGTTTTCAGTTTTTTGAATTCTGAATTTTTGAATATCGCTCTCGATTATTTTTAACCTGCTTTAAGGTGGCAAAAAATCAGTTACAACCTTGAAATAAAATAGTTTAATGGTGCTCAAAAATTTGAAATATTGATTTGAAATATCTTGATAATTTCACACAGGAATAATAGTAAGTTGCATGAAATGTTTTTCCTCCCAGCAGGAACACAGAAAAAATGTTAGAATTTCTTATCAGTTATGAGTCCTTCTGTCACCAATATCTGTTTGGGTTATGGACGATTGTGAAGCAAACTGCCACCTGTTACCCAGAATGCTCAGGACCTGGGGTTTTCCAGATAAAGCTGGCCATAGACATACAGATCCTATCGTACGAATCGAGGATTCGTACGATTTTCAGATCATGTGTGGAGAGTGCCGACAGCTTTCATCCGGCAGAGATCGGTTGTTTGGTTGATCGGTCAGGTTTGATTAAGGGCTCTTACTGACGAGCGTTTTTAACCTGCGCTCCCCTGTGTTCCGTTTTTCTGCTTTTAGCCGCAGGGGAGCGCAGGAAAAATGCAGCATGTTGCGTCTCAACCTGCGTTCGGCACCTACACGCGCCTGTGTGAGTACAGCCCCATTGGAAAAAATGTAATGCGTCTATTCCTGCGCTCCCCTGCGGCTGAACGCAGAAAAGGAAAACGCAGGGGAGCGCAGGTAAAAACGCTCGTCAGTAAGAGCCCTTAGACTCGACCGATCCCGCCGGAGCCCATTGCACATCGTAATCGGATCATTCGGCCATACGGCCGAACAATCAGATTACCCTGATATAGTCATGCTCGTTAATGGCATATCAGGGAAAGATCCGCTCGTTTGGCGATGTCGCCAAACGAGCGGATCTTTGCATCTATGGCCACCTTAAGGGTCATTTCTTAATTTGGATCTCCATATTTTAAGCTTACTAAATTAATTTATAATTAACCCAATAGGCTGGTTTTGCTTCCGATAAGGATTAATTAGTTGGGATCAAGTCCAAGCTACTGTTTTATTATCGCCAAACGAGCGGATCTTTGCATCTATGGCCACCTTAAGGGTCATTTCTTAATTTGGATCTCCATATTTTAAGCTTACTAAATTAATTTATAATTAACCCAATAGGCTGGTTTTGCTTCCGATAAGGATTAATTAGTTGGGATCAAGTCCAAGCTACTGTTTTATTATTACAGAGAAAAAGGAAATCATTTTTTTAAAAAAATGTACTTATTGGATTAAAATGGAGTCTATGGCTTCCTGTAATTCTGGGCTTTCTGGATAACAGGTTTCCTGATAATGTATCCTCAATGCATCATTACAGCTATAGGAACTAAGTGCAAAGTGCATTAATAAATGAAATGTTCAACCCCTCTCCCCTCCTGATGGAAGATCTGACTGATATTTTATATGATTTTATCAGCCATCTTTAGGAACCACAACTGCCCTTGATGCATCAACTCCTGGTGTGTCTGGCCAACAATGTGTCAGGCTCCTGCCACTGAAATCATCATAATGAAGAGGACTCAGTGCTCACAAGTTCTCTGAAATGATAAGCCTGGCCAATTAGACCTCCTCCTTTTCTTAATTCTGCACAGAATCCCACAGAGGCCCCGTTTGTATGTCTTTGCGAGGCTCTGCGGGGATACTGTAAACCTTCCTGCTGGAATTTGATGGTGTTGAAATTATAATTAATCTAATTTATCTGCGCAGTGATTTATGAGCACAGACAGCGGGGGGAAAAACAGACTAATGTTATACGTCCCATCTGGTTTATTCTTTGAGATCAAATATTTTTACAGAGAAAAAAAGTGGGGGGCTAATTGAATTTTCTAATCTTTACTTTTTGATGTGTCCAGATCCATAAAATTGACAGCTAGTAAAACTTCGCCGATTTCCATAAAAACACAAGCGATGGCACACAGAATTGTAATAAAAGTTTGTAACAGGTCTAGTAACCCATAGCAACCAATCAGCAGACAGCATTTACTGGTCATTGTTTATAGGTTGCTAGACTTGGTACAAGGTGTCCAATAAAAAAAAGTTTCTCCGTGCCTTTATAATTATAAATGAATGCTCCCTACATATTTTGAATTTATTTTTGATATTTATATTTTTCCAAACAAAATCAGCTACAGTTTCCTTTGTTTCACCATGAGTAACATCTAATTTCTAGAGGGTAAATCACACCAACAATGACATTATTCATTATTCATTCAAGCCCAAGTGGCATCTTGCAGCAAAAGACTCTTGGAGAGGCTCTTCCTGACTCTGGACTTGGCTGGAGCTTCATCTCTTTTCCTGGTCCTGCGTGAAAATGTGAATTGCCAAGCTCAGGCAAAGGCACAGTAATAAAATCACTGGCCAGGCAAGCTTTGAAGAGAAAAATATAAATCTGTGGTGTTCATTTTCTTTCAGCTAAGATGAGGGTCAAGGGTTTGTTCCATATCCAACACCTGAAGGAGCCGCACGCGCTGCATCGCCATCTTGTTCTTGGCCTAAGCAGTCGTTGGATGAACAGATGAATATTCCACCCTCCCCAGAGATCGCCAGCCCGCAGTTAGTTAGAGAGAAAAACACATTTGGTGTGAGGCCTGAGTGCCGTGTGGAACATTTTGTACCAATGATTTGCATACTTGTGTCTGTTTTTCTCTTTGGAAACAAAGGAAGCTTTCGAGCAGAATAAAGGAATTACAATTCATGCCCAAGTACCAGCCACGGCATCTTTATTAACTCCCAGATTTAGCACCAAATCAGATTCTACGAGCAGAAATATTAACAACAGGATCATTTATAGACTGTATAAAAAAGTAAATCCAAATGTTAACGTCTGAGATGGACTGGAAATAACAGAGAGAAAGGCAAATGGCATGACTTGTGTCCTAAGCCTCTCGTTTGATGTACTTGGCTACACGAATCGCAGATGGAGCACAGTCAGGGGATCTACTCATCGGAATCACAAGATGTGCTATTTGTTTCAATAAAGAAAAAGGGCGTGACTGTGTGCCAGACATGTGCCTGTTACTGCTCTGATTCTGTACCCATGGGGATAAGTCGAAAATGAATAGAGGGCACCACACTGGTAAACACTTGTATTTACATACACTTAATAACGTTACCCTCAATCTTAACTGTAAGCTGGAGCCAATCTACTAATAGGGCTACTCCAGTCTCAGCTTGATATTTGAACTTTTGAAGACCCATTTAGCTCCCAGCAAGGTTATAGAAATGCAGCGCAACTGCAACTCTCTTTTTGGGTAGAACATGGGTTACATTCTTGGCTCCTTTTGATCAAGCTGAGGAAGAGCTGGGTGTATTATGCCTTGCAGGCTCTTTCACGTAAGCCTCTGTGGTTTTAAGCATTGTGATTACAGACAGCTAACAGAAAAGAGAAAATTCAAGTGCCAAAAACTATTTTTTTCACATACACAGTGACACAGCAAATCTGAGTTACACCAATGTCTAATTCTAACACCTTGGTTTTAACCACAGCTCCATCAGGGCCCTCCAGATGTGGCCTACCAAGCTGCTGTACTCGATTCTATGTAAACACCTCTGTAAGGTCCTCCCCACAGGTACTAACCCCACAACTGCTTAATCTCTTTACTAGTGTGGGGTTCAATTAGTGAGCTCATTCATTCTGTGAAAAACAGGAGTCAATTCTAGCCCTTATTTAAGGAGGGAAGGAGTAAATTTTGTGCTGCTGGTTATAGTGTATTTCTCTTTTAAAATCTGAGTAAGATGACTCATTCCAGACATTGTTCAGAAGAACAGCAGACTTTCATTAAAAAGTTGATTGGAGAGGGGAATGCTTTCAAATGGCACCAAATCCTGAAAGACGTGGAAGAAAAGGGAAAACTACAATTGGAATGGATAGAAGAATATCCAAAATGGCAAAGACTCAGCCAATGATCAGCTCCAGGAAGATGAAAGAAGGAGTAAAGTTACCTGTGATACTGTTACAATTAGAGGACGACTATGTGAAGCCAAACTATTGGCAAGAAGACCCTGCAAAGTCCCATGTTGAAAAAAAAAAGGATGTGCTGAAGAGCTTACAGTTTGCCAAAGAACACAGTGTCTGGCCTAAAGAAAAAGACGCAACATTTTGTGGACTGATGAAAACAAGATTGTTCTTTTTGGGTCTAGGGGGCCTCAGACAGTTTGTCAGACAAGCCCCAAACACTGAATTCAAGTCACAGTACAGAGTGAAGCCGGGGGCACAAGCATCATGATATGGGGATTTTTCTCAGACTGTGGGGTTGGGCCTATTTATCACATACCAGGGATCATGGATCAGTTTCAATACATCAAATACTTGAAGAGGTCATGTTGCCTTATGCTGAAGAGGAAATGTCCTTGAAATGGGGGTTTAACAAGACAACGACCCCAAAGACACCAGTAAATGAGCAACATCTTGGTTCCACACCAACAAGATTAACGTTATGGAGTGGCCCAATCCCTGTACCTTAATCCAATAGAAAACGTGTCGGGTGACATCAAAAATGGTGTTTGTGAGACAAAAGCAAGAAATGCAGAAGAATTGTGAAATGTAACAGGTTGTTGGGAATTGGTGGACTCCATGTAACACAGATGTTCTCAGAAACACTGATTATACAACTCAATATTAGTTAAGTTATTCAAAGGAAAGCAAAGTCTTGAAACATGTTTCAGTTTATACAGTGAATGTCTGCAGGGCCGGAACTAGGGGTAGGCAGAGTAGGCACGTGCCTAGGGCGCAAAGCTGAGGGGGCGCCAGGCACGTAACTGCTCTGTCACCTACCCCATTGTCCGGTCCTGTGTCTCCCTGGCTGCCGCTGGTAATCTGCATTTAAATGCGCTTGCACGCATGCGCGTAATTTTGCGTTTGCGCATAGTTTTGCGCATGCCCGTAGTTTCGCACTGGCGCGTACTTTCACGCATGCGCGATTGAGCACACACTAAGCCAGCGCCGTGGCTGGCCAGTTTGCCTAGGGCGCCTGCCCGGGTTGGCCCGGCTCTGAATGTCTGAGTATGTAAAGAAGAATACAGACACTGCTATATATTTGAAAAACAACTTAATATTCCCTTTTCTTCATTTTCTGTAAAGGAATAACACAAATTTGATCAATCTTTCTTCATGTTTTGACGTGGAATAGAATGTGCAGCGTTCCCAATGCATTTGCCTGTATGGAAATAAAAGCTATTATAAGGATTTTGCACTTTATTCACTTTTTTAAATCCACTGCTATTATTCTGAACACGACTGTGTATATACTGTATGTATATATATATATATATATATATATATATATAATATATATACAGTTTATCATGATAGAACCTTCCTTTTGCATGTCTTCGGGTTCAGTCAGTGGTTACAATCAGGTTGTTAATATATTCTGCAGTAATCAAGAAGAATCAGATGGCACATACTTAGCAAATTGTGCTTAAACTTTGTGATTTATTCGGATCTCTGTAGATCCGTGTGCAGAGATCCGAATAAATCACAAAGATTAAGCACAATTTGCTATGTGTGTGCCATCTGATTCTTCTTGGTTACTGCTGTATACATGGAACTGTTGAGCAGCAAAGTTCCCAGATAGAGCACCACTGAAACGTGACCCACGGAGTTTGGATTTTATTAAAGTACTGTTAATATATTCTGTCACAGGAGCAGTTTATGCATGTTATCATGGGTAATTATGTTCAAACAGGGACCAGACCTGAACTTAGGAGAATTCGATCCCAAACATGCTGTCGCTCCCATTTTGTCTCTTTCTGCTTTGTGCGTTTTCAATTTAAGAGAAAACAATCAAGGCTTAATTCCGAGAACAAGTCGCTAATGTTACTGTAGCAAAGTCATTAGTAAGCAATAAACTGCGGGAGAGGGTGACTGAATTGGGACCCGGGCGCTCGCAAGAAACTGGAATTTGTTTTAACAGAAATTGAACTTTTTCCCTCGGCTAATTGTCTTCTGACTCTGCAGATCTCATGGCTCCTGCTATGGGGAATACAATCGGCGGAGCACTGGTTGTGAACAAGGACATAAATTAACCTGATCAAACCAAGCTCAGACATTTCTTTTTATTCGGTTCAGTCCATTTTGTACAGAATTATGTGTGGTCCCCAGAGGTCATTTTTTTGTGCTCTAACATTTAGCACATAACAAAGCAACTAAATGAAATCCATTATCCACAAACCTCCGAATTATGGGAAAGCCATCTCCCATAGGGGCAGATTTAATAAAAGGCGAAGTGGTCGTCGTTAGCGACAATTCAGCAGAAATCCCATCCGCTGGGACATTGCGTAGAGGACAATTCGCTAGAGAAATAAACGGTTGCCAGGGGGCGTAACTACAGAGGAAGCAGACCCTGCGGCTGCAGGGGGGCCCAGGAGGTACAGGGGGCCCCATGAGGCTCTTATTGATGAGCAATTTCAACATATATTGGTAAAACAGGACAAACACTGGATATGTTGGGGGCCCTAAAATTAATTTGCTGTGGGGCCCAGCAACATCTAGTTACGCCACTGACGGTTGCTAGAGTAGTTTCACGCCCTGTCGCCAGGAAAATATTCACGTTTTTGTGAATTAGCCAGTGGTAGCAAAGTGGTGCGAAGCCTTCGTAGGCGAAGATTCACTCTTAAGTAAATTTGCCCCATAGACTCTAGGCTTTTTAAAAATGATTTAATTTTTTCTGTAATAATAATTATGTTTTAATCATAACTAAGATATTGTTTATCTTTATTGGAAGCAAAACAAACCTACTGGGTTTGATCAATGTTTGAATTATTTTTTTAGTAGCTTTATAGTGTAGAGATCCAAATTACGGAAAGATCCCTTATGCGGAAACCCCCATGTATGGAGCATTCTGGATAACAGGTCCATTACCTACACATGTATATTTTAAAAATATGTTTACAGTCACTATGCTAGTTCCAGGGGTATCCTAGAAAATGTGCATTTATCCCAAAATTTCCTTCAGCTGGGCTTCCATTCTATCAACCACTTCCTATGGGGGAGACACCATTTAATACTGTATATTATAGAATGCCATATTCTTAGCAATTTTTCAGCAGGACTTTATTTTATATAATTTCTGCCTTCCTTTTCTGCCTCTTTCTGGCCCTGCCATTTAAAATGCTATCTGGTTGCTAGGGGTCACTTGTTATGGGGTCAGTGACCCCAACAACCAAGCATATTGTTGCTCTCTGAGGCTAAGGTTTTATGTTATTGTTACTTATTATTACCTGTGTTTCTATTTCGGGTTCTATTTCCTCTTTCAGTCAGCCATTAATAATAGTGCCTCTTTACTAGGGTAAAATAGACCTAAAATGGAAACTACCCCTTTAAGTTTCGTAAAGCCAATTTGGGGTGTCCTTACTCCCT
Source organism: Xenopus petersii (assembly GCA_038501925.1). Lineage (NCBI taxonomy): Eukaryota > Metazoa > Chordata > Amphibia > Anura > Pipidae > Xenopus > Xenopus petersii. Next base: position 10,601,627 of record CM076681.1, on the reverse strand, counting down.
GCCACCCTCTTTCTGCCCTGCTTTTCACCGCCTCGCCAGGGCCACTTATTTCTTTACTTTGCAAACAAAATAGAGTCTGAACAGATGCAGACAGATAAGAGAGGGAAGAAGAGCAGGAGGGTTGCATTATTCTAATGGCACGTGTGCAGAGAACAAGTCATTAAGTGCCTGTATCTGACAGTCAGAAGCAGAGCCATTCTCATTGGTTGGATCAGTGCCACTCCAGTCTGGAACAAAAGCGCCGCTGCTGAACTTATGACATTGTCTCCACATCAATCTTCATCTTTGCTTTATTAACTGTACTTCTTTATGGTCAGAGGCCTAATCCAATCAGATAACGATGACCACAGAACTAATTTAGCGCTCTGATGGCGTGTTCTGATCCGGTGTCCTGCCTCGGAAGTAGTGCCGGGTTACAGTCATTCGTCTGCCGAAGGCTCGTTCCCAGTACACCAGCAGTCTGTCATATGGTCCCATTGCTCGGTGCAAATAACGGGCATGAATATTTCCAAAGCAACAAGCTGTTCTTCTATGGCTTTATATAAAATTATTCAATACGGTGTATTCCTCTCTGAATGAATATTATGGAACTTTTACAAATAAACATGTCTCCACATGCCAGATGAACTTTATTTCCATTATACAATGACATACTAAAAATACTAAATAAAATTGTAGTGGGCCTTTCACTGCCCCGAAATGGCAGCTGCTATTGTACTCCAGGCGTTTTCTTTTTTTTTTTTTTTTTTAGAGAGGAGCACCAACTAGGGTTCCCACCTGTACGGGTTTGAACTCAGATTTTTACACTTCCCCCTTCTCGTTACTGACCCGCCCCTTCGTGTCACTGGCCTGCCCCTTCACATCATCGGCCCCCCCCTCTGAAGTCACTGGTACCGTCCCCTGCTAGGATTCCAAAGGAAGAAAATGTGGTAGCCCTAGGGCCAACTCTGGACAGTGTCAGACTGGCCCAGGGCCCAGGTGTCAGTGGTCCCTCATACTGTTAAACTTTTGGGTAATTCCCTATTTCTATGAGAACAAAGAGGCTAAATAGATGGAATATTAAATTATAGTATGTAAAGAAAAGATACTAGAAGAATAGAGGTTGAGTGAGGAGAGGAAGAAAATAGTACTAGCGTGGGCCCCTGGTCTAAGATTTTTGGGTGGACCCCTGGGGTCCCAGTCCGACACTGACTCAGGATTCCAGTAAACTAGCACCCACCCCCCAATGTACAACCCAGTATAGCCTGCAAAATGCTCAAATTGTCCTTTTGTCATTAAAAACAATCGCTGAACGTGCTCTGCTTCTTGCTTTAAAACCAGCGAACGTATAGAATTCATGTATGTAGGAAAGTTCCATAGGATTACTTCCCGTTTAAGTCAGATTGTTAATGGTACCATTTTAATAAAGAATGACAAACTAAATTGTAACGGTTTTGCTCTTTCTTCCTTAGGTATGATACCATCATTAACCAATGGGAAACAGTGGCTGCCCTCCCCAAACCTGTACATTCGGCTGCTGCCACGGTGTGTGGGGGTAAGATCTACGTGTTTGGTGGGGTGAACGAGGCCGGCAGAGCGGCGGGGGTGCTGCAGTCCTACATACCACAAACAAATACCTGGAGCTTCATAGAATCCCCTATGATAGGTAAGAAAAATGAATTCTTCATTTTAAGAAACTAAATTATAATGTATAAATATCAGGGGGACCCTTCCTTCCATAGGACACAAGGTTATCCCTTAAATGTCAGTAGAAAGAAGGAGACATCTTCTTGTCTGAAAAGGTGTTGTTTATAGTGAGAGCTGTGAAGTAATGGAATTCTCTCCCCAAAGTGGTTGGTACTGGAAGATAGTGTAGATAGTCTGGGTGGAATAAAGTGTGGTCTGGGTGGAATAAGGTGTGGTTTTGGTGGAACAGGGGCATGTCTCTAGGTGAAATGGACGTGGCTTGTGTAGAATAAGGGAGCAGCTAATAGCTTTAGATTTTATTTACTCTATGTAATGATTTGTGGCTTCTTCTTGATCAAATAGAACCAAGGTGCCCAAAAGGTAGATCGGGATCTACCAGTAAACCTTTTGCTGGTGATCAGTAAATATCAAAACACTCAAACTTGTCTTTAGGCCCCCATACACGGGCCAATAAAAGCTGCCGACAGACTAAGTTGGCAGTTTATCGGCGCGTGTGTAGAGCCCTGACGGGCTTTCCCGAACGATATCTGGCCAAAAGTCGCCAGATATCGATCGGGCAGGGTATAAAATTCCATCCTGCAATCCGACCGCTCGTTTGGACTCCATTCTGATCCGATCGTTGGGCTCTAGGGCCCACGATTGGATGAGCCCGATATCGATCACTTTAATGTGGGGGGGGAGAGACCCGCTCGCTTGGTGACATTGCCATACAAGTGGATCTCCTTGTGTAAGGCCACCTTAAATCACCCTCCTGTTTCATGCTTTTTATTTAGATTAAATGATTAATTACGTTAAAGTTACATAAGAAATAGTTGTTGGTTAGCAATATACATTTTATGCATTTTCTCATAAATCAATATTTGAGTAATATTTTCCATGAATGTTTTCATGGATGTAGATCATAATAAGACATCATCATTAAAAGCAGACAACCCATGAGTAAAGTATGGGCACTCCTGAAATAGAAGGTTGGTAGAAGGTAAAAATACTGGACAGAAGTTTGAGTAAACTAGTGATGTGCAGGTTGAGCCAATAAACGTGGGACCCGTGGGTCGAGCGGGTTCAGGCCAATTTCCACACACATTTTGTGGGTCATTGACGGGTTCAGGTTGAGCTCTTCTTCCACTCTCCCCGCCAGTGACCTTACTCTGTTGGATTTCGGCTCCGGCAGCCTCCATTTATCAGTGCACACCTGCCCTGCCCTCTTTCGTGACATCAGAGATGGGCAGGTCGGGCCTATAAATGCCTGTAGGGGTCTATAGGGTCGGTGCGGGTCAAAGTTTTGTCGACTCCCACATTACTAGCATAAATACTTACAAAAATCCCCTTTCCTCTATTCTCAGTATATTCTTATCTCCCGCTGTCCAATAAATGAACAGCGCATCAGACAAAACTGTCAATGCAATTTGCATATTTCTTATGATTCACATATAATTATTTTGTAACCAAAAAGAACAGAGTCATCAGTTTCCAGGTACCAAGGGGTGGACGGGCAGTAATAATTCTGCAGCGTTGCTCCATTGTCAGGATTGCTGGTTAGTTGTGCATTGATTAATGCCACGTGAAATGCAGCAGGCAGTGCGGCCGGCATGTGACCTCAGCTGGATGGCAATAAAGGCATTTGGCACAGATGGCTTTGTTATAGGTCATTATCTGTAGTGAGAAAATGCACAAATCAGGGAAACGTGCCGCTACACAGTTGTAGGACAAACTTTTAATCCTTCAGAATATTTTTATTTAGTAAATTCAGGCATGGATTGCAGAGATGCTTGTCCTTTAGAATGTCTCTTGTGTAGGACTATGGCTCCTCCCATGGGTAACTCTGTGCTCACCCCGTGGCCCTTGCTCCAGAGCAAGCACCAATAGCAGGCTTTGTTTTAAACTCATGGTTTTGATCTAACTTTTGCAGTCAAAGCAAGTCTGTGATTGGTTGCCACTAGAGCTGCACCAAACCCTGCTAATCCGGCCAAATCCTCAGGCCCGGATTTGTGGAAAGGCCACCAAGCCCCGTGGCTAGGGCGGCAGGATTTTAAGGGACGGCATTCTGCCCAACCACACCCACATTGGTTCTAAAACACTGGGGATTCGCAGGAGATACAATCGTTTTTTAAATTTCTCATGCACCAAACTCCATTGCTCCGATCCCGATGAAAATTTGCGTGAATAAAAGGAAGGGGGAGATGAACGTTAGCGGGCCTAGGAGTGCCTGATATGTAAATCCAGCCCTGCAAATCCTGAATTCTCTTCTCCGGATTTGGACGAATATCCTCCTCATGCCCAGAATTCAGCAGAATCTGAACAAACCTGAAACAAATTGTATGCTGTTTGCTAACAAAAAGCATGGCATTTTCGGTAACACCTTTATGATGTAGGACAGGACATAGAGTACCGCTTTGTAGGTAAGGTAGCCATCGTCAGCGCATTATTAGGGTCAGATTTATTAACGGTCGAATAGTAAATTAGAATTTTTTGGTGTCAAAATTCTCACATTTGAATTTTAATCCCCCTTTTTGAATGTAAATTTGGATGTGAGATTTATCACACCTCGATCATGGAAACAGTCCTAATATGAATATGTGCCACCTGAAACCTGCCCAGTTTATTTACAAGTCAATGGCAGAGGTCCGTTGAGCCATTTGGAGATGTTAATTGCCTTCCTGACATTCAAGGTTTTTTTTCTAAGAAAATCTCGATTTACACGAATCGAATTCGATTCAAATTTTCGGGACGGAACTATTTGATCGAATATTAGACAATCTAACTTTTCCTTAAATAACCGCCCTGTACATTCGAATTTATTAGAGGAAAAAGAATTCACATGAATTCAAATTTAAATTTTGATAAATGGACCTCCCCGTGTCAGACATGGTGCAAGGTCACATGGTCCATCTTTTTGATGCATAGGGAGTGCGCTTATGTGATTTTGTGGGGTGTGATCTGTGTGCATCAGGGGTTTGGTCTAAGGTTACCCTCTATTTAATTAGGGATGTTCCAAACAAGTCTCCATCAGAAAACATGGGGCTCCATATTTGTTATAGTTATTAGCCCATTACTTGCTAAGTAGAATGGATCCCCATTTAAATAAAATCCAGATAGAACATCCTGATATACAGGCATAATCGTCATGGCCCTGACTAGTTATACTCAAACATGTCTCCCAATGTACTCCCAAATGGTTGCCTTAATTTCAAGTTATGATTTAATCTCTAGAGACAATTGTAATGTTGAGAGGCAACACATCTTTAAATCTTGGAACATTATGAGCTGGTGAGGACTCCTAGATAGTAAAGGAGAACTAAAGCTAACTGAAGAAGTAGCTAGAAATTTTGTACATTAATGTAATGAAACCTACCTGCCCTGGTGGTCTAGTGGAGCAGCGGGGACGCGCCTCTTCCTGCGGCATCTTGCCTTCCTTAGGGAGTGCGGCGCGGCTGCGTGTTGTTTATAGGCGCAAACACGCTGGTGTGTTTGGCGCGAATGTGCACGTTTTTGTCGCAAATTCTTTCCCCTATAAAAGGCCCATAATGACTGCAGACAGATGCCTGTGATAGAACTTGATTTCTTGTAGCCTTGTGCAACTGATCTGTATCCTGTTTGTTTGATTACCCGTGTTTGACCCATCCTGTTCTTGACTACTCCTGACCCTTGCCTGCCTACGACAACTCTTCCAGCTTAACCCCTTGATTGACAACCCGGTTCGACCCTTGCCTGCCTGACAATTCTGATATCCGCCTGCCTCGACCCAGCCTGTCTGACCATCCTTCTGCCTAATCCTTTTGTACCGTGACCTTAGGCCCAAAAGACTCTGCTAACAGCCGTGCCCCTTCGCCAGCCAGAACATCTCGCCTTGTGCCCCTCGTTAAGTCCAGGTGGCACCCAAGTAAGCTGAGGGCTCCTCCCGAAGCCAAACGGTGGTCACAATACTGGTGAAGCCGAGCCGAGACCAGGGTGCTTGGTACTTGTTCTGGTATTGGGTGCCGGCCGTGACATTTATGTTTTGTTTTTCTGTACCAGCCCAAGGCAACCACAGCCCTTTAGCAGTAAAGATCTGTGTCTCCAAAGATGCCCCAGTAGCTCCCCATCTTCTTTGCTGCTGATTCACTGCACATGCTCTGTGCTGCTGTCACTTACTGAGCTTAGGGACCCACTCACAATATACAGTACACATAGAATAGAAATGTCACAATATAAGGCTGATTAGTAATTAATACACATAATTACTACATGGCAGCACAGAAACCAGTGCAATTAGCATCAGCATTTAATAATCAGCAAACCTGTAGCATCAGCTTATATTACAGCCAGGGAAGCTCATTTTCTGCTGGATAATTAGTGACGAGCCCTAAGCTTAGCTTCTCAACAGCCAATCAGAGCCCACTGAGCATGTGAGTGTCACAGACACTTTCCAAGATGGTGACCCCCTGTGACAAGTTTGAAGTCCTGGATCATTGCTGCTATTGACAAGCTGAAACTTTAGCCTCGTGCAATAAGTTCACTATATAAAATATGGCATTTTTAGCCACATTCATTTTTAGGGTTTACTTCTCCTTTAAGAGATGATCAGTATTGCATGCATACATTATATTGAAACTGCACTAGAGTCAGGCCCCTGCTTAATCTGTTATAACCCTGGGCCCTATTGTTACTCTGCTGCTTTGTTTAGGGATCTCCAGTCAATCAAATAACAACACCTGTTTATGAATGTGTTTCCTTAATATATAATTCACAGGGAAACTGATTGACTTTCATTAGAGAACAGTTTAATATTCAGCCGTTAATACTTTGTTCTTAAACCATCTCAGCAGTCGAGATGTTCAGGCTGAACTCCTGTGTCCTTCCAGCTGCAGAGAAATGGAATTTAAATGTGTCCTTTCCAAAATTGTCCTTTTTCCCCCGGCTGCGTTCATTTCATGTAATATTAGGAAAGATCAGGGCTGCGATTAATGTTGTTAGCGAGTCCCAGCTTGCATTTAGACCAGAGAGAGCCCTGTCTTTGCAAGGTTGTGTGTGTCACCGAGAGTCTCTAATAAGGGCAGACAGTCTAATGGCTAAAGTGACTTTTGTGCAAGAAGAGGATGTGCTCAGTATCTTGTGTTCCCAGGGTAGGTATCAGAGTGCTCTTCCAAACAGCCGTTTTGTGTGGCTTCTAAGGCTAAGCCTCCAAGGCATCTATTTCAAGCTTTATAAGAACGCTGATGAGTATTAGCTGGCTAATTATATGTCAGGGCTGCATGTCCAATCAGGGATACTGTCATGGGAAAACACATTTCTTTCAAAACACATCAGTTAATAGTGCTGCTCCAGCAGACTTCTGCACTGAAATCCATTTCTCAAAAGAACAAACAGATTTTTTTTTATATTTCATTGAAATCTGACATGGGGCTAGACATATTGTCCGTTTCCCAGGGTCCCCAGTCATGTGACTTGTGCTCTGATAAACTTCAGTCACTCTTTACTGCTGTACTGCAAGTTGGAGTGATATCACCCCCTCCCTTTCCCTCCCAGCAGCCTAACAACAGAACAATGGAAAGGTAACCAGATAGCAGCTCCCTAACACAAGATAACAGCTGCCTGGTAGATCTAAGAACATCACTCAATAGTAAAATCCAGGTCCTACTGAGACACATTCAGTTACATTGAGTAGGAGAAACAACAGCCTGCCAGAAAGCAGTTCCATCCTAAAGTGCTGGCTCTTTCTGAAAGCACATGACCAGACAAAATGACCTGAGATGCACCTACACACCAATATTATAACTAAATACACTTGCTGGTTCAGGAATGAAATTTTATATTGTATAGTGAATTATTTGCACTGTAAACTGTGTCATTTAGAAATAAAAACCACGCCATAATAACCATGACAGAATCCCTTTAAGGTATTAGATGTAGGATTGCCACCTCACCCCTTTAAAATCAAACACATACGAAATCCACAGATGCAAGCTGCAGACTGAACTTATGTATGTGCAGCCATGCATCATGCATCTAAATCTCTCTAAGTCGCTAATTAGCCATGCAGGCTGAGGATTCCATATGTGTTCCGTATTAAAGGGGTAAGGGAGGTGGCAACCCTAATTAGATGTGTAACTTTTAAAGACAATAAAACTGTCTCTGCGTTGGCCTGTTTTATCCCTTTGCTTTTCCACTCTATGGGAAGATGTGCTTTGGTGGTTTAAACGAGTGTGCCGCATAACAAGGTTCTTCCATGTGACTGAGCAGACCCGGTTATATAATAACTGACTGTTCTACACTTTGTACATGGGATGTGAGAGCAATTCTTTTGCAATGCTCTTGATTGATTCCGAAGAGGCTCCTGATTGCTCCATTGCAAACAGAGCAGCTTTATAGGATTGCGGCTTCTAAAGAGTCGAGCCAGCGTCCTGCAGTTTGTCTTCCACGTGATTAGGAGTAATGATAATCTATAGCTCGTCTGTGAGTTCAGGCCGCATGCAGGAAGCAGGTGCGTTTACCATTTGTTCCCAGCCTGATTATTAATTGGAGGTTTCGGAGAGAAAAAGCAAGAAGAGACATCACCAGCCGTCTCATCAAATCAATGGGGCATGGCAGGGCACTTTATATACTTTATATCTTAGAAACAGATGGCCAACATATGGTATTGCCAGCTAATATCAACTTCCAACCTCTTCTGACACAAACGTTAGGAGTGTTGTTTAAATAACTTAGGGGACAATTACTGAGTAGTAATGGCTTTTGTTATGGTCTAGTTTTTGTTTTCTGAGTAAAACACTCTTATCTGTGTTTAACACGGGTCATGATGGAGTTAGAGTTTTTTAACAAAGATACAGTGTCTATGGCAGATTAGTCAGAGCAACAAACTTGACGGTACTCGTGCTTTTATAAATGTATCTGTGATTCAGTTTGTTTAACGGATTCACCCCTTCGGTCGTGTTACACTCCACGTGTGGCTTTTGCCTGATGGCAGTTTAGTTTGCCCAAGAAAACTATATATTGTTTTTCTTTTTTCAGGACAACCTGAGCTTTCAAAATATGCTAGAATCTTGGTGTAATTCCACTTCTGTAAGAAGATATAGGCTTCTAAGTGTCTAATAAAATGTAAAAAAATCATGTTTCACATAGTATAATCACATATATCAGAAACATCATTTATTTATTATGAGAACACAGCAGATTTGGAAAGGCCTATGTCTCCTGAACGTGGCAATACCAAATATATATCGTTTTATGGAGATTTCTCACTTGTATAGATCAAAATCTACAAGCAGTACACTACCAAATTTCCAAATTGAATCCAAATTGGGTATGCATGTCTTTCTACTTTAAAGCACCAACCTGCAAACCAGTCTACTGCCACCCTCCCTAGCGTCAAGTCAAGGTAGAGTCCTGGAGCGGGTCGGGTACCCTCGGGTTTCCTGCAAAAAAAGCGGGAACCCTGCGGAATGAGGGTAGGCTTTTCAGGTACGGGTATAGGTTGTCGTGGATAGGGTTGTCACCTGTCTGGTTTTAACCTGGACAGCCCAGTAATTTGAAGGGCTTCCCAGGTCAAAACTTCCTGCCTGGTTTTCCAAATAAGGAAAACCGGGCAGGATTCCCGTGATTGACACAGCGATTGCCCAATTGCCACGTCATAGCCCCGCCCCCTGACATCACTGACATGCCTGCTTACATCACAGTCCTGCCCTTTGATGTCACATCCCTGCCCCCTGCCCAGTCTCAGCCGCTTCAAAAGGTGGCAACACTAGTTGCCGGTCTCTTCGTGCTGCAGCTCTATCCCTGCAGCCTTTTCTCCACTTGTCTCCATCTCCTATCTGACTGTAGGCACAGCTTTCTTAAATCACACAACGCGCTTCTGTCCCTCTCCCTCTTGGCTATTGGCCACGTTTGATGATGTCACTTCCATGTTGCAGCAACATCACTTACGGTTTGATGGTGGCTAGCGGTTCAAAGTGGGTAAATATGCGGGTTCAGGTCTGGTCCAGGTCTTAGAAATTGATTCCGTGCAGGACTCTACATCAAGGTGTAGCTTATGGAATATTCATCAGAGCAGGCTGGGCATGTGCATCAGAGTTCCCTGAAAGTGGAAAGACTGTGTCCTCTTTTTTGGTGTTTTGACACCAGAACCTTTTGTCAATATCTGCTCAGTTTTCAGTCCATTGGATGTGGCTGTTAATGAGTCTTTATATCTTACATTGTAGAGCATGTTTAGAGGGTCCATACAACACCATGAGCATGCTTGGGTCTGGCTATCATGGGCATTTAGGCTTATAGCACACAAAGCAGGCCAACGTTGAGTTTCTCCGATTTTCTGCATCGCCCAAAGTCTCTTTTCCTAATTCATATCCTGACTGTAGTGTTTCAAATCCTTTAAACGTCTTTCCCTCATAATTGGCTTCAGATCATGGAAAAGGAAGACACAGTTTCGAGACTGACTCTCTTGCAATGAACACAACTAGGTTTTAATAATTTTTTGTTGTCAGGAGAGAAAGGCCAAACAGAGACCTTCAGTAGAGCCACACTCGCCAGCTTTTCATAGCAGTGAGTTATCTGCCGTCTCTCATCTTGTGGCAGCAGGGCCCATTGTCCTGGAAAACTCCCTCTAGCTTAAAAAAAATAATAAGAGCAATTTGATTGTGGGAACCAGCGGTACAATATCTAATAAGAAAATGAGAAAAATGAGACGTGGAGGGTGAAGAATAAAAAAATTGAGTTAAGAGGTAAACATTTGGGACCTGAAGATGTTATTGTATCTAATAAAAAAAGCTTTTAGGCTGTTTTCTTTGTTGCCTTCCTCTAGAGCCTGTGTGTAGAGCTGGAGTCTCTGCTTATGAAAGTCCTCATCAGGGATTCACAGCCAACTGATAAGAACACTTTTTAATCTCTTGCTTTAAAAAATAGCAGCCGCTCGCACTGTCCCCCCATGCGATAAGGTTAATGAATGGAGATTTAACACGCCGACAGAAATGGTTAGTACGTTTTATAGCCGGGGATTCTGAGCCCATATTTTAATCTGATGGCAAAATGTCTTACGGTAGAGATTTGCCGCAGAAAAAGTTTTCTTTTGTCCGTCTAATTAAATACCTTGCTCTTTGTCAGGGGACTTGATAAGTTCGATTGCTTCTTGCTTCTTCGATGCATCTAGTTCACACACTGGGCGTCTTCCCAGCGAAGCTTTTAAAGTGCGTAAGCATCAGGCCAACGAAACACGACGGATGAATGTTACATGTGCTATTGGTTTAGTATTTAGTAAGTCCCTATTTCGCTCTGGTGCACATTCGCCCCACCCAGGGCAACAACAAGGATCACCCTGACCAGAGACAAGATGGCAGCACATGGCTCCCTATAGTAGTACCCTGGGTTGGTTGTTCGGTGCAGTTTTCAGAAAAGAGAATCAAAGTTGGAGGTTTGTGATTATACTCACTGGAGCAGGGGGGGACAAATTGACAACCCCCATTGAGTGAGCCTTTCCTTGTCATTTAATCTTTTTTTTTTAATGTTAAAATAAACCACATTAAGGGGGTTATGCCTATTTACCTGTGGTCTTATTTTTCGTAGGTTGGCAACCAAAAAACCCAGCCCGTTTGTAGCGGCCTTATTATTATTCCTCTAAAAATGGGTGAATTGGACTTCTCTCCTCTATAATAAACTACAGCAGCAAAAGGATCAACCTGGGAAACCAATGCTATGGCCCAGAGGCACTTGCCCCAAGAAATGCAACTAATTGGGGAGGTACCAACCTAAGGGAAATATGACCCGAATTAAGGATTTTTTAAATAGTACTTTTAGAGGCACATTTATCAACGGTCGAATTTCGAATTCGAAACTCCCATGAACTCTTAATTCGACCAATCGAAATTTATTATAAAAATCCAATTTTTCAAACTCGGGTGAATAGGATCGACCTGGAAACTTGGATTGAATGGAATTGAGTTCAATTAGAATTTTAAAAACTCCATTTGAGATTTTTCTCCAAAAATGTCAGGAAGGCTGCAAACAACTTCAAATTGATCCCTGGACGTATTTATGTATGTTTGTATAACTTTATTTGTAAAGCGCTGTTAGGGAGCCGCAGCGCTGTACAGCGCATAAAAGTAAAAAATATATAAAAGTATATACTGGGGAGACAAATCACATAATAAATTAATACAGAATCATAGGACAAAGAACGTAAATGCTATGTGGTAAGAGACATAGTGGAAAGGAGGTCCCTGCCCCGTAGAGCTTACAGTCTAAGTGTATGGGAGGCTAACATACAGGTACAAATTGGAAATGAAAAAGTGCACAAGGTAAGGCACAGTCAGTAGGGACAGGACTAGGCTCATGTTTTAGTGGTCCAAAAAGTAGGCTCTTAGTTTTTTCTTGAAGAGATTAAGAGAGGGTTCCTTACGGAGGAATTCAGGGATGGAATTCCAGAGGTAAGGAGCAGCAAGATAGAAGGGTTTGAGTCGAGAGGTGGCAGTGGATGTGAATGGTGTGACGAGAAGGTGGCTCTGAGAAAAGCGGAGAAGACAACCAGAAACGTATAGTGAGACAAGAGAAGAAATGTAGTGAGGAGCAGAGGAGTAAAGGACTTTGAATGTTAGTAGAAGGATTTTATATGCTGTCCTTTTGCTTAACAGGCAGCCACGCTAAGGATTTTAGTTGGGGTTGAGCAGGTTCCCTTTTAAGTGAGAGCAGAAGGATCCTGGTAGCAGAGTTTAAGATTGATTGGAGGGGCGAAAGATGGGAGTCAGGAAGACCAGTTTGGAGGAGATTGCAATAGTCTAAATGGCATAAGATAAGGGCATGGATTAGTGTTTGATTGTTGGTTGTGAAAGAAATGGGCATATCTTGGCTATATTGCGGAGGAAGAAACGTCAGGTTTTGGCAGTATTATTAATATCATAAGAGAAGGAGAGGGACTGGTCAAAGATGACCCCCTAGCAGTGTGCTGAGTTAACGGGGTTAATAGTCATGCCATCAATAGTAATGGTGAAAGGAAGAGAAGGGCTCGGTTAGGATGGATAGACCATGAGCTCAGTCTTGGCCAAGTTGAGTCTCCCATTGATTTTTACAGCTATTCGGCAGGTTTTAGGTGGCGAAGGGCCAGAGTATGATAAATCACCAAAATCGAATAAAAAAAATTTGAATTTGAATAATTCCCTAGTCGAATTTGAGTTTTGACAATTAAAAAACTCGAACATTTGAATTTTGAATTTTCAATTCGCCCCTTGATAAATCTGCCCCATAATGATCATAAAAAGGAGAACTCGTATTAACAAAAAAATAGACTAAAAATGCTACACAGGGCTTCTGTGCCAGCCAGTAACATAACTAGTGCACCCGGGGCCCGGGTATAGGCCAGGCAAGCTCCCCACCCTTCTGTATGCAATTTGTACACCTGATTCCTGTCAGTGTGAGTGTCCGGCAGGCCCTGAGGGGGTGCAGGCCTGGGGTGAGATCGCATTCCTTAAAACCCTGATTGTTCCGCCACTGGTATAAGCCCAAGGCAACCACAGCCCTTTCGCAGTAAAGATCTGTGTCGCCAAAGATGCCCCAGTAGCATCTTGTTTTCTGCTGTTTCACTGCACATGCTCTGTGCTGCCGTAGGGCTCCTGCCCATCTTGTTTTGAACCAAACAGCCCATTGTTATACATAGAAATCTGAAAAATCCAACACTGCTCTCCAGGCAAAGGTAAACAACATGATTTTGTTGTCAGCGGGAAATCTGCCCTAAGCCCACGCCTCAAGTTCTCCCTTTCACTACTTTCTATAAAGTGGGTGGGTCTTTTTCCTACAAGTCTAAAGTGGGAGCAGCAGAATAATGACATGACTGGGCAGGACAGAAGGCAGCAGCCATCTTGAGGGAGGCAAAGTAAGAAACCATTGGTTGACTCCTCCCAGCACTTGTATATCACAGGACCAGAGATTAGGGTTCAGGGAAAGAGCTGTATATGTATATTTATTAACCACACAGTATCATCTCGCACAACCCCCATTTTATGACTTGCTCTGAGAAACACAAATATTCCTACTGTTACTCAAGGCAAATAGGGGTTTCCAGCCCCCATAATTATAAATGATCTGTAGCGGAGCTTGTTTATTCCTATAACACAAATCTTTACCTTGTTTAATTATATGGGGCTATTTACATTGCTTCACCTGTTCTCTCTGCCGCTTCATTAATTTGAAATTGAAGGCGGCTCTGCAAGTTTTCTATTTAAATTGTGGGCCGTGACAGTCGCACAGAACAGCACAGGGGAAAAACACTGCAATTCCGGCTGTAATTGAACCGCTGAATAGTAAATGGAGAATACGGCACATTTGTGTGTTTTGATCTCCCCTCCACATTAATATTTATTATTCTCAAATTTATTATATCTGCATGTAGGTAAATAGATTCACCGCTTCTACAATTATATTTATAGCAACGACAATCATTTTATTTAGGAGTTTCTCTATATACCAATTACTGTCGCCATCTTGTGCTTTGTACACCCACTGTACCTGCTATCACTGGCTTTAGATTGTAAGCTCTAATGAGAATAATGCCCACTTAGTCTCCTGTATCTGTCAGTATCTCTATAACCATCTGTTGGTATTTTATAAATAACTGTTATTACTAATAATAATAATAATAATCTCTCCCTACTATACCTGCTATCCCACAGTCAAACTCTCTTCCCAGAGACTATTATCCCACTGTTACTATAGACACCATCTCTCCCTACTATACCTGCTATCCCACAGTCACACTCCCTTCCCAGAGACTATTATCCACTGTTACTATAGACACATCTCTCCCTACTATACCTGCTATCCCACAGTCACACTCCCTTCCCAGAGACTATTATCCACTGTTACTATAGACACATCTCTCCCTACTATACCTGCTATCCCACAGTCACACTCCCTTCCCAGAGACTATTATCCACTGTTACTATAGGTACCATCTCTCCCTACTATACCTGCTATCCCACAGTCACACTCCCTTCCCAGAGACTATTATCCCACTGTTACTATAGACACCATCTCTCAATACTATACCTGCTATCCCACAGTCACACTCCCTTCCCAGAGACTATTATCCACTGTTACTATAGGCACCATCTCTCCCTACTATACCTGCTATCCCACAGTCACACTCCCTTCCCAGAGACTATTATCCCACTGTTACTATAGGCACCATCTCTCCCTACTATACCTGCTATCCCACAGTCACACTCCCTTCCCAGAGACTATTATCCACTGTTACTATAGACACCATCTCTCCCTACTATACCTGCTATCCCACAGTCACACTCCCTTCCCAGAGACTATTATCCACTGTTACTATAGGTACCATCTCTCCCTACTATACCTGCTATCCCACAGTCACACTCCCTTCCCAGAAACTATTATCCACTGTTACTATAGGCACCATCTCTCCCTACTATACCTGCTATCCCACAGTCACACTCCCTTCCCAGAGACTATTATCCACTGTTACTATAGGTACCATCTCTCCCTACTATACCTGCTATCCCACAGTCACACTCCCTTCCAGAAACTATTATCCCACTGTTACTATAGGCACCATCTCTCCCTACTATACCTGCTATCCCACAGTCACACTCCCTTCCCAGAGACTATTATCCACTGTTACTATAGGCACCATCTCTCCCTACTATACCTGCTATCTCACAGTCACACTCCCTTCCCAGAGACTATTATCCACTGTTACTATAGACACCATCTCTCCCTACTATACCTGCTATCCCACAGTCACACTCCCTTCCCAGAGACTATTATCCCACTGTTACTATAGGCACCATCTCTCCCTACTATACCTGCTATCCCACAGTCACACTCCCTTCCCAGAGACTATTATCCACTGTTACTATAGACACCATCTCTCCCTACTATACCTGCTATCCCACAGTCACACTCCCTTCCCAGAGACTATTATCCACTGTTACTATAGGCACCACCAAGTGCTGTCTTGGCAAACAAGGAATTTGTGCCGCTAATAGAATGACAATGAAATACATGTGCACAGGGCCGGGCCAAGCCAGCGGGGTGCCCTAGGCACCCAGTCAGCTACCCCTGCCCTCCCCCATGTGAGCGTGTGCGCTTGTTACCGCACGCATGCGCAAGTGCACATGCGCTATAGGGGGAGATTAAAGAAAGGGAAGGGGAAGGGGTGCGATGGAGGGGCATGACAAGGAAGCGATAGACTGTTTGTGTGGAAACCAAAATATGGGTACAATTAAATAGTGTAATATGTTTTCTTCCTTGCCCCTCCCCCTGGCAAATATTCTCTTGACGCCCATGCACAGTGTATATGTATAGTATAATAAAAATGTATATATACAATATTCTCTAAAGGAGCAGTGTTGGCTCATTACTTAGCATTCTGCCTATGAAGAGTCTTTATCAGAGGAATCTCTATATCAAAGTGCTTCTGTCTCCAGCTCATGATTAATGAGGTGCCGTGTGCATGTTGTGACCTTGGAGAAAGTAGATAAGAGATAGTGTTGGATTGTGGTCGCTGGGATTAGACTCAAGGGTTAGTGTTTCTTTTGTTTCAAAGGAGCGCACAAGACGGCCATATGGAAGCAGTACATTGGTAGCTATTATTACTTACTGTATGTAGCACAAACGTCATTTCTTCTCTGGGCACATCATTGTGGGCAAATGGCTCGTGTCTATAGATTATTGTGTTGTTGTTAGGTGTCATTGTAATGGGAAACATGCAGTTCAATGTGCTTAAAGGGACAGTAAAACCAGAAAATGAAAATGTTTTAATGGAATGGCAATATAATGCAGTGTTGCCCTGCACTGGTTCAACTGTTGTGTTTGCTTCAGAAACTCTACTATAGTTTATATAAACAAGTTTCTGTGTACCCATGGGGGCAGCCATTCAAGTACAGGATACAGTAGATAACAGGTAAGCTATGTAGAATCCCATTGTATACTACAGAGCTTATCTGTTATCTGCTGTATATCCTGTACCTTTTCTCCTTTTTCAGCTTTGAATGGCTGCTCCCATGGCTACACAGCAGCTTGTTTATATAAACTATAGTAGTACTTATCTGTTATCTACTGTGTATCCTGTGCTTGAATGGCTGCCCCCATGGCTACACAGTAGCTTGTTTATATAAACTATAGTAGTACTTATCTGTTATCTACTGTGTATCCTGTGCTTGAATGGCTGCCCCCATGGCTACACAGTAGCTTGTTTATATAAACTATAGTAGTACTTATCTGTTATCTACTGTGTATCCTGTGCTTGAATGGCTGCCCCCATAGCTAAACAGCAGTTTGTTTATATAAACTATAGTAGTACTTATCTGCTATCTACTGTGTATGCTGTGCTTGAATGGCTGCACCGTAGCTTGTTTATATAAACTATAGTAGTACTTATCTGTTATCTACTGTGTATCCTGTGCTTGAATGACTGCCCCTATGGCTAAACAGCAGCTTATTTATATACACTAAAGTAGTACTTATTTGTTATCTACTGTGTATCCTGTGCTTGAATGGCTGCCCCCATGGCTACACAGCAGCTTGTTTATATAAACTATAGTAGTACTTATCTGCTATCTACTGTGTATCCTGTGCTTGAATGGCTGCCCCCATGGCTACACAGCAGCTTGTTTATATAAACTATAGTAGTACTTATCTGTTATCTACTGTGTATCCTGTGCTTGAATAGCTGCCCCCATGGCTACACAGCACAGTAATGTACAGAACCAAAATTAGAAAAAAAAAGTTGCCTGTCCAAATATTTAAAGACCTAATTGTGTGTGTGTGTGTGTGTATGTATATATATATATATATATATATATATATATATATATATATATATATATATATATATATACACACACACACACACGTTTCAATGAAAGGTAGCCAATCTCACACGTTTCAAATTGTAGAAAACTAAAAAATTTTTTTTTTTTTTGTTCATCGGCACAAACTGACATTTTGGCTTTGGCTGTAGTTTTTGTTACTTTGTTACCCCTTTTTTCCCTTTCTTTCTTCTCTTTTTCCTTTTAGTATGTTTAGTTTTATTTCTTTGTAAATGAGGTGGAGGAGGATCCAAGTTTATTCACTTAAAGGGATACTGTCATGGGAAAAAAATGTTTTTTCAAAACACATCAGTTAATAGTGCTGCTCCAGCAGAATTTTGCACTGAAATCCATTTCTCAAAGGAGCAAAGAGATTTTTTTTATATTTAGTTTTGAAATCTGACATGAGGCTAGACATATTTTCTCAGCTGCCCCCAGTCATGTGACTTGTGTCCTTTACTGCTGTACTGCAAGTTGGAGTGATATCACCCCTCCCCCCAGCAGCCTAACAACAGAACAATGGGAAGGTAACCAGATAGCAGCTCCCTAACACAAGATAACAGCTGCCTGGTAGATCTAAGAACAGCACTCAATAGTAAAATCCAGGTCCCACTGAGACACATTCAGTTACATTGAGTAGGAGAAACAACAGCCTGCCAGAAAGCAGTTCCATCCTAAAGTGCTGGCTCTTTCTGAAATCACATGACCAGGCAAAATGGCCTGAGATGCACCTACACACCAATATTACAACTAAATACACTTGCTGGTTCAGGAATGAAATTTTATATTGTAGAGTGGATTATTTGCAGTGTAAACAGTGTCATTTAGAAATAAAAACGACATCATAAAAATCATGACAGAATCCCTTTAACAATCTTTTGATATGTTGTTTCCTATCTATTTTGTTTCAATTCCGTTTCACGTTACACTGTATTTTTTGATTAATAGTGTAGTAAAACCACTAGTGGCGACCGATTATTTATAGTTTCTACACACCGAGTAGGAGGTTCTTTTTATGGTATGTTATTACTGAGTTTTTAGTGATACGAGCTATACGGCAAGCATAGTATTTTATTTGGTGTTTGTTATATTTGTTCACTTTGAGAAAGGCCGTTGATACAGCTGAGACATCAGTTTGTGCCTATGAATAAATCACATTTTGTACAATTTAAGACGTGTGAGTGCAGATACCGAATCATGTAAATTTTTACCTAAGGACTGCACCCAGTGAGTTTTAATGAGAGAGCTGGTATCCTCAATAGATATATATACTGTATATACCGGAATACTTGGGACCTGGGGCTTTCAGATTAACTGATCTTTTATAATTTGGATCTTCATACCTAAGGTCTACTAGAAAATAATTTAAAGGGGAACTCCTCAAAAACATAACTTAAGCTTTTTGAAATGTAAACATAATTTCAAGTAACTTTGCAATATACATCAATTAAAAAATATGCAGACTTTTCATGATTTTTAATGGTTTCTGACAGTTCCCTAAGCCCCCTGCTCTCCTGCTGATCTGTCTGACTACTTTGCTGAGCTGTCTGACTACTGTTACTCTGTATCAACAGCCATCTGTCCTCAGCCTGCATCCTCCAAACCCCACAATTCCCTGCACACGTGATTTCAATAAGGAAAGGAACATCCCAGTGCAATGCATTGTGGGTTATGTAGTTCCTGCATGCTGTCTGTAAGCTGTGGAGAAATTTTTAGTCCCTCCTTCCCTGCCAGGATTGCAAATGATGCAGAAAGAGAAGAACTGTTAAACAGCTGGATTTCAACATAGAAAATGGCATTTATTCATACTTTTTGAAGAAACCGGTAACTGTGAGTGCTGGATATATTAGTGATTTCTGTATTTGGAAGCCGGAGTTCCCCTTTAAACATTAAATAAACACAATAGGCTGGTTTTGCCTCCAATAAGGATTAATTATATCTTAGTTGGGATCAAGTACAAGCTACTGTTTTATTATTACACAGAAAAAGGAAATTATTAAAGGGGAACTATCACGAAAATTAAAATGTAATATAATCTTCCCCATACTGAAGTAGGAAACTTTCTAAATACCATCAATTAAAAATGCTGTACTGTTTCTGAAATAATCACGTTTATCTTCACTATTCCTCTCTCAGCATCTGATTCTCTTCATTCTGTCTTCATGCAGCAGTTGGGTGTCAGATATTCACTGACAGTTAGATCCAATATATCTTATAGGGGGGCTCCTTTCCTAGCAGATGAATTAGAGCTCACTCAAGAGTCAAGATAGTCAAGAGTGAGTCTATTGTCATTTCATCCATATACGTCTGTACAGTACACAGAGAAACAAAACAACTTTCCTCTAGGACCATAGTGCTACACACAACGTAGATGTACCGGACAACAGACAAAAAGTGCAAAAATATGCAATTCCTGCAAGACAGGACAGCACAGTGCAGGGACAGGACAATACAGTGCACACTCAGCAGATGTAATATGTTAAGTAAATGCTAAACGTCAGACATGATGGGTGTATCACTGTGATATGATAGTAGTAAGAACATGATAAAGAACATGATAAAATGCAACTGCTGCATGAGGACAGAATGAAGAGAAACAGATGCTCAGAGAGGAATAGTGAAGATAAACTTGATTATTTCAGGAATGCAGAATATTTTATTTGATTGTATTTAGAAAATTATCCAACAGTTATAGCCCATTTCCAGGGGCCTGACACTATCTTGCCTAACTATACACACTATTCCCTTATGTGAACAATAAGATAAATCTGGTGTAAGTTTTGTACTTCGCTTATTGTTCTATGGATGCCTGAACCTGGCTTTTATAAGGTATGTGCTCGGCAGGTCCCTATATTATAACTGGGGAGAGGATATTGTATACACTTACTGCATGCAGCTGCGGCACTGCCATTTCTTCCCCTTTAAAGGGACCCTGTCATGATTTTTATGATGTTGTTTTTATTTCTAAATGACACTGTTTACACTGCAAATAATTCACTCTACAATATAAAATTCATCCCTGAACCAGCAAATGTATTTAGTTGTAATATTGGTGTGTACATAGTTACATAGTTACATAGTTAAATTGGGTTGAAAAAAGACAAAGTCCATCAAGTTCAACCCCTCCAAATGAAAACCCAGCATCCATACATACACCCCTCTACTTTTAATTAAATTCTATATACCCATATCTATACTAACTATAGAGCTTAGTATCACAATAGCCTTTGATATTATGTCTGTCCAAGAAATCATCCAAGTCCCTCTTATAGTCATTAACTGAATCAGCATCACAACATCACCCGGCAGTGCATTCCACAACCTCACTGTCCTGACTGTGAAGATCCCCCTACGTTGCTTCAAATGAAAGTTCTTTTCTTCTAGTCTAAAGGGGAGGCCTCTGGTACGGTGATCCACTTTATGGGTAAAAAGGTCCCCTGCTATTTGTCTATAATGTCCTCTAATGTACTTGTAAAGTGTAATCATGTCCCCTCGCAAGTGCCTTTTTTCCAGAAAAAAACACCCCAACCTTGACAGTCTCCCCTCATAATTTAAGTCTTCCCTCCCTCTAACCAATTTAGTTGCACTTAGTCTCTGCACTCTCTCCAGCTCATTTATATCCCTCTTAAGGACTGGAGTCCAAAACTGCCCCCATACTCCAGATGAGGCCTCACCAAGGACCTATAAAGAGGCATAATTATGTTTTCATCCCTTGAGTTAATGCCCTTTTTTATGCAAGACAGAACTTTATTTGCTTTAGTAGCCACAGAATGACACTGCCCAGAATTAGACAACGTGTTATCTACAAAGACCCCTAGATCCTTCTCATTTAAGGAAACTCCCAATACACTGCCATTTAGTGTATAACTTGCATTTATATTATTTTTGCCAAAGTGCATAACCTGCATTTATCAACATTGAACCTCATTTTCCAGTTTTCTGCCCAGTTTTCCAGTTTAGACAAATCACTCTGCAAAGTGGCAGCTTCCTGCATGGAACCTATAGTTCTGCACAATTTAGTATCATCTGCAAAAATAGAAACAGTACTTTCAATGCCCACCTCCAGGTCATTAATAAACAAGTTGAAAGTGTAGGTGCATCTCAGGTCATTTTGCCTGGTCATGTGCTTTCAGAAAGAGCCAGCACTTTAGGGTGGAACTGCTTTCTGGCAGGCTGTTGTTTCTACTACTCAATGTAACTGAATGTGTCTCAGTGGGACCTAGATTTTACTATTGAGTGCTGTTCTTAGATCTACCAGGCAGCTGTTATTTTGTGATAGGGAGCTGTTAAGCTGGCCATAGACACAAAGATCCGATCGTACGAATCAACGTACCATCGGACTTTCCCATCTCCCGAACCTCCACTAACCATTCAGATCAAAGTCTTACCATTCCGATCAAATAAGAACAGATCAGCCAATGTTCTGCCCCTGACAGCAATTGTACGATAGTTATCTCTGACAAAGCTGGTGACAGTCTCCCACTGAAAATCGTACGATCGGCAATAGACGCAGAGATATTATCGGCAGCCGACAGAAATTTTCTAACCTGTCCGATCGACCAAACGACCGATCTCCGTCAGATGAAAAATGTCGGGACTCTCCACACATGGCCCGAAAATCGTATGAATCCACGATTCATATGATCGGATCATTGCGTCTATGGCCAGCTTTATCTGGTTACCTTCCCATTGTTCTGTTGTTATGGTGGCCATACACTGGCAGATTAAAGCTGCCGATATTGGTCCTTTAGACTGATTCGGCAGCTTATCTGCCCATGTGTGGGGGCTCCCGACGGGTCCTCCCGATCGATATCAGGCCAAAAATCGGCCAGATATTGATCGATCAAGTTTGATTTTTTTTTTTTTTTGTACGATCCAGGACCTCTTTGGCTAGTTGATGCGGTACTGCGACCTGTCGGAGCCCATTCGTAGTATTGTAATTTGAACGTTCGGATTCATCCGATATCGCCCAGCTGTTTGTGGGCATATCGGGTTAAGATCCGATCGAGCGGAGCGGAGCGGATCTTATAGTGTATGGCCACCTTTAGGCTGCTGGAGGGAAAGGGAGGGGGTGATATCACTCCAACTTGCAGTACAGCAGTAAAGAGTGACTGATGTTTATCAGAGCACAAGTCACATGACTGGGGGCAGCTGGGAAACTGACAATATGTCTAGCCCCATGTCGGATTTCAAAAGTAAATATAAAAAAATCTGTTTGCTCTTTTGAGAAATGGATTTCAGTGCAGAATTCTGCTGGAGCAGCACTATTAACTGATGCATTTGAAATAAACATTTTTTTCCCATGACAGTATCCCTTTAACAATGGATGGTGCTGTGTAATTCGCAGCCTGTGCTTCATATCTGGAAATAAACAGATTGGAGTTCATTATGGGGGGGGGCAGCTTTATTCTCACCCATGTCTCTATCAGCACAAGGAAAGCGTGGGAGCTCTTATTAATTAGGGCACATCCACACGCGCAGGGGAGACACAGAGAGACGCTGTGGGTTTTTTTCCTCCTCTGGACTGACAGTGACACCTACTGACAGAGATCCGGCCCGGGGGGGGGGGGGGAGATGGGAAAAGGCATTAAATCTTAGCAATTTTCTGGTCAGTGGCTGTGTGGAAGCATGAAATGGGATGGCAGTTCCACCCAAACAGTTTGCTAAAATGAACATTTTCTAAGGAGGATTGGGCTGCTGTATGTAATGATAGGACATGAGCGCACAGTATCCGTTCCCCGTCCCTCTCTCTTCATCTTCCTCTCTGTGACTGTTCCCTATCAGCTCAGCCATCCACCTCCACCCCCTGACTAAAGGCAATATAAACCCCAAACTGAAACATTCAGCCCAATGAAGTAAAATCTCAGCCAATGTACATTCAATAAATATGTTGTATAAATGTATTTCTATTAAAAGCAGCATCTGTCTGTCCCTTTTATTCCTTGACTCTGTCTCTTGGTACAATGTAGCAGAAAGCCTGAAGTGCGTCTTCATCTTCACAGGTCTGTCAATCAGCCGCCTTCTGCTACATTGTTTCAAAAGTCGGAGAAACCAGGGTCGGAGACTAGAAATGGACAGACAGATGCTGCTTTCTGTACCATTAATATATACAAATAACTTTAAAAACATGGGATTATATTGCTGAACATATTTTGCTTAAAGTTGCTTAAAATTACATTTTCTTTTATTGGGCTCAATTTCATTTTTAGGTTTACATCCCCTTTAAGTGCTAACTATTTCTACTTTTTTACAGGGGAACTATCGCGAAAATGAAAATTTAATATAAGCTTCATCATACTGAAATAAGAACTTTCTAAATACAATCAATTAAATATAATGCACGGTTTCTGAAATAATTATTTTCAACTTCACTATTCCTCTCTCAGCATCTGTTTCTCTTCATTCTGTCTTCATGCAGCAGTTGCATTTTATCATGTATCAGTTGGGTATCAGATATTCAGTGACAGTTAGATCCAATATATCTTATAGGGGGGCTCCTTTTGCCTAGAAGATGTATTAGAGCTCACTCTATTAAAATCACCAGACATCATGTCTCTCTACATGCAGGATTTTTTCAAAAGGCAGTTATTTTGTTTGTACTGGAATCAGTAATTTGAGTGAGCTCTAATACATCTGCTAGGAAAGGAGCCCCCCTATAAGATATATTGGATCTAACTGTCAATGAATATCTGACACCCAACTGCCGCATGAAGACAGAATAAAGAGAAACAGATGCTGAGAGAGGAATAGTGAACATAAACTTGATTATTTCCGAAAAAATAGGGATGCACCGAATCCACTATTTTGGATTCGGCCGAACCCCCCGAATCCTTTGTGAAAGATTTGGCCGAATACCGAACCGAATCTGAACCCTAATTTGCATATGCATACAAACCGAATACTGGATTCGGTGCATCCCTAATATTAAATACTAATTTTGCGATAGTTCCCCTTTAAGTACTGGTATCACATATTCTCAGTTTCCTCTCTTTGTCTCACCCTCTGCCCCCATCTCCCTTTCTCATTTTCACCTCCACTGCAGGGAACGTATTTTTTGCTTAATTATATAAATCTGCACAAATTGGTGGGTCAGACCTTGCTGTGCCATTAAGTGCCACTTTGCATATACAAATTAGGGGTAGGAAGGGGAAAACATTTTTTACTTCCCTGTTTTCTGACAAAAAGTCATGTGATTTCCCTCCCTGCCCCTAATTTCCATATGCAAATTAGGGTTTGGATTCTGTTCGGCCTGGCAGAAGGATTTGGCCGAATCCGAATCCTGCTGAAAAAGGCCGAATCCTGGCCGAATCCCGAACCGAATACTGGATTCGGTGCATCCCTGATATTAAATACTAATTTTGCGATAGTTCCCCTTTAAGTACTGGTATCACATATTCTCAGTTTCCTCTCTTTGTCTCACCCTCTGCCCCCATCTCCCTTTCTCATTTCCACCTCCACTGCAGGGAACGTATTTTTTGCTTAATTATATAAATCCGCACAAATTGGTGGGTCAGACCTTGCTGTGCCATTAAGTGCCACTTTTCTAATAGTCAAAGGTTTAATTAAGCCAATAATCAATAGGGGCTATTGACAGTGAAAGGGTTAATAAGGCAGTCCCTTGGCTGTCATATTTTATTCTATAGTGTTGGTGTAAGTATAGGCAACTGCCCAACTGCTGTGTAGTCGCAACCTCCAGTTCCTGTAATGACACAGAGCTGTAACAATCTCATCACAGTAACATTCTGTATTTACCCAAGGTCAGCATGGCTTGACAACTAAGTGTCATACTTCTCCCAGCTGCCAGGAGGGACTGGAAATTGCTTCTCTGCGAAACGTGCTGAATTTAATAACAGTCGTTGGCATGGCTCACAGTGCAGTTGAACTAACCCTGTTCTGTATGTTCCGTGTATACAGGGACTGAATTGGGGTCTGGAAGAAAAACACGTGTGGGTTTATATGTATATTTATACTTATGTGTCAGTGATGTCATCAGTGTTAGTGAGGTCAGCTGGTGTAAAATGTAAGTATATTAGAAGTCGTCACATACAGTGAATGTTCTCGAAACATAAGTCACCTTTTGTCACCAGGCACTGACACAGCACTGTGATTAACTGCGATTACTGGTGGATTAAACTTGTTCATCTGAAAAGCCCTACTATAGACATATAGGGGCATGTTTACTAACATTGGAGATAAATATATGGAGAGATTTCTGGAGATGTTGCCCATGGCAACCAATCAGCAATTAGATTTAAACAGCCACAGCCAAGTTAGAAAACAAAAGCAAAGATCTGATTGGTTGCTATGGGCAACATCTCCAGAAATCTCTCCAGATATTTATCTCCAATGTTAGTAAACATGCCCCATAGTGAGTGTTTATACTGTATATAGTAATGAAACACATTTCTAAGGGATCCATGAGAAATAACCTGAAAGATAAAAACAATATAGGAACCTCATGAGGAAACTTCGGGCAACTTCGCAAAAGGAAGCGCCCGAGTGCTAGAATCTAAATTGCCGGTGGGATGGCAGTTCGAGGAGATCAGTCGCCCGAAGAAGAGTCGATTTCACGCCGGGCGGCTAAATCTCCCCGAATCTCCACGTGTGTCTCTGGAGCTTTTAGAATTGTTACAATAGTTGCTAATATTCCACAGATACTGCTGAGAAATGTATCAACTAATTGTATCAACTAAATGTGGTATATTCTAAGGGCAAGGCCGGACATGGCGTTTTTACGTTGCGTTTTTAAAAAAGAAACGCCGGGTGTAAATATGCCACTGAAACCACACACGACCGTCAACATGCGTTTTTCATGCATTTTTCAGCACGTAGGTTTCTTTTCCCTGCATGCACTTCTTGGGCTCCATATTTAAAATACGTTGCGTATTTACGCAAAGTGTGGTTTCAAACGTGCAAATCACATAGAGTCTATTGATTTGGTAGTTTCTTGACGTTTCTGCTGAAAAACTGCAATACTGGCGTCGTGTGGCGGATTTCAGCTTGCAAGCGCCCTGTGTGAATTGCCATAGTGCCTTTTCCATTAGTTTCAGTGGTAGTGCAGTTAATGCGTATTTACGCCTGGCGGAGTTTTTATAAAAACGCAGGGTAAAAACGCCACGTCTGGCCTTGCCATAACAGTTTAAATGCTCTTGGATCACTGAGCTGCCAGACTGAAACATAGAGACACAAACATTAAACATTAAACTTCAATTTTGGAAAAATGGTAAAAAAATTAAAAATGGAAAGTAATTGAAAAACGTCTTTATCTCTGGGGAACAATCTAAAAAAACAACTGAATTGAAAAAAGTGTTTGGAAGGTGAACAACCCCTTTAATATTTTTTCACAAGGTGTAAAAAAACGATGGATTTATACAAAGATTGTGTTATCTATCAGGTCTGTGCTTCATAAATGTTACTTTTGTGATCTCTAATCTTGCTTTTTTTCAGAATTTTGTCCCTGAAATGGGGAGGTTAGACATTTTAGCTAAAAAATAGGTTAAAGGAGAAGGAAAGCTACGGAGGCATTTTATTGCCAATAGATTAGCTGCAATAGTGAAAGCTAGAATGCTATATTTATTCTGTAGAATGTTTTACCATACCTGAGTAAAAAGCTCTAGAAGATCTCTGTTTGTTTAGGATAGCAGCTGGCATATTAGCTTGGTGTGACATCACTTCCTGCCTGAGTCTCTCCCTTCTCACTCATAGCTTTGGGCTCAGATTACAGCAGAGAAGGGGGAAAGAGGAGCAAACTGAGCATGCTCAAGCCCTAGCCCTGGAGGTTTATGCTGAAAACAGGAAGTCTGATACAGAAGCCCATGTGTACACAATAGAAGGAAAGAAATCATATCTCCCAACTGTCCCATTTTTAGAGGGACAGTCCCTCTTTTGACAGCTCAACCCACAGTCCCTCATTTGTACTGGAAAGTCCCGATTTTCTCTGCACTGAACAGGCAGAAAAAGAAACAATGTTTCTAACTTAATTGGATTTTGGCAGAGAGCCCAGAACAGCCACAAGGTGCAGAAAAGATACTTTGTAACAATTTTAATATAAGCAAATAAGTCATTGTAACAATTATTATTATTATTATTATTATTAACATGTAATTATATAGCGCCAACATATTGCGTAGCAATATAAGATAACAGGTCCCTTGGGAAAAGTGAGACGCACAGCTTAAAGGGAAATTCCCCTTCATTAGCAAAACTGTAATAACTGAAGAAAAAAAAACACAGAAATATGTTCAAACGTTCATATCCTGCCAAATTTTGTAAATGGAACATGGTAATTAGGGGGTGTGGCCACAAAAACAGGTGTGGTCATAAAAATTAGCCGCACTGTGTGCAGCAACTTTTTTGTCCCTCTTTTTATTTCCAAAATGTTGGGAGGTATGACAGAGGACTCAGAGCAACATTACTTTGAGGGTTTACTGGAATATTTAGGTGGACCTTTCTGATAAAGCTTACTTACTTTTAACGTTTCCTTCTCTTTAAAGGTGTATTGTAAAGGCCTGAATCTTTGTGGCCTGCCCACAAATCTGGGCCTGCATTTAATCAGGTTGAATACACCATTGCTTGGCTTCTGACATTCCCTTTCTCTTCTTTTGTGCCTGACAGATAACAAATATGCCCCAGCGGTCACTCTCAATGGCTTCATCTTCATTCTGGGAGGGGCCTACGCCAGAGCCACTACAATCTATGACCCAGAGAAGGGGAGTATAAAAGCCGGCCCCAACATGAATCACTCCAGGCAATTCTGCAGGTGAGAGAACAGAAATGCAGCTGAAGCGTGTAACAAGGAACGCACAGGATTGTGGGTATTTGAAACAGGGTTTATTGTAGGGATGCACCGAATCCACTATTTGGGATTCGGCCGAATACCGAACCGAATCCTAATTTGCATCGGCAAATAGGGGCGGGAAAGGAAAAAGTGGGAACATTTTTTTCACTTCCTTGTTTTCAAGCCCTGTCAGCAGACACCACAAATAGTGACGGGGTCATTAGCCGACAAGATCTTCCTTTTTAGACAGATTGTGCGGGTCGACAGCTGTTGGTTGAGTGACTCAAACCCAGAGAGTATTTCTGACAAGACTAAGCTATAGAATCCCATGCAGCCAGGGAACCCGATGTCTTATCCTTACATAAACATTAATGTAGGTATGAGTAAACATACATTCCTTTTCACTTACATGTTACTTCCTGCCATTTCCCATGAGTCTTTCTTTCATGTCACGTGACTTTCTGTCATTTCCTGTTACTCACGCGAGATACAAAGGGAAGTCTCATATTCTCTGAACGAGAGGGATCACATCCTTGTCCTATAGAGGATCATTTCTTTAACCTTCACTGCCCCTTTACCGCTGGTGATTCCAGACAGCCAAGCACTTCCTTCAGCCGCCATTTTGTGATGTGCTGGGTCACTTGCTGATCATCTGACAGGAAGTGAAGGCAGTGGCTTAACTAGATGTTACTGGGCCCAACAGCAGATTAATTTTAGGGGCCCCCAACATATTCAGAGATTGTCCTGTTTTACAAATATTTGTTAAAATTGCTCATTATTTGGGCCTCGTGGGGCCCCCTATACGTCTTGGGCCCCCCTGCAGCCGCAGGGTCTGCTTCCTCTGTAGTTACGCCCCTGAGTGAAGGAACTGTAACAGAAAGTGAGGGAGTAAAATACACTAAATAAGTAATTAAAGGTGTAGTTAAAGATCAAGTTAATCTGAAAGTCTACAAGTTTTATTTTTCCTTTACTTGAAAAATTGCATTAAAACATGGCCGGCCAGGAACCAAACATGTAACAATATAAACACATAAAATGTTCTTCTCAAGGTGATTTAGGTGGGTTGTAATAAGTGGTTCCTCCAGTCTAGGACAAAGAATGTGCAAGGCAGAATTGGATTGAACTGACACCCTTTCTATAACGAGAATATTCTGTAAACTGACTCTGCTAGGCTGTATGTGATAGTATTTAAGATGTGGGACGATTATCGACATGGCCCCTTTAAGAGTAGGGTATATAAAGTGAGGTAAGATACCACTTTCTGTTTTAACTGCTTGATAAAGCCTTATAGAGACGAAACGCAGCATTAAGGTGCGTCACGCCTAAGGTTGAAAAAACATATTGGTGAATTTACCCCAAAATCGTGAAAATCAGCAAATTGCCGGGACTCTGTGAATCGTGAAACTGTAAAAATCTGCAAATTGCTGGGATTCTGTGTGAGCAAGTTCGGAAAGCTGCAATCCGCAGGGGATGCCTCATTTAACCCTTTTGTAATTTACTCTGCATATCTCTCTACAGAATAAGTTTTGGCAACCCGTTTGCAGGGCCGGATTCCATGGCGCAGTGCCCCGAGGCCGCATGGTCCTGGCACCAGGCGCTCACATGCGCACGCCCCCTCCCCCGCTGCATGGTCCTGGTGGAGAAAAGTCACTGGGCGCAACTCCTCAGCGTGTGCACAAGTATGCTGTCAAGCACTGGGGAACTTTGAGTCCCCAGTGCTCCTTATGCCGCCCCCAAAATGTTGCCACCCTAGGCCCGGGCCTATGTGGCCTCACAACAAATCCGTGCCTGCCTGTTTAGGAAATTTACCTCTCACCTCACCAAATTGGAGAACTATACCTTTCACCAATTTTGCCTTGCACATTCGTTGTCCTAGACTGGGGGAATCACTTAATACAACCTAGGATACTTTTGGGAAAATTCCTGTTATTGTGATTTTAAATAAGTGACCACCCACCTAAATCACCTTGAGAATAACATTTAATGTGTTTATATTGTTACATGTTTGGTTCCTGGCCGGCCAGCTTATAATGCAAATTTTTAAGTAAAGGAAAAATAAAACTTGTAGACTTTCGGATTAACTTGATCTTTAACTACAGATTTAATTACGTATTTATTGCTTTTGTTATCCTCCAAAGGACCTTGTGGATTTAAGGTGTGTTTGAGACCAGTTAAAAAAAAGTTTTGTCCTTAATGTCACATTACTTCAATTAACCCCGGAGTAAAATACACAGCTCTGTCCATTCATTGGCTGATATAGGCTAGCATGTGTATGTGAGCACCGTGCCTCATATGAGCCAGAGGACTAGACTTTAGTACTTCATATGGCAGTGTTTCCTTACAGTATTATCCTATGGCACCTGATGCAGGGCCGGACTGGGAGTAAAAAGCAGCCCACTCATATATTGGGGTAAAACTGCAAGCAAGTATGTGCATAAAGAGCTGCCTTTCCCAATTAAGTGTAATTAATGTAAAATATGGTAAAGATCCTGCAGTCTTGTGCCTTTATATGGTCACAGAACAACCCCTCAGTGACTTCTAATATCCTTATCATTTACAGTAGGGGGTACATTATCCCTTATAATACATGAGTGATACTCAGAGTTCCCTGTATAACTCAGCCTGCAGCCTTGTGCCTTTATATGGTCACAGAACAACCCCTCAGTGACTTCTAATATCCTTATCATTTACAGTAGGGGGTACATTATCCCTTATAATACATGAGTGATACTCAGAGTTCCCTGTATAACTCAGCCTGCAGTCTTGTGCCTTTATATGGTCACAGAAAAACCCCTCAGTGACTTCTAATATCCTTATCATTTACAGTAGGGGGTACATTATCCCTTATAATACATGAGTGATACTCAGAGTTCCCTGTATAACTCAGCCTGCAGCCTTGTGCCTTTATATGGTCACAGAACAACCCCTCAGTGACTTCTAATATCCTTATCATTTACAGTAGGAGGTACATTATCCCTTATAATACATGAGTGATACTCAGAGTTCCCTGTATAACTCAGCCTGCAGTCTTGTGCCTTTATATGGTCACAGAAAAACCCCTCAGTGACTTCTAATATCCTTATCATTTACAGTAGGGGGTAGATTATCCCTTATAATACATGAGTGATACTCAGAGTTCCCTGTATAACTCAGCCTGCAGCCTTGTGCCTTTATATGGTCACAGAACAACCCCTCAGTGACTTCTAATATCCTTATCATTTACAGTAGGGGGTACATTATCCCTTATAATACATGAGTGATACTCAGAGTTCCCTGTATAACTCAGCCTGTAGCCTTGTGCCTTTATATGGTCACAGAACAACCCCTCAGTGACTTCTAATATCCTTATCATTTACAGTAGGGGGTACATTATCCCTTATAATACATGAGTGATACTCAGAGTTCCCTGTATAACTCAGTCTGCAGCCTGCAGCCTTTATATGGTCACAGGACCCCCCCTCAGTGACTTCTAATATCCTTATCATTTACAGTAGGGGGTACATTATCCCTTATAATACATGAGTGATACTCAGAGTTCCCTGTATAACTCAGCCTGCAGCCTTGTGCCTTTATATGGTCACAGAACAACCCCTCAGTGACTTCTACCCTTTTGCTCTCTTCCTTACAAGCACGACTAACCTCCCAATAACTGAGAAAATCTCCTGTGCTATAGAATTATCCATTTATAGGTGTGGCTGGAATAAAGGGGTATCAGTTAATCAGTTGCTGTTTACTCATTTTTCAAAAAGTCAAAGAATTGTCAACAGGACTAGCCAGATGCTTGCAGTCTTTCTAATTGGAAGTTTTCTTTATCAATAAAAATATTCCATAGAAATCAAATAGTTTTTTCATAATTTAAAAGGGAAATATAATGCTAGATTACATCCCATTTACAATCGATTCTCCCAGAAGGTGAATGTTACCTATAGGCAGAAGATAGATGGTAGGCAAGCAGGAATATATAAGGATCGATACCCCCAAGGTGTCACAGACACTTTCCAAGATGGTGACCCCCTGTGACAAGTTTGAAGTCCTGGATCATTGCTGCTATTGACAAGCTGAAACTTTAGCCTCGTGCAATAAGTTCACTAAAGTATGCATGTTTAGCCACATTCATTTTTAGGGATTATTTCTCCTTTAACTCACCCCAGACTCTGAGCATTAATATTTATGTGTGTATATATATATATATATATATATATATATAGTGAATGCTGAAGGTCTTTCTGTCCCTGAGTTAAATGCAGTCTCCATTACGTCCCCTAAACAAATAGCATGCGTTTCCACTGGCTTAGCCTTAAAGGGTAACTGTACCTGCACGTACAACTCTTGAAATCTATCAGTCTGACTGACTGGCAGACTCCATCTGGTGCAATATTCCACAGAGCCAGCTGGATGGAAATTTGCAGCTTGTACCATGATAATTTACTTGACAGTGTTTTCTCTAAATATTTATCATTCTTTTTTTTTTCTACTAAATTTAAAGTTTGATGGGGGGAAATGGAGCAGAACCTTTATTTTTAAGATTTCATATATTATATATATATATTCATATATATATATATATATATATATATATATATATATATATATATATATATATATATAATGTTTGGGTGCTTGTATAGTTGCATAGGGTCCATCTGTAGGGAGAGCAAATTTATTGGGAGGGGGTATTGCGCAGGACGGCAGCTGATATTCTTGGTCCCTCCTCTGTGCTCCCGCTCAGACACACACTGATTGGCCGACAGCCCTTCCTTATAATAAATTGTACAGCTCGTTAGCATGTCTGGGTGTCCCAGAAGTCCTGCACTGCTCCCATTTCCTAACTATGGGAACAGCAGAACTACAGCAGAATCTCATGCATCGTTCATATTCTGGTACTAATGATAGATACAGTCACATGTGTATTGGCAGATAAAGAATCAGGTCAAAGGGTCAGTATTACACCTATTTCATTCTATTAATTATATCTATTTATATGTTTATTACATTTTCCTCACAATAACCTTTCAATGCCATGGTATAAAAATGTAACCAGGTCAGATGGAGCTGCAGCACCCCATTCAGTGCCATTGTCAGGCCCGGATTTGTGGGAAGGCCACCTAGGCCCGGGCCTAGGGCAGCAGGATTTTAGGGGGGCGGCATGCTGCCCAACCACACCCACATTGGTTCAAAAACACTGGGGATGCGCTGAAGATACATTAATTTTTTTAATTTCCAGTGCGCCAATCCCCATTGCTCCTGTCCCCCTGGAGGGGACAGGGGCGACGAACGGAAGTAGGCCTAGGGGCGCCCATTATGTAAATCCGGCCCTGGCCATTGTATAGTGCTATGCCAGGGCAGATGGAGTTGCAACTGGGACACAGGCAGATGGAGCTGTAGCTGTCCCATTAAAGGGGACCAGTCACCTAAAACATTTTTTTCCAAATTCTATTTTATCATGTTAGTCAAGAAAAATGAACTTTAATTACATTGTAAAAATTATTTGAATCTTGTTTTCATCAGTCTGGGAATTCATAATTATAACAAACAGGCAGCAGCCATTTTGTGGACACTGTTATTAAGACAAGCCTTTTATCATCTCAGAATCTTGTTTGTGCACCAGAATGGTGGACCTGATGTCCATCCCCATGTACTGGCTACACAATTAAATGGTGAAGAGAACTGGGGAATGTGGGGAGAGCAGTGACATGTAGGAAGTGCTGAATGGAAAGTGAAAGTACTTGCTTGCCCCGCCTCTATGCCTAAGGCATAGAGGAGGGGCAGTCAATATTTGATTGACAGCTGAGATTTTTAAATGAGCAACAGCTACTAATGCTTTAATAAAAAAAAGAATTTGGATTTCATGTTTAATTTGAGAAGGACTTTTATTATACAGCTTTTTATGTCTGGGTGACAGGTCCACTTTAAGGGGCAGATGTTTTTTTTTTGGTCAAATGTCAAAATCGAGTAGGGAATTATTCAAATTCGATTCGAGTTTTTTAAAAAAGAAAATTCAAATTCGATTTTTGAGACTTATACTCTGGCCCTTTAAGAATTCGAATTTGACTATTCGCCACCTAAAACCTGCTGAATTACTTTTTAAGTCGATGGGGGAGGTCCAGGGATCAATTTGGTGATGTTTGCAGCCTTCCTGACATTCAAGATTGTTTTGGAATTCGATTCGAGTTTTGGATTAGTACGAGTTTTAACCATTCCATTTTTAAATAAATTTCCCCCAATCGAATTTCGTATTCAATGGAATTTAAGGGAGTTTAAAAAAGTTCAGCCCTTGATAAATGTGCCTCCCAGTGCCATTACTACTGTGGCAGGGGTATGGAGCTGTCAAATTAACTTGCTGAACCCTAATAACATAACTATAAATATATATATATATATATATATATAAATCCAGTTTTAGCAGCAGCAGCTCCCATCAGTCACAGAGTCTATTTAACGGTGCACCCCTGGTCAGTTGGTCACACCGACTACATAAAAAGTTATTAAAGGGGAACTATCGTTAAATTGAAAATTTAATATAAGCTTCATCATACTGAAATAAGAAACTTTCTCAATACAATCAATTAAATATTCTGCATCGCTTCTGAAATAATCAAGTTGATCTTCACTATCCCTCTCTCAGCATCTGTTTCTCTTCATTCTTTCTTCATGCAGCAGTTGGGTGTCAGATATTCATTGACAGTTAGATCCAATATATCTTATAGGGGGTCTCGTTTTGCCTAGTAGATGTATTAGAGTTCACTCTATTAAACTCACCAGACATCATGTCTCTCTACATGCAGAATTTGGGCAAAAAGCAGTTTTTTTGTTAGCTTTTGTTTGTACTGGAATCAGTTATTTGAGTGAGTATTTAGAACGTTTCTTATTTCATCTTATATTAAATTTTCATTTTCGCGATAGTTCCCCTTTAATGAACTGGTTGGAGGTTGTTTGTCCAGGAACCTTTTCATGCCTTGTTTTTTTTCCCTCTCTTCTCTGTGTAGCGCTGTGATCCTGGACGGTAAAATCTACGCCACAGGGGGAATCGTCAGCAGCGAGGGGCCG
Source organism: Xenopus petersii (assembly GCA_038501925.1). Lineage (NCBI taxonomy): Eukaryota > Metazoa > Chordata > Amphibia > Anura > Pipidae > Xenopus > Xenopus petersii. The sequence continues at coordinate 10,566,326 of CM076681.1, read as the reverse complement.
GCGCTCGGAAACATGGAATTCTATGATCCAAAGTCGAACACGTGGACTCTATTGCCCAACATGCCTTGCCCTCTTTTCCGCCATGGATGTGTAGTCATAAAGAAATACATCCAGAGTGGGTGATAACTGGGTCCATAAGTGGAGCTCTTTTTTTTTTTTTTTTTAACCCTTTCAGGTTAACCATATTGTTTCCCTGCTTTAGCAGCATTTTATTCTTTTTTTTTATTCTTAAAGGAGCAGAAAAAAACGGACAATGGACTTTTTTTTTTTTTGTTTTCCTCTGCGGGTACTGAATAAAGTCTACATTGAATGTAGAAGATCATCCTCGCCTTTGGGTGACGCCGGAGCTTTGGGCTCCAAGCTATGTACAAAACTGTCAGCTGACGGGGCAGATCTGTCTCGCTGTCACCATAGGTGCAATAGATTCCCATATTTTTTACTAGGGTTACATATAAAGGAGCGGCTTACAGATCTGATTTTTACATAGAAACGTAAGGATTTTAAGGTTCTTCTGTTTTTCAGGTTAATTGTACAAAATAATCCTCCTCCCATCTCCCTGGTGAAAATATTCGGGGGTTTTTATGGGTTAGCTGCTGCATAATCTCACGGGTGGGCGTTTAGGAAGCTGACCGCCAAAACAGTTTGTCAAAGAACATCAGAACATTTAGGGGCAGATTTATCAAGGGTCGAATTGAAAATTCAAAGTAAAAATACAAAAAAAAATCTAATTTTGATCTTTTTTTGTGTACTTCGACTAGTGAATAGTCCAAATTATAATATAATTATTAATTGTATTGAAATATATCATGTATTGTCTCTTTAAAACGTAGACTTCAACCGTTCGCCATCTATAACCTGCCGAATTGCTGTTTTAGCCTATGGGGGACCTCCTAGTACCTATTTGGAGTCAATTGGTTTTTTTCTTTTTTTTAAATACTTCAAATCTAATTTGATCGAATATGTTGTTGCTTCAAATCGAACAATCGAATACAGCCTATTCATCCGTAGAAAAAAATAAATTTCGGTTTAGAATTTATTAGAATTTTGATGTTATGGGAGTTCAAAAAAACTCCCATTACTTCGAAATTCGACCCTTGATAAATCTGCCCCTTACTGTAGGCACCCTTCATTATTTTGCCTACAGCATACCTCTCAACATTTTGGAAATAGAAAGAGGGACAAAAAGATTTGCTGTGTATTTTACAAAATTCATTTTACAAAACTTGGCGGTTTATGAAAGTTTAAACACATTTCTATGGCTTTTATGTGTTATTACAGTTTCGCTAATGAAGGTGAATTGCCCTTTAAGTTACAAGTCACAGTTTCCCCAAGAGACCCACTTATCTTAAATTGTTACAAAATCTATTCTGGGCTATCTGCCAAAATATTGTATCTTTTTCTGGCTGTTCAGTGCAGGAGATCAAAGAGAAAGTCGGGACATTTCAGTTAGAAACCCGGGACTGCAGGTTGAGCTGTCAAAATCGGGACTGTTGGGAGGTACGTTAGAGACCTACCTGTATATATATATATATATATATATCAATTTACTTTATCTACTAACCAGATACTGAGAAGCAGAGATAGCTATGGGAATGTACAACATGTACCTGAAGTAATCAGTTAAACAACGCAACCCGGGTTTAGCGCTCAGTGGGGGTCATTTCTAAAGTTTACGCATCGCATATTTATTTGCAAATGGTTGTAGTGCCAAAGTTTTTTTTCCTGAAAGCTAAAATATTGCACAGCATTTTGCATTGCATCGCACAAATTTTTGCAAATGGGACTGGTGCGTGAGTGCGGCTACTTAGCGAGGTTGTTGTGCGAGACAGTCATTTAAATTTGCAATTTCCCAGACTGTTTTGCAAATATTTTCTCCGCCACCAAAGCCGTGGTGTAACAGAGAGTAACGCGGAGTTTGTGCATAAATATCCACTATTTTTGCTATATTTAAAAAGCTTGGTAAGAATTTAGGTGGCAAATAGTCAAATTCAAATTCTGAAAGGGCCAGTGTATGATAGATCTCGAAAATTGAATTAGAATTTTAAAAAAAAAACCTGAATCAAATTTTAACAATTCACTAGTCGAATTTGACAGTTTTGGCCATAAAAAAACTCAAAAAATTTGAATTTGAATTAGAAATTTCACTCCGACCCTTGATAAATCAGCTGCCAAGAGTAATTGAATTGATTGTTGTGACGGCTAAGAAACATTCTAACAAGGATTCAGGATAGTCTGGCCACAGGGGGCACCTTTTAGAGTTTTTAGTTAACTGTATTGAGGGTTTGGGGGCAAAAGTCATCCCAAATTTTAAAATGTTATTGCTAGGGTCACTGACACCACTAGCTAGATGGGTGTAAACTATACAGAACAAGCTTAAACAAATCAAAACTCGTCTCAGGAGAAAGAAAGAGGCTGCTCTGATGTTCTTCTACTTAGAAAAGTTCTGAGAAAGGTTTCTAATTTCTTTCGTAAGCAGAAGAACATCAGAGCAGCCTCTTTCTTTCTCCTGACAACTTCCTTGACTACTTGGTGGTCAGACTGGTGGGAAACTGACCAGCAGGTGGCGCTGTTGGGACAAAATTCATTCATATTAACAGCACATGTATCCCTTAATATCTTGGAATAAAAACAAAATAAATAATGAATGTACATTGCAAAAGTATTTAGAATAGCACTCTCCTCAATTTTATATTTAAGGTTTACTTATCCTTTAACCCCCTTCTCTGCATAATGTCCTATAGACAAATGCCCCACTTGCCCAGTAGAAGACGTGGTTGTAAAGAAACGGGACACTGTTGGAGCACAAAATAGACTCAAAGGAATGGATAAATGTGAATAGGGGTGGAACAGAGTATTGTATGTGTAGTTAAGAATATACAATAGATACTGTACTATCAAGAGCTCCCATATCCTACAGATGGATCTTCAACGGTTGTTGACTTTCTCGTATATTTTACTTGTTATAAGCTATTTTTTTGACAAACTGTTTATTGCCTTTTTATGTTACTCCATTATTTTAGAGGAAAGCGAATTGTAGACAACAAACTTTATCGAAAACGGTTAGTCTTCCTGGCAGTCTTAACAAACCTGAATGTTCTGCTACTGTACAATGACATGTAACACAAAGAGAAAGACAACATATATATAATATATATTTATAACTAAAAGATGTTTCGTATCAAGTGCCGAACCCTACGGACTTTGTTATCTTGTGATCTTCAACGTTGTCAGCTGGTTCCAAATACCTGGTTTTCCAAATGACAAAAGCTTGAGGTGCAGCTTTCATTACATTTCTAGTTGTTGGAAAGAGTACAGAGTCGGAATTAAAGATCTTGGTGTCCTGGGGGGGCCACAATACATGGGGAACAAAGCTCAGTCTTAATGATGGCCAACCTGTGATGCTTCCTGGGAGTTGTAGTATAGATTGGACATGGCCAACTGATTTTGCCCCTCTGTCCTAACCTGAAACACAGTTTGAGTAAATAAGATGATAATGCTTCTTCCTCATGACCTGAGAGCTTGTTTGGGCCAAATAGAGAGCCTACAGCCTTAAAGAACTGACTCAAATGTCAAATTCGGGAAGTCATTCCCTTCCATGTGTCCAAACAGCCTTCAGTTGTGTATAGATATTGGAAAAGGAGACACTAGGTGCATCTGAAGACAATTCTCTTTTCCTAAAGAGGTTATACAGAAGCATTTTTATGAGAAAGTGGAAGATTATTCACTATGAGGAAGTTTTGTAGCTACAGAATCTCCGGGGTGGCCCGAGTACTGTTGCAATATCTCATAAGGTTAGAGGAACCCATGGTACATAATTGCAGGAAAACTTAAAGGGATACTGTCATGGGAAAACATGTTTTTTTCCCCCAAAACACATCAGTTAATAGAGCTGCTCCAACAGAATTCTGCACTGAAATCCATTTTTCAAAAGAGCAAACAGATTTTGTTATATTCAGTTTGGAAATCTGACATGGGGCTAGACATATTGCCAATTTCCCAGCTGCCCCCAGTCATGTGACTTGTGCTCTGATAAACTTCAACCACTCTTTACTGCTGTACTGCAAGTTAGAGTGATATCACCCCCTCCCTCCCCCCCCCCCCCCCCAGCAGCCAAACAACAGAACAATGGGAAGGTAACCAGATAGCAGCTCCCTAACACAAGATAACAGCTGCCTGGTAGATCTAAGAACAACACTCAATAGTAAAAGCAAAGTCCCACTGAGACTGATTCAGTTACATTAAGTAGCCTGCCAGAAAGTAGTTCCATCCTAAAGTGCAGGCACAAGTCACATGACTGGGGGAGCTGGGAAACTGACAAAATTTCAAGCCCCCTGTCAGATTTCAAAATAGAATATAAGAAAATCTGTTTGCTCTTTTGAAAAATGAATTTCTGCTGGAGCAGCACTATTAACTGATGTGTTTTGGAAAAAACATGTTTATCTATGACTGCACCCAAAGCGTTATGATGTGGTCAGTACTGATCTGTTTGATGGGCATCTCTGGTTGCAAATTAGTATTGGACCTCAGGACTTGGCATGTTGCTTGTAAATCCTCTTCCTGCGGCATTACCCACCACTGTTTCATCTGAGAGCCACTTATTTCACAGCTTTCCACAAAGTGCCAGAGCAAGGCCATTTGAGAGGAACAGAAGAACGGTGACTTAAATGATGTTGCCCCTAGTTGAGTTAATTCTACTATTCTCCAAGACAACTCTATGTATAATGTACTTCTTACTATATGTCATATACAGTATAAGAAAATTAAGCATTTTTTTGTAAAGAAAGGGGCCTTTAAAAGCCTTTAAAATATCTACAAAAAAAGTCAATTACTCTTCCACAGGGTTCGTATAGTAATTACCTAAATCAGCTTCATGTTACCCTCTTTAGGGACAAAAGCAGAATTTTCACAGGGACAGATTCCACCCATCTTATTATATAACATGTGGAATCCTGGCACTTGCAGATGGGCATTAAAGCAAATAATTGGGTTTTATGTGCAGCAAAGGACAACCTATGGCCTACTCTACCTATAGCACCAAGATGAAGATTGTAAACCAGTGGTGGAAGGTTGATAACATCTAGAGGAGCATTGGTCCAACATTCCATCATTCCATCAAGTTGATTATTCTGCCTGGTCTTCTGCTAGAGAATTTTTAAAAGATTTCAATGCCACATTGTGGAGTCGAGATAAATCCAAGATGTATCTAACACCACAAAAACATGGCCTGTTCTGCCTATTAAACATTCTCCTTCCATAGTTCATAGGACTGACCAATTAAAGACAAACCTGCAGCTTCCATGTGGTGCAGTCTGGTAGCAATCAGCACTCATACGCCCATGTAAACTAATAAAACACAACATTATCTGTCTATGTGCTTCTCATGTACGAGACCTTGGGTCAAAATGTCAGCATTCCAATCACCATCATACCCCCAGTGTCCTCCATCCAACTAGCCACTATGAAAGGTTGGATCTTTAGCAGCAGAAGAACCCAAAGCAGATATTGACCCTGAACATAGAATTCATCCAGGGACCTTCCTGTACAAGTTCATGCAGATCAGGAGCACGACTTTTGGTTGGTTGGGAGATGTCTCCATTATGGAAAGGATGTGTGGGAATATAAATCTTTTGTATACATTTTTGTTCATATTATAATCATTCTTTGATTAAAAAAATGTAAAATAAAAAAGCACAAGTGTATCAAGTACCTTCTAGGTCCTTCAGAGGGCGAACCTTCAGCTATAGGAGCACAAACTACAATCTGTTCTTCAAGATGGTGTCTCCGGGTCTTTTACCTCCAAGGGAGGTCCTAGAACACAACTCCGTACACACAACTCCACTTTAAGGTCACACATCGCCTCTGAACTACTTCAACGATTTTCTGTGAATAATAGAAATACAGGGTTATCTGTAATGGTACTGTACATAGTTTATGTTAATGGTTAAGATCTTGTTATATTACAATAAATATATTTATAGACCTAGGCTGAAGACTCATTTTTTTCAACCTAAATTATATCTGGTTAAATGATAACTATACACTTAAGCCGTCCTGCTGAACTGTGCCGTGTTGAAAATTTCCATTGTTTTCTGTGCAGACTAAGGGTAATACCAGGCAAAGCATGGGTAATACAGGTGCGGGATCCGTTATCCAGCAACCCATTTTATCCAAATAATCCAAATTTTTTTCAAATAATTTCCCTTTTCTCTATAATAATAAAACAGTAGCTTGTGCTTGATCCCAACTAAGATATAATTAATCCTTATTGGAGACAAAACCAGCCTATTGGGTTTATTTAATGTTTAATTACAGTAAAGGCATGAAGATACAAATTACAGAAAGACCCATTATCTGGAAAACCCCAGGTCTTAAATATTCTGCATAACAGGTCCCATACCTGTACTAAAGCTGAGAATTCAGTCCACTATTTCTAACTCACCTCATACCTCAAACCCTTGGCCACTGGACCATGGTCATATCCCACGTAGGGTTTAAACATGATAAACAAAGGCTGAGGCTAGAAAGCCTAAGATAATGGCAGTTTAAGTAAGGCTAATAACTCATACTGTATTAATAACAGCTTCATAGGAATATAGAGACATTTGGGTAAATAACTATAATATTTCCATTAGACAAATACAAAAGGGAGAACTTAGGGATGTGTTGAATCCAGAAATTGGCTCACGATTCGCCAATGTCCAAATCCAACCAAATCAATTTTAAATCCTTTGAAGGGCATGTAAAGGCAAAGAAAATAAAATCCCATGTTTACTTTCTTTAATGAAAAAGAAACCTATCTCCAATATACTGTAATTTAAAAATGTGTACTGTTTTTATAAGAAACCTGACTGTATGCAGTGAAATTCTCCATTTACTGCTGTGGATAGGAATTGTCAGATGGTCCCTAACTGCTGAGCAGGGAAACAATCATACTTATGAACAGCAGGGGGAGCCCCCGTCTTACTTCCCAGCCATGCAGAACTCAAGCAGCTTTGTTTGTTTCCCTGTAGAGCAGTCGGCGACTGTGTAAAGATTAGTATTACATTTTATTGTTGCCTTTACATCGCCTGTTGTTACTGTTTCCAACTCCAGCTGCAGGGACAAAGATCATGGAGCCAGATTTAAACAGATAAACTGGGATTCTATTTGGAGGATTATTTTGCTGCAGCCACTGGTTCTGCAGAGTTGGAGAAAGTTTGTATTAAACAATACAAAAACTATAAAATCCACATTAGAGTACATGACAACACAGGACCCAGTGCAGTCTGTATATTCTGATTATTTATCAGTCTTGTGTATCAGCTTCTGGCAGATATTATTTGACTTGTGCTGTTTTGATAAATTATGATGATCCCTAAGCAGCCCAGATCACACTGAGCATGTGCACAGTCTTGGTCTTGCAAAGATGTATAACAAAGTTACAAGATGGTGACCCCCTGTGGCCAACTCTGAAAGCAGAAATCATTTGTTTGATTAGGCTTGTGGTGCAGTTAGTTCATGTTTATGTTTAGTATACAAAATACAGCAGTTCCAGCTTTATTCTATTTTAGACTTTACTTCCCCTATAAAGTTATGGAAGTGAACAAATTTTTGTTCAAAGTTAATTAAATTTCTGCATTCCCCTAAATCTTTTATGAAGGATTCGGTATTGGATCAAATCTTTATAGATTCGGTGCATGACCCAGTGCCCCTTTTGCTGTCCCTAACTGGTATTCCAGTGGGATATTAGATTATACGTTTATAATACACAAAAGCCATGAATATCTTGTAAATTATATCCTTATAAACGGTGAGTTCTGATGTCATCAGTTAAAAACAGTGTGTTCTGATGTCATTTCTGTCACATGACTCACTGAAACTTGTGTATTATAATAAATAAAGTACCCCCAGTTGCAAAATATGAGGATATTAGAAGTTACCTTGGAGTTCCATGACCTATATAAAAACACTTGGCCTTCGGCCTCGTGTTTTTAAATGGTCATGAAACTCCTCGGTAACTTATAATTAGGGATGCACCGAATCCAGGATTCGGTTCGGGATTCGGCCAGGATTTGGCCTTTTTCAGCAAGATTCGGATTCGGCCGAATCCTTCTTCCCAGCCGAAACCGAATCCGAATTTGCATATGCAAATTAGGGGCAGAGAGGGAAATTACGTGACTTTTTGTCAGAAAACAAGGAAGTAAAAAATGTTTTCCCCTTCCCACCCCTAATTTGCATATGCAAATTAGGGTTCAGATTCGGTTCGGCATTCGGCCGAATCCTTCGTGAAGGATTCGGGGGTTCGGCCGAATCCAAAGAAGTGGATTCGGTGCATCCCTACTTATAATATCCTTATCATTTACAAGAGGGGGTACTTTATTCACTATACTGTATATAGGTCACAATTTCACCAGATGAGTTTCCTCACATGCTGGGATCAATTAATAGGCTTTAGGGGATTTGGGGATAAATATTTCCTGTAAAAATTCACCTACCCCATTGGATGAAGATGTACTTCTTTATATTGGTCAGCCAAAAAGTAAGAAAAATGTTACACGTTTTAGACGTTATTTTCTACTTCGAATATACTCACATTAAAAAAAAAAACGTAAAATGTATGCTTATTTGTTAAAAAAATCTGGATATAAACTCAAATACCTAAAAAAAAAAATAAGAACTACTTAGATTAAATAAATAGTTTGAATTCTGCCTGGGACATCTCCCATTGACTTCAACTTGCAATCTTTTAGATGCTGAAAGTTTATATTTGCAGTTTCTGGTTTTGTTTGCTTAAAAAACAAAACAAAAACCTCAAATTTCGGTAAAAAACCCAATTTGAACGTCGTGGATAAACCAGCCGCTAAAAGTCATTTGATATTAAACCAGCCTAGCATTAAATTCACAAGAAACACGATTCATCCTTGATATCACCGTCTGGTGCTGCACCTCTAATGCATATTTCTGGTAAGACATCATTTTGCAGAAATAATTTGTGTCTGGGTTTAAGCACTTGATCTTCTTCAGGCTGGATCAGGCCCAATACGTGTTGCAGTGAATATTTCTTGGTGAAGCGGCAAAGTCGATATAACAAATTAAGAACCACCGATTAGGATGGAGCTAACAAGGCTGGACAGCTAAAGGTAGAATTAATGAGGGAAGGTACATCAGTGTGAAGGAGTCTTGAGCCAGGCTGGATTGTGATGGATTTGTCATGTTATTAGAGGGCTGCTTTGTGACTCCTGACATGTCTCTGTAGAGCCCACCAAGTATGTTGTGTAATTGGCCCCTTAGTTTAATTGGCCCTGTAGTTTAATTGGCCCCTTGGTTTAATTGGCCCAGCAATATTTCAGCCTGGCTGCAGTTTGTTTCCTTTTTCCTATTTAGGGGTCAATAGACAGATTTCAGTTGACTTTAAAGGAGAATTCAAGCCATAACTAAAAAAACCCTGTCCTATGTAGACCCCCTCCCTCCTCCCCCAGCCTAGCTGCCCCCTGGGCAAATGCCCCTAACTTTTTACTTACTCCTCGGCACAGATTCAGTGATCGCAGCCATCTATCAGGGCTTTGCGCCTTCTTCCGGCACTTCGAAAATTTTCGTCTATTTTGGCGCATGCGCAGTTGTTTTAAACTGGCATTGTCGGTGCATGCGTTGATTCGCCGGTCTCAGACTACCAAAGACCCGGAAGATGGCTGCCGTGAAATGCGATCCCTGAATCTAGCAAAGTGGTAATTAAAGTTAGGGGTATTTGCCCAGGGGGCAGCTAGGCTGGGGGGGAGGAGGGTGGGGGTAGAGTTTTTTTAGTTACGGGTTGAATTCTCCTTTAAGGGGCAGATTTCTCAAGGTTTGATTTCAAAATTCACACATTCAAATTTTAATTCCCCTTTTCGAATGAAAATACAAATGTGAGATTTATCACACCTCGACCATGGAAACCGTCCGAATTCGAATATTGGCCGCCTAAAACCAGCTGAGTTCATGTACAAGTCAATGGCAGAGCCATTTGGAGACGTTAATTGCCTTCCTGACATTCAAGTTTTTTTTGGGAGAAAAACTTGATTCGTATGAATCACAAAAAAAACGGAACAAGGTTCGAATTTTTCGGTCGGAAACATTCAATTGAATAATATTAATGAATTATCACTAAATATAAATGAAGCTAAAAATGGCATATTTTATATAGTGAACTTATTGCACGAGGCTAAAGTTTGAGCTTGTCAATAGCAGCAATGATCCAGGACTTCAAACTTGTCACAGGGGGTCACCATCTTGGAAAGTGTCTGTGACACTCACATGCTCAGTGGGCTCTGATTGGCTGTTGAGAAGCTAAGCTTAGGGCTCGTCACTAATTATCCAGCAGAAAATGAGCTTCCCTGGCTGTAATATAAGCTGATGCTACAGGTTTGCTGATTATTAAATTCTGATGCTAATTGCACTGGTTTCTGTGCTGCCATGTAGTAATTATGTGTATTAATTACTAATCAGCCTTATATTGTGACATTTCTATTCTATGTGTACTGTATATTGTGAGTGAGTCCCTAAGCTCAGTAAGTGACAGCAGCACAGAGCATGTGCAGTGAATCCGCAGAAAAGAAGATGGGGAGCTACTGGGGCATCTTTGGAGACACAGATCTTTACTGCTAAAGGGCTGTGGTTGCCTTGGACTGGTAGAGAAGCACAAAACATCATGTACAACATTTCTACCTACTTGTTTCGTTAGTTCTCCTTTAAACTCGCCCTAAGCCGAGGGATATGGTTAGGTGGTGGGTCTGATAGTTGAGACAAGGAGCAACATTGAAAGTGGGGACCAGATACACGTGACACAGTGCAACAATCACACCCCACTTTTAACATCAGACATAAAGCCCTTTGGACTCTTGACCTTGGGTTAAACACTTGTGCACATATAAAGGTACCAGGTCCATAAAGTCAGTAGAATGAAGCACAGATGGTAAAACCCAGAGGATTTTGCTGGGCTGATAATAACCGGCCAGCCTGGATTTGATTGTTCCATTACTGGCATGTAACGGAGGGCCTGTGTTATATCTGGATGAGCATTGGTCAGATATCTATTAGACACAACAGATAATGATTTTGAGTGCAAACTGCATTGCTCCATTAAAGAGGTCCTCTATTGACAGGCTTCCATAGGCAACTATTATGGCCCAACACTTGGCTGTCAAATGTGTGGCGGTTGCAGTGTACCACAAACTTTAGTGCAGTTGAGAAAGTAGAGGCCAACAAGGTAAAGTTAAGGTGGCCGTATACGGGCCGATAGAAGCTGCCAACAGATGGAGTCGGTCTTTTATTGGCCCGTGTGTGGGGCCCTCCGAAGGGCATCCCTGATCGATATCTGGCCAAGGGTTGGCCAGAGGTTAATCAGGCAGGGGTAAAAATCCCGTTGGATTGTGGACCACATCTGTTCGTTGATGCGGTCCGGCGACCCACCTGCGCGTATTCCTTACATTGTGATCTGATCGTTTGACCCTAGGGCCCATGATCGGATCATCCAGATATTGTGGGCCCTAAAGATTCCTGCCCTAGTAGCCTCCAGGGGCAAAGGAGATTGTTTAGTTCAGGAGTGGGGTCAATACGCTCCTGTGGTTCAGAAGCTGTAGCCTGTTAAGGTGGAAATCCACTCGCTTGGCGATTTCTCCAAACGAGCAGATCTCTCCCGGAGATCTGACGAGCTTCCGATCAATATCTGGCTCTTGCTCGTTTGGAGAAAATTGCCAAGCGAGTGGATCTCTATGCAGTGTCGGACTGGCCCACCGGGAAACCAGGTAAAAGTCCCGATGGGCCCTCATGCTGCTAAACATTTCGACTATTTCATGGCCATTCCTTATTTTTATGAGAACAAAGTGGCTAAAAAGATGGAATAATAGATTATAGTAGTATAGTATATAGAGAAAAGAGACTAGGAGAATAGAGGTTGAGTGAGGTGAGGAAGAATCATAGTTCTAAGAGTGGGCCCCTAGTCAAACATTTTTGGGTGGGCTTCTGGTGTCTGACACTGTCTCTATGTGTATGGCCACCTTAACAGGCTACAGTCTTTTTACCAATAAAGGCCACCTGTGCTGTGGCTTTAGTAACCTTTCCAACAGAACTACAGAATTGTATTCAGCCCACTCCTGAAATAAAGACTCCCCATTCCCCCTGGTGGCCACTAGGGCAGGAATAGTGCAGAACATAAGGGTATATTCATCAAAGAGTGAAGTTAGAGATCCCCACAGTCATCTATAGTGAAATTCCGCCATTTTCCATTCATTTCTATGGGATTTTTAAAAGTATTTATCAATGGGTGAAAGTTCATCCTCTGATAAATACGCCTTTTATACCTCATAGAAATGAATGGAGAGTGGTGGAGTTTCACTCTAGAGGTCTCTAGATCTCTAACTTCACTTTTTGATAGATATACCCCATAGAGTTTAGAGCGGTATGTCCACCCCCTGGTTCCAGTTGGCCTATTCCAGCAGTTATCCAATCATTTCCAGGCGAGGCATCACTGCTAATCAGAACCAGGTTGACTAGTCCCCCACATGGTACAATCAATCCCAACTCATGAGCCTATCGGAAGAATCTATTCACACACACACCTTTTCCCATCTTATTTTTATTCAAGTATGTCACAGCAGTTATATTACAAATTACAGTAATTTTTCCAAAAAAATTCAATGTCAAAAATTCTTAAATAACTTACTTTAATTGTAATGAATACAGTTGCAATAGCAAAATAAAGGGAGAAGGGTAAGGAAAAGAAAACCCTGGGAATACTAGCGATGGATGGTGGAACCCAAAGAACACTACTGAACGATGCTTTGGAGATGTCTAGAGTTCATAGATGTCTGAGCTTAACAAAAAACATTTAAATCTAAATAAAAAAAAAAAAAGTACAAAAGATTTAGGAATAATCTCAACAAATTCAAGTTTATTGTGATCACAATAGAAGGATGGTAAGCTCCTGAGCCAAGCGTCCAAGTTGCCAAGAGAACAGCCATAGCAAATGTAGGAAAGACACATAAATAAGACACACTCAGAGTTCATCTAAAAAAACACAAGAAAACCAAGTAACGATACAAAGGAAAGCTGGGGGGGGGGCGCATTCAGACATTGCTGCTTTAAATCTATTGCAATTAACTTCACGTAACCATGAAAGCAGCTCTGGGGCATGCTGGGAAGTTTAGATCCCCAATGGCCAGAGCACCGAATCTCTGCCGTGAATAGCAGAACGGAGAGGAAGAAAAAAAAAAACTTCAGCAAACTCACTTCGACATTTCAAAGAATTTTAAAATCCCCCAAATACCCAGAGGGCGGGTTAAGGGATCCTTGCCGGAGGTTCTGATGGACCGACCCCTGAAGCAAAAACACCAGCACTACATCACACTGATCCACTTGCACCGACAGGGACAACCCGAATGCGTGGCCTGCTGAGACCCCGTGAAATGTTTTTCTAAAGCGAGTCAAAGCTTCCCCCCATTCCATTTCCTAAACCAAAATGAAGTGATCTAGACCAATACAGGTGCCAGAAGGTGACCTTTCCAAGCCTAAGATTAAGTGCGGGACGGCATGAAACGCGTAAGGCTATAGATTGATCTACTTTTGCCTTAAAATAAAGTTCAGCTTTTTTACAAGCCCGTTTGTGGGATCAGTGAGTGCCTGACGTCTTCTTTTTTGGTTGGATACCTCCTCCTCGAGCTGTAGGTCTGGGGATTGAGCACCCACACCCCACGTATTACTGGTGAGACATTCTACTTATTGGCTTTACATTGAGATTTTTTTTTTTAACAGGTTTCCTTTTTATTGTTTTTCAAAAAACTTAGGGATACAGAAAGCAAAAAGGTTTACTTTGAGATTTAATCCTCAAATGCGACCTTTCCAAGTAGGCAATAGGTCAAATGTAGGATATTTGAAGCATAAAGCACCAATTCACATTTCCTGCAAAAAAAATTTAGTTTCCCATAATGCTCAGTGTTCAATGCCCAGGTAAAAGCCCAGGATGATATCCTGCAGCATGGCACACGGGGGTTCTCACAGCAGCAGCGGGTGGCAGAAAGCTCTTGTACAATAAAGAATTTTTATGGATTTTAGGCTTCGAGGAAATGTTCGGCTGTTCTGTTCCGCTGTGAGAAAGGACCGCGGGATGTTTTCATTTCTGTTTTCAGAACCACAACTAGGGAAAATTTGTGGGTTTTTTTTTCCATTTTGGACGTAAACTGGAAACCTTTTCACAGCTGGCTATTCATACGGAAATATCTGTACATATATCTATGCTGAAGCAGAATATTTATACAATAACATTTCATTAGGGAAAAGGCAACAAAACATTTAATTATTATTACTGAGGGTCTGGAGATTTAGAAGCAGCTTGACCAAAAAAAAAATGGATGCCAACTGCACTGCCCATCAGCTGTTGCGACTACTACCCCCATTCTCCCTCGGCATGTGGGATTCTGGGAGCAGCCAATCACAACTACAGATCGGCTGCGAGTTCAACATCCCGGCTATGAATAAAAACATTATACGGGATGAATCGGGACAACATCATCAGAACAGGCAAAAGAAACAAGTGAAATTATAATATTTATATACAGAATTTTTTTTTTTAAAGGCTTTCACCCTGCCCAGTCCATATCCATTGTGCTCACGTTTGACACTTATATGGGTTTCATTTCTAAAATAGACCAATAGAAACAGCAGCTCAATCCACGCCATCACAAAGCCCTTAAAAACACTTTTTTTTTTTTTTTTTTATCTTTTTACAAAACCAATGCCAGCAACCGACAGTTAAAAAAAAGTCCATACAAAGTCAGTGACCTACAAAGTTCGTATCCCAAGACGCACGAGCGCAACTAAACTATCCTTAAACACATGAAAGGGAATAAATAGTTTTTTTTTTTTTTTTTTAAAAATGCAGCAAAAAACTGGAGGTCTCCAAAAAAAACCATCATGCCGGAATATTCCCTCAAAATATAATCTAGATTTTTTTTTTTTTCACTTTTTTTTTTTTTTTTAATTCTGAAAAATCTAATACATTTTTTTACTCCAAGTAAAAAAAAAAAGAAAGTGGTCGAGATGGGTTAGTCAACCAGCCGAGAATCTCAATGGGAAAATAGAAAGTTTTTTCAGTTGACTCCATTTAAAGCTGCACACACACACGAGTAAATATGGAAGGAGAATAAATGTACATGGTTGCAGTTGGTTGCTGCTTTTAAGCAGGGTTAGACAGAAGCAAGTCATTGGGGTACAACCTTTCCTGCTGTTTAAAGAAAAATCTGTCCAACAACACTAATTTTTCTCTCTTTTCCGCCTTTTATTCGATTTTTGAAGGTATTTTTTTCATTAATGAGGTTTCTTATCTGTTCTGAAAGGGTCACGAAAATAAAAATTTACTATAAGCTTCCTCATTAGGAAATAAGAAACTTGCTAAATATAATCAATTAAATATTCTGCATTGTTTCTGAAATAATCAAGTTTATCTTCGCTATCCCTCTCTCAGCATCTGTTTCTCTTCATTCTCTCTTCATGCAGCAGTTGGGTGTCAGATATTCATTGACAGTTAGATCCAATATATCTTATATTTGTAGCAGATGTATTAGAGCTCACTCAAATAACCGATTCCAGTACAAACAAAATAACGAAATAACTGCCTTTTGCACAAATCCTGCATGTAGAGAGACATGATGTCTGGTGAGTTTAATAGAGTGAGCTCTAATACATCTTCTAGGCAAAAGGAGCCCCCCTATAAGATATATTGGATCTAACTGTCAGTGAAAATCTGACACCCAATGGATCCAATATATCTTATAGGGGGGCTCCTTTTGCCTAGAAGATGTATTAGAGCTCACTCTATTAAAATCACCAGACATCATGTCTCTCTACATGCAGGATTTGTGCAAAAGGCAGTTATTTTGTTTTTGTTTATACTGGAATCAGTTATTTGAGTGAGCTCTAATTCACCTGCTAGGAAAGGAACCTCCCTATTAAATATATTGGATCTAACTGTCAATGAATATCTGACACCCAACTGCTGCATGAAGAGAGAATGAAGAGAAACAGATGCTGAGAGAGGAATAGTGAAGATAAACAATTATTGCAGAAACAATGCAGAATGTTTTATTGATTGTATTAGAAAGTTTCTTATTTCAGTATGATGAAGTTTTAAATTAAATTTTCATTTTTGTCATAGTTCCCCTTTCGCATCAATCAAATGTCTGCCTTGTTGCTAAGGTGAGTGGCTGTTGCACCCACTGAGCAATTGAAAAGCTAAACGGGAGAACAAAAAAAATACTCTTTACACCCCCTGTGACAACTTTGGATATGGGCGGAATTTTGCCGGTTGTTACTAGCGATGTCTGTGCCTTTGCCATATCATTTCACATTAGCCGAGGAGCGTGCTCAACAGCGAGGGCAAGGAAAGGGTAAATACATCCAGTAACTGTTATACTGAAGGCAGCTTGTAACTTATTCTCACTTTCTGAATACTGGTCATTATATTAGGAGGGTACAGGCGACATGGACGACATCTTACAAGACAAAAAAAAAAAACCCTCAGTGCTGTGGGAAGTTGTTAAAGTTGTGCCATGGATGAAATGAATTGAACAAACCACTGACAGCAACTGCACTCAAAGATCAACCTGTAAGTCTGGCTGGTTTCAAATGTAACACACTTAAAGGTATACAGGCACGTCTCATCTAATCGCAGCTTTTAATTGCTGATATATAAGATCTCCTACAATCAGTTCCTACTTATAGTGTGTAAAGTGCGTGCCTAATAGTGTTGCAGAGGCCTAGGATTCTTTTTAGCACCAAGACAGAAGCAGCTCCGGCACTAGACACACTACAAAGCACAATTTGCATGGAGAGATCGTGGGCGACTCCACAACATACGGACCATTTTAATTCAAGAATTGCCATGCTGCCGTAAGTTTAGATGTGTCATTAAACTACAAAACAGTAGGAAAACCCTCAAAGCATAGGCCAGAATTTAGCCAGTCAGTGGGAACTAATTAGGGATGCACCGAATTCGCTATTTTGGATTCGGCCGAATTTCCGAATCCCTGGTGAAAGATTCTGCCGCATACTGAACCAAATCCTAATTTGCATATGGGCAGGAAAGGAAAAAGTGGAATTTTTTTTTTTTTTTGGTGATGAAAAGTCACGTGATTTCCCTACCCACCCCTAATTTACATATGCAAATTAGGATTTGGGTTCTGTTCAGGCAGGCACAAGGATTCTGCCGAATCCTGCTTAAAAAAGGCCAAATCTTGGATTTGGTGCATCCCTATAACTAATATTCACAAAATAGCAGAACCCTCATAGAATTGGAGCCAAATATAACCTAATGACACAACTCAGTACAAAGAAGTACATTTAACCCTTTCCTGCATCCTATGAGAAGCAATATCATCTCCTAATAAATTTGTGAAATAAAGTTATTTCATAAACGACTGACAGCTCCCAGACTCCTTCCCTTGCGGCTCTAATTATAGGCAAACCCATTCATATAGGACACTAAGGGGGTTATTTATTAAAGTCTGAATGCCAAAAACTCAAAAAATTCTAGTTTTTTTTTTTTACTATAAAATCAGAATTTTTTGTGAAAAAATAAACCTTAATTTTTCATGATTTATTATGCCCAGAGGATACAAAAAGTCAGAATCCAAAAATCCGGCATCTCAGACCAGCCAAGGTTGTATGGGAGTCAATGGGTAGTCCCAAGTAGAAAGATATCCTGATCTGTGCTGGGTTTCGAGGAAAAATCGGAAGATTTTGTGGTTTTTGTGAGTTTTCAGGTGGAAAATCCAAACAATTTGAATTTTCGTAAGATTTTTTTTCCTGCACTGGAATTTTTTGGGAGTATATTTTAGAAAAAAATTAGATCAAATTCGGATTTTGATAAATAACCCCCTTGATGTTTTTAAATAAAAGCTATTTGGATTGGTGATATTACCCTGCCCTATCAACAGGCAAATCTGCTTGCTATTCACCTAGAATATGTACAACCTAGGAAGTGTAGGAGAGGGACAAAAGGGAGCCCTGAACCCCAAACAAGCAATAGACTCCACCATAAGTGCCAAAAATGGCAGAGAGATTTTGTGGCAACTACATACCCCATCCCAGGCCACCCTTAAACAATATAAACCATCCAATATACTAGGTTAGCTTTTTTTAAAAAAAAAAAAAAAGGCACAAAAAGCGCAGCCGTGGGAGGGGAGCGTTCTATCCTTCTCCAGGTTTGACAATAGGCAGCCCAGTGTCCCATTCTGTTTGCTGCAGAGCACATGACTGAAAGGATAAATGGGAATTGATGAACGTTAGCCAGAAAACAACATGAATACAAGTGTCTGGTGTGTGTGATCCAGTTTTCCATGGTATCTCCTCACATAAGTGAGTTTTAAAAACTTTTTGAAGGTTAAGGAAAGTGGAGGAACAAAGCAGTGTTTTTTTTTCCAGTCCACCCCACATTAGCACCGCTAATCTTCAAGCTGTGGGATTGTGGGTTTTTTTGTCCATGAGGAGGATGGAGTTCTGTTTGGTTCTAGTAGGCTGGTTGGCATCAGGTACCTGAGACAATAGCACCAATCTTTTTTTTTTTTAAACAGTTGGGGTGGGGAGAGGTCAAAACAACGGAGAACAAGGCTCAGAGGCCAGCTTGGTGCCACTGAAAATAAATATCTGATAGCTCAGTGGACTTGCTCTCCATCGAGCAGATGAACCCGGCTGCTTTGGCAGCTTTTTCACAGGAATGTTTCAAACATGTGAACTGTTCGCTCCAAGTCCTGCAAAGGAAGAGAGAGACAAGTTGTGGGACAAACATTTTACAGAGGCATCACATTGCTGTTCCTACTGCATCTGACTAGATGTCCAGACATTAGAGAGCCATTGATCATGACAGTGTCGGACTGGGATACCAGGGGCCCACCATAAAACCTAAAACCGTGAGCCCACCAGAAAACCTTACACAGTGGACCTTTCCAAACTATTATTCCTCCTCTACTCACTCAACCTCTTTATTCTCCTAGTCTTTTACTGTATATCTACTATATTCTCCCATTATTAAAACATTTTTCTCCATAAAGAAATAGGGAATGACCATGAAATAGGCCAAATGTTTAGAAACACGAGGCCCACCAGGACTTTTCCTGGTGTGCCGGTGGGCCAGTCCAATACTGGACCATGAAATAAAACATCCATTTATTACTTTGTTTTATTCTTTTTTTTCTGGCATGGCAGATACAGGTCCTAAGGCAGAGACATCAACAACCTCTTCTATTCAGTATCTCACCGATTCCTGTGCTACAGACTGTCCTGATGGGTTTGTGAAGATCAGATTAAATTCTTTACATGGTAATAGAGGCTGACCATATGGCAAAAAGAAAGAGAATTCTTCCCTGGTTTTCATCTGTAGTACAAACTCAAACCAGCTCTTTTTGCTTCCTACTAAATCTGCTCATAGTTGAGTAACGCGCTGCAATTGAATGTGCCCAAAATTTGCTGTGGGTCTCTAGTCTATTCTTAAGCTGATTTGGGAGTTTTGTGGCTGGAAGCGACTACTCTGTTGAAGATACCCTGAAACTTATGGAGTGAGGGACCACAAAAAATTTATATTGATTTACTTGTAGCTCGGTGTGTCTTCACCTTATAAGGGACATGCTCAGATTCGGGGAGATTAATCCACCCGAGACAATCTCCTCTTCTTCGAGGCAACTAATATACCCAATCTGCCTCCCCGCTGGCTAGAATGTAAATTGTCGGTGGGATGGCACTTGGAGTGATTCGTTTTCTTGCCTCACAAGGAAACTTTGGGCGACTTCGGAAAACGAAGAGCTCCGAGTGCCATCCCACCTGTGATTTACATTCTAGCGACGAGTCGAGATTAGTCGCCCCGAAAAAGAGGAGATTTGCTGCTGAGCGACCAACCTCCCCTAATATGATTGTGTGCCCTGACCCCAGAATCACAAAGGAGACAACTCACCTCGACCAGCTTTGTTTTGTCGTACTCCTTCCTGTGCAGATAGATACACTGGCTGAGAAGGGAATACCACCTTTCAAGCTGATCAACTGTTGAGTCGTGGCTTTTTTTCACCAATACATCAAGAAGTTTCTAATGTGGGAAAACAGCATAACCGTTCATTAGTGGGAACAACAAACTTTCACAAATGTTTTGCCACGTTACCCTTTTTAAATTAAGTTAATGCTTTTGTTCTGTGCTCTTTTGGCCTAAAGTAGCTTCCGTGGTGCCACAACTGCATTGTGATGTCACATTTAACTGGAAGAGTCATTTGGTATTTGAGTTGGCACTGAATAGTTAATGAACACTTTGAAAAAGGCTGTTGTTACAGCCGAAACGTCAGTCCGTTAAGTGTAATAGATTATTATTTTTATAAGTCCTGTGAGTGCGGCTTTCTCAAAGCCCATTACAAAATGCAGTGTGGTACCCGCACTCCGTCACAGGGTTTCACTTTTCGGGTGCTTGGTCAATATGTGTAGAATGTACAGGCACGGATATCCATACACAAAGCATACAAACTTAGTAGGGCTCAATGCAGAAGTGAAACCATGCTCTACAAGCTTTCATGAAGAGAATGTACCTTAAGTCTCTCGTGATCCACCACCAATGGAGGCTCAGGGTCTGGCTGATCTTCTGACACCGGCTCCTTGTGTGCTGTTCTGACAGATTCAGCTGCTGGGGAAACAGAAAACTGCATTAATACATCATAGAAAACACACATCAACTGTTTATGTACAGCACTTTAGCATTAGCACATTGAAATTTATAAAAGAGGTAAAGCCGCTTTCATTAGTGAACTGGGTACTTCTTGGTTACTCAAACCGTTGGAAAGCGAAAGCTTGTAATGAAGATGCAAATACAAAGTGCACCCCCAGGAGTTGAACTCCCAGCCTTGTGGATGTGGCCATTGAAGTGCAAATCAGTGACACAGAATGCCAAACACTTATGCACATCTGGTCATTCAATAAAAACCTTGAACCAATCAGATACCTGAAACAGAGATGGAGCAAACTTTATTATCCTTTATTTATATTTAGAAAGTTTCTTACATCAGTATGAAAAAGCTTATATAAAATTTTCACGATAATTCCCATTTAATACCAGATAAGCCGTGTGATGTCAGAGTAACCTTTCCTGTAAGTGTAGGTGCCAGAATGTGCCTAGAACCTGTGAATCACATGTCAGGAAATCACCATGCTCAGCACACTGAGATAATACAACATGGACCCCCACCCACTGCCATGCCAGCAATTTAGCAGCTCTGTTCTGGAGGCTGTGCAGTTTTCTCAGAAATATCTGACAATAAGAGGGGTTTATTTGTAGCAAGCTGCACCTGTATCTGTGGTTACTGAAACCGCCACTTATAAAAACATTATTTGCTTTAATTCCCCATCGCCCAAAGCGCAGCTAAATTTAACCACAATATTATTTTTATAGGAGACAGAATTACTCTGAGCTTGGCACCAGACATCTCATATTTCTGATATCTGATATTTAAAAAATGATGTTGGACTAAGGATCCAAAAGTAGCGCAAGTTTAATTAATCAGCTGCTCAACATTTAAATTGAGCCGGATTCTTTAGGTATAAAGGCTCTTCCCCCCCGTCTCGCACTCAGCTCAAGTTGTGCTTCCCAGAGAGACTGAGAACTGGTGAGAATGGGGAGGAGGGAGGCCTGGAGCCTTAGGGTGGGTTTGCTGCTGCATTTGCAGATAAATAGGCACGGAAACTAGAACACCTGCCGGTAACCCAGCTCCCCTCCAGCCTTATAACTTGAAGAAAAGGCTAAAACTAAGTAAGCTTTATCAGAAAGGTCTATATAAATACACCAGTAATCCCTCAAAGTAATGTTGCTCTGAGTCCTCTGTAAAAAGAAACATCACATTTCTTTCCTTCTATTGTGTACTCATGGGCTTCTGTATCAGACTTCCTGTTTTCAGCATAAACCTCCAGGGCTTGAGCATGCTCAGTTTGGAAGTGATGTCATGGCAAGCTAATATGGCAGCTGCTATCCTAAACAGAGAGCTTCTAGAGCCGTTTACTCAGCTATGGTAAATATAGTGTTATATCTTGCACTATTGTGGCTAATCTATTGGCAATAAACTGCTTTGGTAGTTTTCCCCCTCCTTTAACAAAGCGAGAAACATCAAGACAAAATCAACTTGAATAGTCAGAATGCCAGATAAACGACAAACCCATTTTTTTGCAAAGGAATTTTTTAAATGCTAATAAATAATAAAACTAGCCATATGTGTACTTAAAATCATACAGAATGATATTTTGAACTATTTGATTTTCAGTATGTGAATGTTGGCAGGGCCGGATTTACATAACGGGTGCCCTTAGGCCCATTGCTGTTGGTTGCCCCCATCTCCTCCCTTTATTCGTGCAAATTTTCATTGTCAGGAACGAAGCAATGGGGATTGGCGCATGGGAAATTTAAAAAAAACTCTCAGTGCTACGCAATATGTACAGTGCTACGCAATATGTTGGCGCAATATAAATAAATGTTAATAATAATAATAATAATAATAATAATATCTCCTGGTTGGGCAGCATGCCGCCCCCTAAAATCCTGCCGCCCTAGGCCCGGGCCTTGGTGGCCTCTCCACAATTCCAGGCCTGAATATTGGGATGGTCCGTGCTCATATCTATATACTGTTATTATATTAGTCATTATGTTTATTAGTCAGGTTTGAGGATTTTGTCTGCCTGTGCACCATGCAGGCCCGGACTGGCAATCTGTTGGTTCTGGCAAATGCCAGAGGGGCTGCTATAAAGTCCCATAGACAGTCACTATTTAATGGGCTGGTGGAGGACTATTTGGGCCTCTGTGTAGGGCCTATTTTGACTCCCAGTCCAGACCTGGCAACATGTCACCTGCAGCTCCTCTTCCCTTCCAGTAGTTTGGGCTTACTACCAGAAGGTCGGACATACCACATGGTAGTATTGTGCCAGCCAATCAGAAACCCAGGGAAGCAGAGGATTTATGAGTAACACTCACGCCTGCCCTCCAGTCACATAAGCAATTAGCAGGTTGGGTATGTTTGACACAAAAGTTCAGATTGGGTACATGGGACCTACTCTGAACCACTGTATAAACGCAGACCGATAATCAAGTCAGGTGCAGACACATGAAGCGGATTTTGGCATGAAAATGCAAACTCGTGTGTTCTGCGCTGAAATACACTCGGCGTGTCTGCAACCAGACTGATGCTGTGCCTGTGAGTCCAGACCTAGCAGTGGACAGATGAAAGCTGATTGGATTATTCTTGGCCTATGAATGAATCACTTTCCTTTCACCACACAGGCCGATTGGTTGGATACATGGTCAGTGGCAACAACGACCGATTAGACTTATGGGAGTGAAAACTTACAAAACTTGGAAGCAAAACATCCCTTCTTTGCTGGAATTCTCAGATATAAAACATTCAGTTTTGTTTTTACCTGAACATTAAAGGGAGATCATTTGCAATTGCAAGCTGCTGTGTAGCCATGGGGCAGTTTATTTAATGTTTATATGATTTTCTAGTAGACTTAATGTATGAAGATCCAAATTACAGAAAGAAAAATCACAATGGCCTTACCTTCTTGGTCATTCTCCATGTGTACACTCACAGGTTCATCAGTTTGTGTAGGCCCAGAGTATGTGTGCTGCTGCTGCTGCTGCTGCGTTTTACTGCCATCCAATATTGCTGAACTGTTACAATTAACAATGGGGTTTTCGTGTTGAGCAGAATGTTCAGAAAATGTTGAGTTTTGTTGCTTTTCATCACTGGCCAAGAGGGAACTGACTTTTCCCTTGCCATTTTGCAGTTCTGTTGTCGATTCCAAGCTGTCTATAGAAGCATTGCCATTTAAACAGTCCGGAGCAAAAGATGGACTCTTGGCAGGCTCAGTTTCTTTTTTCATGGTTGGATTGCTATTTACTAACAATGATTCATTTGAGCTTTCCTCCTCTGTGGACACCACGCTACTTTCTTTGCCTAGGGTGCCATTTGGGTGCTCGGCTTCCCCGTCCATGATGTCACAGGAGGACTCATCATTGGTTACGGAAAGATCTCCAGTTTCTTCTCCATTCTCTTCCAGGCAGTCTGTGCTGTTCTCCAGATCCCCATTTTCCAAGCCATCTTCATGATTTTCATAGTCATTGAACTTGGCATCCTCAAACTCTTTCTTCAAACAGTAGCTGGACTTCTTTTTCTTAATAATGCCTCGCCCCCACTGTGGCCTCCGCTTTGGCTTTCTCCTAAGAGAAACTGTAACAATAAAAGACGATACAGAATGTTAGTCAAAATTATATTAATGAAAACATCCCATGGGGAATTAGGGCAGCAATTACATATCTGGATATCATGATCTTTATAGTGTAGTTTTTATTTCTAAATTACACTGTTTACACTGCAAATAATTCACTCTAAAATATACAATTTCATTCCTGAACCAGCAAGTGTATTTAGTTGTAATATTGGTGTGTAGGTGCAACTCAGGTCATTTTGCCTGGTCATGTGATTTCAGAAAGAGCCAGCACTTTAGGATGGAACCACTCTTCTGACAGGCTGTTGTTTCTCCTACTCAATGTAATTGAATGTGTCTCAGTGGGACCTGGATTTAACTATTGAGTGCTGCTCTTAGATCTACCCGGCAGCTGATATCTTGTGTTTGGGAGCTGCTATCTGGTTACTTTCCCATTGTTCTGTTAGGTTGCTGGGGGGAAAGGGAGGGGGTGATATCACTACAACTTGCAGCACGGCAATAAAGAGTGACTGAAGTTTATCAGAAGTAACATGACTGGGGGCAGCTGGGAAACTAACATGTCAGATTTCAAAATTAAATATAAAAAAATCTGTTTGCTCTTTAGACAAATGGATTTCAGTGCAGAATTCTACTGGAGCCGAACTATTAACTGATGCATTTTGGGAAAAAAAATTTTTTCATGATAGTATCCCTTTAAGCTGGTCATAGACGCAAATATATAGTCATCAAAAACTTTGTTTCATACAATTTTCGGTCTGTGGGCTTCAGAATAATCGTCCTAACATTTTTCATACTATGGCCATCGGATGTTAAGCCAATTGGAAAAATAAGAATATTTTGGTTGGCTTAAGATAATATTTTTGCATATATTGCCTGACAATATCGGTGGATGAATGTGACTACTATTTCTTGGACATCATTTTCGTACCATTGCGGTCTGTCAATTAATAGCCAGAACATTGTCAGAGTTGTATTCTACTTATTTTAATCTGAACGGTTAGTTGTAGATCGTTCCATTGAAACGAAAGATCTTTCGTTGTACAAAGAATAAAATCTGCACCTCTTTGGCCAGCCTTATAGGAATGCTCCCATCACGGAGATGTAGGACTGCAAAATTGTCCACTGAAGCTCCATATGATGTCTTTTGTTTTTGTTTTTTTTTTTAACAAGTAACAGTACTAGTAATGAAAAGAACAACAGTTTAAAGCACACTGAGCATTTTTAGTGCTACACAGTATAGGGCTGATTAGTGATTAATACACATAATTACTACATGGCAGCACAGAAACCAGTGCAATTAGCATCAGAATTTAATAATCAGCAAACCTGTAGCATCAGCTTATATTACAGCAAGGGAAGGTCATTTTCTGCTGGATAATTAGTGACGAGCCCTAAGCTTAGCTTCTCAACAGCCAATCAGAGCCCACTGAGCATGTGAGTGTCACAGACACTTTCCAAGATGGTGACCCCCTGTGACAAGTTTGAAGTCCTGGATCATTGCTGCTATTGACAAGCTGAAACTTTAGCCTCGTGCAATAAGTTCAGTATATAAAACATGGCATTTTAAGGCATTCATTTTTAGGGTTTAGTTCTCCTTTAAATAAGACACAATTGTCTTTTGGTTGGCTGGGTCATCCAGTCTGATAGTGGATATCCCTACTTGATATGGACAAATGTAGTCAGGTTATTGCTAATCATTGTATGTAAAACAGGACTAGAACAGTTAAGATATAACCAACTGCCATGTTATATGTGCTACGCAATATGTTGGCGCTATATAAATACATGTTAATAATAATATATGGATGCTATGCTCTGCAATAATTGGGAAAGGATTAAGTTAATCATCAAGACAAAATGCTCTACTTGATTGTTCTGCATCTGAGGCAAAGTCAGCAAAAAATGATTTTGCTTTCATTTGGATCAGATCTGGACGTTCCAGAAGAAGCATGAGCCTGCTCTTGATCAGTGTAAAGGGTCTAAAAAGTTCCAATTAGTAAAGACACAGTAATCTGTATAAAACCTTTTAGATAAATGCACAAGCAAACTTTCCTCCATCTTAACAGAGAGACAATTATTCATTCTGACTGGTGATATTTCTGCTTGGATTTTCCACGCTGCTCACCATGTGGGCTCTGCCTAAGAAACCTTGTTATTAAGCCGTCTCTCAGCAGGATAATTCTTTGGCTAGAGCTCTTCTCATTGATTGCCCCACATTCCCACTTCAATTCAGACAAGCCCCCCCCTTCTATCATTTCCTCCAAACTCGTTCCTGTATAGAAGAGGGGAAGGCACTTTAGTCATGCCATTAGCTGGTGCACTTGCAGCTGAAATTAAAGGCACTCAGGAGCACTCCAAGCACACAGATCAGAGGTTCCTTATAAGAGCCCAATTGGGATGGAAAGTCTGAAGCACAGCATTTTTTTATGTACCATAGAAAAGGATTAAATCAACAAATAAACATCCATTTCTAATTAAATGCGTCAGAACAAATATCATGGGAAACAAAAATGGCAGGTCACGGCTCAGATGCTGAAATGCAGCCAGGGAGATAGGGTTTGGGGAAACTAAAACCATAATCTAGGATTCTGAAAATTTTGCACACACAGGGGCTCATTTATAAACACTGGCAAATATGTACCAGGGCAGTAGCCCATGGCAACCAATCAAAGGTCTGCTTTCACTGCTCAACCA
>CM076681.1:10494389-10534389 GCA_038501925.1 Xenopus petersii | reverse complement strand
AAAAACAAAACACAAAGCCAGGGCAGGGTTAAAAGGTGAAGATGCCAGACATCATTTTATTAGAAGAACAAAATGGCTGACCAAGAGGCGGCAGCATTACAGCACAAACGAGGCCATATCATACTCTCTCAGGGCTGTTTATCCATGCAGCAAAGCATGCTTTGTGGCTCCCAGTTATTTCTAAAAGGCAGGACCTTAAACTATGCCATGGGTTAGGCAGGTTATCCTTTACTGTTGCCATCATGCCCTAATATAGCCACCTGTCTAGTCTTTCTAACTAATTTAAGATTTTTTTTTAATCTTTTCAGCACCAACTTCTTTTATTGATCTTGGACTGTGTATATAATACATAAGACTTCAATAACTAAACAAACATATTTCCATTTAAGCAATGTTTTGTAATGTCCTCTTTTATTATTGATGCTTAATACTATGAAAGGAAACACTGAAACTTGTGCATTTAGAGTAATAATTTACCTCCTTTTTATCAGATATTTCCTCAGAGCTCTATAAACTGTATATCACTCATCCTGTGACTTCATACCTGTATACGGTTACAGTACTTCTCATTGATGTATAATGTCCTTAAAAGGGATAATGTACCCCTACTGTAAATTATAATACGAGTGATACTCCGAGTTCCCTGTATAACTCAGCCTGCAGCCTTGTGTCTTTATATGGTCACAGAAACCCTCAGTGACTTCTAATATCCTTATCATTTACAGTAGGGGTTAATGCATGAGTGATCCATGAATAACTATACCTTTAGAATAGGGGTATTGTATTCCTCTATACTGTAGGCACTATGGACAATAATGGGTGAATTTGGAGCTGTTAAAAAGCAATAGATGCTGTTTAATCAAGCTTAAATTGTATTTGTTCTTACTAATACCACTTAATGATGTAGGAAATTGTACTTACATGTATGCCATAAGGCGTGAGCTTGTCTGAAACAATGGGATTTATAGGGCAGCTGGGACTATAAAAAATCACAACATGCTCAGATGCTTAAAGCTGGTAGCGCTGAAGCTACGTGGAAATCCTGTGCAATTTATTAGAACAATGGTATTCAAACCAGCCAATAGGAACCTGTGCAATGCCCAATACTAGTCCATCCTGTTTAATTCAAGATAGAAATTAAAATGTGACCTAGCTGGGATAATGTGTGGTTTACATGGGTTTCATCTTATACAAGACTAAGTGCATAATTTTTTACTATACCCGTTTTCTCTAGCTGAAATTTTTCTGTGGCATACTTAATCATAAACGATTCTATTTTCTCCCAGAGCCATTCGTAGGTGGTCCACATATCAGGACAGAGCACTGCACATAGTGGAATGTTCCCAGAGGAGCACTGGTAGGTAGAATAATGAGAGACAATAGGTACAATAGATGGAGCCAATTGCACTTTATATCAGTTGTAACCAACCTGCAGAGCTTTAGTCGTCATGGCATTACAATCCCCTTTAAAGGAGATGTTCATCTTCAAACACTTTTTTTCAGTTCAGTTGGTTTCAGACTGTTCTCCAGAAATAAAGACTTTTTCCAATTACTTTCTATTTTCTATGTGCGAACGTTTTTCTAATATTGAAGGGTAAAGTTTCATTTTCACCTTCTAAAGCAGTGCTGAGGGGGTCGCCGACATTTAGTGGATATATTTGTTATCGCTGTCCCTGCTGAGCAGAATCGCGGAGCTAGAATTGATACAATAGTTGCTAATATTCCAGAGATACCGCTGAGAATTGTATCAACTAATTGTATCGACTTAATGGAGCAAATTGAAACAGTTTAGATGCTCATGGATCACTGAGCTAAGACACCACAGACAGGAAGATTAAACTTTAAATTTCAATTTTGGGATATTGGTAACAATTAAAAGATAGAAATTATTAAAAAAAAAAAAAAGTCTTTGTTTATGGTGAATAATCTGAAAACAAATGAACTGAAAAAAGTGTTTGGAAGGTGAACAACCCCTATAACCACAGATAGCTGAATACTTTGGGGGCTGAAGTTGTTACAAAGAGCAATGGAATGGACAAAAGGTTGGAGAGTTCTCCAGGAATGTTGCCCCTACAATGACTAAATCACTAGATTAATCACCCATGTAGACCAGGCCTACCTCGGCATGCAAAGGTTTCCCTTAGAGTTGGTTTAGGAACCACTGTATTACCGTTTTACGGTAGAGAAGATTAACCAGACAAGACTGTTCTGAGCACCACCTGACTCCAAGTTACTCAAGAGCACTGCACACGTGTAATCACTGAACAAGGGGGAATCTGAGGTCTAAAAATTTGCTACGGTTCAAAATTAAGAGATTGTGGCACCCGAGTTCTTCTACATGGTGTCCACATATGAGACTCTTGTGTTCCATACACACGATTTACAGCATATAGATAATTTTCTTACATCAAATACATTGTATTTAGCTGCCATGGACATTAATGCAAATAGCAGATGAATTATATGATCACTGAAAATTTCTTAGGCAAACTCGTAGCGGATAGCCATTCAATAGTCAATGGAAGGCATAAGGTTTATGGTCTATGGAAGTCGCTTCTGCATTTTCAAGTTACTGACTTTCATTTTTATCATCATTAGATGTTGGCGGATGCAACAAATGGCATGTATTATAATCGATTTTAAAGCAGTCGGGAGAAATTCCTAGTTTAAAGGAGAAGGAAAGCCAACAAAGCATTTATTAGCAATAAATTAGCCACAATAGTGCAAGCTATATTTATTCTGAAGAATGCTTTGCCGTACCCGAGTAAATAGCTCGGGTCTTTTTGTTTAGGATAGCAGCTGCCATTTTTGCTTGGTGTGACATCACTTCCTGCCTGAGTATCTCCCTGTTCACTCGTAGCTCTGGGCTCAGATTACAGCAGGGAGGGGAGAGAGGAGCAAACTGAGCATGCTCAAGCCCTAGCTCTGGAGGTTTAAGCTGAAAACAGGAAGTCTGATACAGAAGCCCATGAGTACACAATAGAAGGAAAGAAATGCTGTGTTTCTTTTGACAGAGGACTCCAAGCAGCATTACTTTGAGGGTTTACTGGTGTATTTATAAAGACCTTTCTGATAAAGCTTACTTAATTGTACTCTTTCCTTCTCCTTTAAGGAAAAAAAAAAGCTGCCCCCCCCATCAATTAGAATGCCAGGGGATGAATTGAGATGTTGGAATGAACCAGACTGCAGTTTGATTCCTATATAAATAAACCTGGAGTGAATGTGTTGCACTGTGCACCCTGCTCTGTCTCCTTCTTGGTGTCAGGTGGTAGCCCTAGGAAGCACGGGCATGCACAGAAGCGGAAACTCTTGCCAATATTCTCAATTCCCCCCAGATTTAAATTTACATTAATTTCATTTTGCATATATCTTCATATTTGTTTGTTTTTTTGTAGAAAAAAAGCCAAGAGACCAAATTACAAATAGCAAAATTCATGTTTTTTTTGCAAAGAGAACCAAATACATTGTCTCTAGAGAGAGAGACAATAACACACAGTTTACACATACTGAAAACACAGCAGGTGACTAAACTGACCAACATGGCCCTATTAGATCAAGCTAGTGCAAATGAATGGCATGGTACATAGTATAGTTGGGGCTGTTAGGCCATGAAGATGTATAAGCAGACCCAACATACCTTAGATAAAGGTAAATGTGCCAGTGGGTATACAGCCCAGCCTGGGGGAAGCACCAGGCTGATATACCTGTATAACCTAAGGGCCATCAGGGACATTGATCTAGAGAAAAAATTATCAGATGTACTCTGATGGCGGGTGATACTGCACATCCGATATAATAAAGTTGAAGTGTCTCTGCATCCAGTCCCTGTGTCCGTGGGATTGCGCTACTGCGCATGTGCCCCACGGATATGTTCTAGCGCCCGTTAATTTAACAGGCTTAATGTCTAGTTGTAAAATAATGTACTAGACATAAATTAAAAGATCAGTTGAAGTCTTATTGCTCATAAGTGAAAATCATAGGCTGATGACCAGCACTGGTGTGAAGACATCAACAAATCAGGAGACAGCACTGTAACAACCAACCTCAAGGTCAGATGTTTAGGGCAGCGAGGGCTGAATACATTCACCATTGCTAAGTGTGGCCTGCAAGTTTGGACCGATGTACTGGCAAAAATAATGCTTTTTCGGATCTCAGTTCCTGCCAATGTGCACGTCATGGACATTGGTTTTTATATATGGACAAAACCCTGTCTAGAACCTCTCATGACGTTACACATCTCTGAATCTCGCATAAAAGTGAAAGTTTACCTTTGAATTAACTTTTTATGTGGCAAATAGAAGTTACTGTATATAAGCCTCTTGTGTTTATGCTTTTTGAATTATATCCCTGCCTCTCGAAAGCAAAACTTCAAAACCCTAAAGTGTCTAGGGTCAGTGAACCCAGCAATCAGAAATCTATCCTGACAATCGCATCTCTTTCCACTATTATTTTTGTTTATTGCATTTAAATAATGCGCCTAGCAGCCCAAGAGTTAAAATGTGAAGACAAACAGCTAAAAAAAAAAAAAGTTATTCCCCTTTTAGTATTAACTGACCCTTTAAATGCCTGTTGGTAGTAATGATGTGTTTTCATTAAGATAAACTTTATGTTGGGGCAGAAATTTCTGCTTTCAAACAGTTACTTTTTGGGGAGGGGGGGGTCACTGATATTTCAGCATTGGATGCCCATGCTGAAATACCGGCGTGGCCACAATGAATTTTGCATAGATTTGTTTCAGGCTTGGTAAAATCCGCTTCATTGTGCGCGTTACTGAAACAAGACCTCTTCAATATCCACCGGTTTGCTGAAGATGCTAAAGCGCTTGTCGGTGGCCAGTCGTTTGGTGACGTCCCTGAGGAATAATCGCAACTCCCGAAGCGTATTCTCCTCGTGGTCCTCCATCCTTTGCTTTTCTGCCTCAGAGAGCTGTCGGATTTGAGGTGGCAACGCAAGAGGCAGGACTTCCAAAGACTGCAGTTCTAAGAAGAAGATACACAAATTAACAAATGTTGCAAAAAAAAAAAAAAAAAAAGTGTATAACATCTATTTAAGGTACTTAAAGGGAACTAAAGCAAAAATTAAAATTTACTATAAGCTTCCTCATACTGAAATAAGAAACTTTCTAAATACAATCAATTAAATATCCAGCATCATTTTGGTTTATCTTCACCATCTCTCTCTCAGCATCTGTCTCTCTTCATTGTGTCTTCATGCAGCAGTTGGGTGTCAGATATTCATTGACAGTTAGATCCAATATATCTTATAGGGGGGGCTCCTTTTGCCTAGAAGATGTATTAGAGCTCACTCAAATAACCAATTCCAGTACAAACAAAATCTAACAAAATAACTGCCTTTTTCACAAATCCTGCATGTAGAGAGACACGGGGGAAAATTTACTAACCTCTGAAAATTCACCAGCAACGGCTTCGCTCAGATCGCAAAACACTTCGCCAGGTGAAAATTCGCCAGGACAACGCTAATTCACTTAAATGCGAAGTTGTGTACAGGGCGCTGAACAATGGTGAGGTTTCGTTAGCATTAATTCGGCAAGCAAAGCGAAGTTGTACTAGCGTTCGCGAATTTGTATATGGTGGGAAGTTAAATTTCAATGGACGTATATGTTGCAGCAAATACATTACATTACACAAGCCCAGGGAACCTTAATAAAATAGAGTTGTTATATTGCCCTACACATGAAGCCAGTGTATAGTTTATGAGCCATATGTTAGGAAATGTAGGGGGGAAGCCAGGTAGCCTAAAAAAAAATGACGATCTTTTGCAGCCTATCACCCTGAAAAACTGAAAAGTCGCCAGCAATTTTTGGGACTTTTCAATTTTTTTTTTTGAGGAACTCCTATCTAATCTATTGCACTTCGTCTGGTCTGAGCTGGCGAAGGCAAGTCTGGCGCAAGAGGTAACGTTCAGTAAAATACGCATCTTAGTGAATTTGCGTAGTTACGTCCATTCGCCAGAGCAAAAAATTTGTCTGGCATTAGTGCGAAGTAGTGCTTCAGTCTCTCTCCTTCGCTAGCGAATTTACGCCAGCGACCGTTAGTAAATCGGCGAAGTCCTGAAATGACGTCGCCGCCATTAGTCCCTTCGCCCTTTAGTAAATTTGCCCCATGATATCTGGTGATTTTAATAGAGTGAGCTTGAATAAATCTTCTAGGCAAAAGGACCCCCCCCCCCCCACATAAGATATATTGGAACTAACTGTCAATGAATATCTGACACCCAACTGCTGCATGAAGACAGAATGAAGAGAAAAGAATGAGAGAGGAATTGTGAACATAAACTTGATTAGTTCAGAAATTAATAGATTGTATTTAGAAAGTCTCTTATTTCAGTATGCCGAAGCGTGTATTAAATTTTCATTTTCGCGATAGTTCCCGTTTAACATCCAAACTGTGGGACTGGACCCACAAGAAAGGACGTGTATGGCAAGCCCCTACTGAACGCCAGTTAAAAAAGGTTAGGGGTGAATGCGGATTTGCAGTTCTAGATAGATACTCATGGAACGGTATAGCAGGGTTATTTCATTAAAATGTAAGTGACCCTACCCCTGTTGTGATGCAAAAACAAAATAATTCTTTTTCACAAAGCTATTATTCCCTAACATTGGTTTTCCTACTGCAGAAAATCAAAATTAAATAATTAAAAATGAGAAAAAAATGGAGTAAAAACGAATTAGTTAAACAATAACAACAGTGGGGCCTTGAACCTAAAAAGCTCTGTAAGAGATTTTCTTTCCACTACACATTTAGGCTGCTTGCATCTAAAGCATCATTATTAAGTTATGGCCCAAGACTCAAGCAGCACAACAGAGAACTCCAAGCCCTTTCATCTTTCTGAAACAAGCTTGGATGTTCTCATTTAAGAGCACATTACATTATACTGCGTGTTGGCTTTAGCTCTTTCTTAGCACTGCACTGATAGGAAAAGGCTAAAAACCACAAATTGTCCAGATTCCTTCATCTTGAAAGTTTCCACTGCATTTGCCCTGCCTTTCCTCCACATTGTGTAAGCTGGAGCACTGCTGAGAGACAGGACTAATTAGCTCCCAGCAAGGTACAAAGTAGAGGAACAGCTGTTATCTATCATAAATGGCTGTGGCTTCCTATAAACCCTCCACTCGCTGGGAATCTATCAGAAAACTCGTGTCTCCATCTTGCAGCACATGCTGTACAGAAATGAAGACCTAGAGAAACGGCAGGATATTTCACAGGTCCTCCGCGAGTATGCCCCAGGAGTCAGGAGCTGGAATGATACCTAAATAAACCATTTTAAACCTGGTTGATAAAGTCTATAGGGCTCGTTTATGACTACAGGACCTGATATGCACAAGTGCAGGTTTCCCTAGCAACCAATCGGGTCTTTGATTTTTATTTTCTAACCCATTATAGACTGTCCAAGATATTGTTTGTTATTTGCAACTGCAGTAAATAAATTAGTCCCTGTATACCTACTATTTAAAAAAAAAAAAAAATATTTTAGATTATGCAAGTCAGTAAGAAATGAATCAACGAGCTTTGTTTAAACTGGAAAGTGACATTTTGAAGATGGGCAGGACACACTGGCAAAATTCACACTTTTAAAGAATTTGGCTGAATTCTAACCCTCAAAATCACATGTAGGGGTCAAATCCAAACCAAAAGAACTATTTTTTTGTTGTTAAAAAGGTAATTCAGCTCTAAAGTTACAAGAGCCCCTTTTTTGTTTCCTCTGTTAACTGGCCCCCCACTGCTGGCTGAGACACGATTCTCAGATCTAGACAACTTAAAGGCATACTGTCATGGGAAAAAAAATGAATCAGTTAATAGTGCTGCTCCAGCAGAATTCTGCACTGAAATTCATTTCTCAAAAGAGCAAACAGATTTTTTTATATTCAATTTTGAAATCTGACATGGGGCTAGACATATTGCCAATTTCCCAGCTGCCCCAAGTCATGTGACTTGTGCTCTGATAAACGTCAATCACTCTTTACTGCTGTACTGCAAGTAGGAGTGATATCACCCCCTCCCTTCCCCCCCCCAGTAGCCAAACAAAAGAACAATGGGAAGGTAACCAGATAGCAGCTCCCTAACACAAGATAACAGCTGCCTGGTAGATCTAACAGCACTCAATAGTAAAAACCCATGTCCCGCTGAGACACAGTTACATTGAGAAGGAAAAAAAACAGCAGCCTGCCAAAAAGCATTTCTCTCCTAAAGTGCAGGCACAAGTCACATGACCAGGGGCAGCTGGGAAATTGACAAAATGTCTAGCCCCATGTCAAATTTCAAAATTGAATATAAAAAAAATCTGTTTGCTCTTTTGAGAAATGGATTTCAGTGCAGAATTCTGCTGGAGCAGCACTTTTAACGGATTCATTTTGAAAAATTTTTTTTTCCCATGACAATATCCCTTTAAAGTTACATTTTTAAACAAAATTTTAAGGGTAGGACTACACAGGCGTTTTGGGCGCAATCCGACGCACTGCTCAAAAACGCAAGCGTTAAATTGCATACAACCAAAATAAGCTAAGTGAATGCATAGTCGGATGGTGTCGCAGCGTTGATCCGACACAGCACGACAGCCGGATGCAGACGCAGCGGGTTTACTAAACACCAGTTTTCCCTATGGCCATCTTAAATTGTGTGTGTTAGTATAACTCTGGCCCAAAACGAAAATATATCTGCATTCTCTCTCACACCATTTCGTTTTCTTACCAGCTTTCTTGTGCCGTGGAGGGGGCATTGCTGCCTGATGGAGTATGATGTCCTGAAAGAACTTTATCCGGTCTTCCTGGTTTGCTCTATGAATAACAAATACCTCTTCATACTGGATTCGGAATATGCATCTCACCTGGAAAGATCGGAAAAAGCACCATTTAAAACCAGTTACATGGATGTGAATACGAGGAGACAGGTGGCTGCAGACAGCACTTTTATCATCATCATTCCTGGCAAATATGTACATTACTATTAATATATATAATAATACAAAGCCCCCAAACTAGCAGTACAATATGTAAATATATATCTATTGGATATAAATAAATTACCATGAACTCCATTTATCCCAGTCTATTCAGATTGTACAAAGCAAGACGTTTAGAATGTTCTGTTAATTTATAGAAAGTAGATTTCAATAGCTGTAGGTACAGTGCAAATGCCTTTATTTCTGACCCGCACAGTTGGACTGGACATGTGATATGGCTGGACCATGTGATTCTCACAGTAAGGGCTGATAGATCCTGTAGATATGCAGCACTGGATCATAGCAACATAAGTTTGTAGCCTGAACAAGCACTTAATGAGGATAAAATAGCCACTGCAGTTTCTATGAAGAAAAATGGGATTTAGAACAAAGCAAGCTCTAAGTACCCGATTGCCTGGCCAAGGGAAATGGAGCAGAAGAGATTTATGGCATAAACAATAACTATCCATATCTCTGCCTGCAAAAGCACAAACAATATCCTATAATAAGGTGATCAATACAACACTGCACACTTAATTTTCTTCCTGGAGGGGAAATCAACTGGCAAAGAACAACAAGTCAATCCTAGGAAGCTATAATGGAAAGATGTGACCTCCAAGACATTCAAATGCAGTAATCGCTCACATTGTGACTAAGGATGGGGGCCCAGATTGCTGCCATCAATAAACAAACAGGGACTTGCTGCCAGCAGCAAAAGATTAGGACAAGAAACAGAAATGTTCAAGAGTGACAGCAGGTAGTTACCCTTAGTGCCTTTCTGCCTAGCTGTAAGACCTATTGATTTAACTCTCTTATACTTCTTATCCTTTATTTATATAGCACACATTTTTTTTCAGGAGCCAATTAACTTGCATGATTTAAATACACTTAGGGCAAGACAACCTCAAAATAAAAATTTGCCTAATAAAGAAAAAAATTCTAAGCAACATTTGCTTCAAGTGGACCGGTCACCTACACATAAAAAGCTGCATAATGAACTTCCTTTGCAAATTAAACATAAATTACGTTTTTCATTAAAACTACCATACCGGTTATAAAGGTGTTTTAATATCTGAGCTGTCAATCAAATATCTGCCTCGCCTCTATGCCTGATCTTACCCAAGATTTTGGGGTGATTCACGATTTATCTAAATAAGCGTCCACAAAATGGCTGCCGTCTGCTTGGTGTGATTCCAAGAATGAAGAAAAAAATGTAAATAATAAATATAGTGTAAGTAAAGTTTATTTTGCGCAACTAACATGATAGAAAAGAATTTGGAACTGCTTCTTAGGGTGACAGGTCCCCTTTAATGTCTGGTTGTAACCTTTTAAACAAAGTTGCAAAAGTCTTGCTTCCCCAGCAGGTCTGTTAATCATCTGCCTTGTCTTAAATTCTTAAACACAACAGTTTTGGCCACCAGAACAGAGAATAGAAAGGGACAAACACTGCTTTCAATACCAATACATATACAAATAACTTTAAAAACATAGAAAATTTGTGATGAATGTATATTGCAAAGTTGTTTAGAATTGTGTTTTCTTTTATGAGGCAAAATTTTATATTGGGGTTGATTTGCCCTTTAAGTATAGAGAGAACTTATAAGCTTCCTGCAGATGGTTTTCTGGCTGAAACTGAACCAAATACATCACTGCTTACCACAGTGCTACATTAGATAAACCAGAGTTTCAGACGTACATAACTATGTACCTGCACTGTGGCTTAAACCAAATACCAGTTAATGCCAGAAGTGTAGTTACAGGGATGTAAATAGGAGTGTGACTGCCTTAGGTCCACCATACAGTGAGACCACCCAAAGCTGCAGAAGTATGGAGTAGAGAATAGATATGGTGTGGCAACCTTGCAAAATATGCCCAAGCATCTATTTTAGGTCAACTGAGAGGTTAAGGAATTATTTGGTGTCTCATGCTCATATAAATTGAAAAAAAAAAGTACTGTGATCAACTTCAAGTGTACTATGCTAATAAAAAAGTTTGTTGAGCATGTTGCCTTCAAGTATATAGGAGTATGCTAAGGGGGGCTTGTTCATTATACTATTCCAGTTACCTACTTAAAATGGTATTATAAAGAGCAATCGTACGGTGTGCAAAGTCACAAAAACCATTTCCAGGTTGGTAGGCAGCTTCAATTAATAGTATCTTTAAAAACGTATTTTGTCCTACAAATATCAGACATGGCAGCAAACTGGACCATTACCAGGAAATGGACAGTGTGTACTGAATTTTATGGTTCTACTCTAAATATTTTATTGGGTATAAAGCAAAGTAGTGAAGTTAATTAAGATGGGGAGAGCTTCATAACCCCAATATTTAGAACAGTGATCCCCAACCAGTAGCTCATAAGCAGCATGTTGCTCTCAATGTCCTCAAACCAAGTGCTTATTTTCGAATTCGAGGCTTGGAAGCAAGTTTTAATTGCATAAAAAACTAAGTATAGTGCCAAACAGAGCCTCCTGTAAGTTGCCAGTCCACATAGGAGCTACCAAATAACCAATTATAGTCCTTATTTGGCACCCAAAGGGTTATTTTTTCATGCTTGTGTTGCTCCCTAACTCTTTTTACATTTGAATGTGGCTCACGGGTAAAAAAAGATTGGGGGCCACTGATTTAAAATCACATTATCTATATTAGAAAATAGCAATCAGAATAAGGTTTGTAAATCTCATTAATTGCTAATCTACTTCTAATGTAGATAAAATAAAGTGATGGTGATTACATGGAGACCCATATTTGGGTCCCGATCCATAGGTTTAGTATCCCCACATTAGTTCAATAAGTAACATAGCCATTTGCTGTCCGGGTGAACATGTGATCCGTTGCTTACCTCCTCTGGCAGTTCACTGTACACAGTTTCAGAGGTAGACAACAGAAGTATTGGAGAGAAAGATGGTATATCTTGTAGGAGTGTCAAAAAGGTAGCTCTGACAGTATCGCTGACTGCGTCCCACCAATCACCAACATGGGGCATGTAAACAATGCTGGGCACCGTTCTCCGGGCTTCCCGGAACACCTGAAGAGAAAGACATGGTATTCATGCTTGGAAATCTTAGAGAAAAAAAAGAAATCTGTTCCACACCTTTTGAAACACACACACATAAAATGCATACAAGAGAAATTGCTGCAGTTCTACAGTACAATAACTGTTTAAGTCTTAAGTCTATTAATTTGACACTGGCCTAATCCAATGTCCAATTGATGAATGCACACTAGTTGTTTAGACATCTACATGGTGGGCCTAACACCCTTTTTTTTTTGCTCCACGTCAAATATCTAACCAACCTGATAAGATAACCGGTCCATCTCTGGCAAGTCATTACAAAGGCAGGCCATTATTGCACACACCTACACTGCCTGGACAGGCTAAGCAACCACCGCAGCACTGCATTATGTGTAAATATGAGTGAAGAGGCACTATACTCTGTTGCTCAAACACCCACTGAATAAGGCCATGGGCAGGTGAAATGTTTAGCTTGGATAGAATAAACGGTTATTCAGATAGTACTGAAGAATGATGTTTAACCCCGCCCCCCCAAAAAAAATGCTTCCCAAACTAGTTGACCAAATAGGGTCATTTATGGAAAGCTGAAAGCAATATAAAAAAATCTAAAAGTGCTGAGCACAACCTAGAAAGATGCAATACAGTACAATGAAATAAAACACACTACAAAGTCATTGGTGGAGTGTTTTTGGCTCTTGTTCCAACAACTTGGCTGATCAAACTGGATCAAATGGTGGTTTAATTAACGACTTAGATTGGTGGGTATATAGGGTGACCCAGGGCAAAGTATATTGTGTGTAGCCAGCATAAAAAATGTGGTCTTGCAGAAAAGTAGATGTTAAGATGTAGATCTGTTGATATTGATGTCATTCTGTAAGGCACCAGCAATAAAGGGAATAAAAAAAAAAAAACACTGTTCACTGGACTAACGTATAGGCTTACTGCATTGAACAGTGGGTCTGGGTGCTTCAACATAGGGGAGTACACCACTGGATAATCCAATGACAGGCAGGCACCAATCCGAAAATCTCAAAATGATTCTTCAACTTGAGGTTCCGGATTGGTGCCTGCCTGTCATTGGATTATCCAGCGGTAAGGCACCAGCTCCCAAACACTGTCCTTGCACTTCTGAAGAGTTACAGTGAATGCCACTGCATCCATCCTGGCTCTTCTGTTGAAGCATGTACACAATCCTATTGACATTGGGGGACCCTGGTTTTTACTGACAGACAGCTCCAGAGTTCCCCCAGCGGACTTCATTAATAGGCGCACCAAAATAATCACATGGAAATGGAAGAGCACTGGAAATGAGAAACCTCCCTCAGAAAATTTTAGCCATTCATTAACATGGATAACTGCAGCAGATGCAGAATTTTGTGGCTACACTGCAATTCAGGGGGAATGCAGTATCTTGGGCAAAAAGAAAAATATTTGGCAATTTGCACCTGTAAGAAAATGCCCCTTTTCTAACTCTGAGTTAGTCAGTTACTTGAAGGAGGCCCACATGGGACATAACTGTTCAGGGAGTTTGCAATTGATCCTTATCATTCAGCTCAGATTCAAAAGCAACAGTTATGCAGAAACATTTTTTATTTTGCACGGCCTATTTATCCAGTTTTTATTTTTACACTGAACTGTTCATTTAACAAAACAGAGAGGTACCCCATCCCATAAGATAACACCAGAGGAAAAGGTCCCTCTGGAGCCTATGTGGAAAATATATCCCAGACTATAAAACCAAATAATCCAGTGAACACATTAAGGATTTGTTGCAGGACTCCTACAGAAGTCCTACGAATGGGCCTGTGTGCTCATTCAGTTAGCCAATAAAAGGTATCACCAAACTTTACATTTTCAGTGGCTAACACGGTACAACACCTTAAAACTATTGTAGGACTCCTGTGAGTTATATTTAAAAAAGCTGTGTAACTAGAGTGAACGACAAACAAATTATAATAAAGATGGTACAGGTATGGGATCTGTTATTTGGAAACCAGGAAGCTCCAAATTACGGAAAGTTCATCTCCCATAGACTCCATTATAATCAAATAAGCCAAATTTTTAAAAATTATTTAATTTTTCCCTGTAATAATAAAACAGTAGCTTGTACTTGATCTAAAATAAGATATAATTAATCCTTATTGGAAGCAATAACCGCTTATTTGTTTTATTTAATATTTACATGATTTTCTAGTAGACTTAAGGTATGAAGATCCAATTATGGAAAGTTAAATTATCCGGAAAACCCAAGGTCCCGAACATTCTGGGTAACAGGTCCCATACCTGTATTATGAAACCCATTCAATTCTCCCCCTTTTGTTGCCGGCAGAGGCGGAGTCGTTCGCCCCCCCATCTCCGTGTCACGCACCTCGGTGTCGCTCGCATGCGCAGCATCAGCACTTGCAAGTAGGGATGCACCGAATCCACTTTTTTGGATTAGGCCGAACCCCCGAATCCTTCACGAAGGATTCGGCCGAATACCGAACCAAATCCTAATTTGCATATGCAAATTAGGGGTGGGAAGGGGAAACATTTTTTACTTCCTTGTTTTCTGACAAAAAGTCACGCAATTTCCCTCCCTGCCCCTAATTTGCATATGCAAATTAGGATTCGGTTCGGCCAGGCAGAAGGATTCGGCCGAATCCGAATCCTGCTGAAAAAGGCCGAATCCTGGTCGAATCCCGAACCGAATCCTGGATTCGGTGCATCTCTACTTGCATGCCTGTCCGTGGCATCAGCGCTCGCATGAAAAACTTTGCGCAAACGGAAGCAGCATTCTCTGGCTGCACTTCAGCATCTGAAGGGATAAATAGCGGTGTGCACCAACTGCCCCAGTCGGACAGGCAGGAGACGGTGCTGGTTTCTATTTCCGGGCGGGGAATAGTGCCAGGTCTGGTCTAGAAGTAGGCAGAAAAGGTACCTTCCCACTGGCCCCCAATCGTTGCGCCCTAGGCATCTGCCTCTTCTGCCTACCCCTAGTTCTGGCCCTGGTTGCTGGAGTCCCAGACATATCATCTGATGGTCTCCCAGAGAGTAATTAAGACAGGCTGTGACTCACATGTGTAGATACAATAGATCTTGACTTTGCAAGTCAATTTCTTCCATCACTAAATATGTACAGTCTGCCCTCCATAGCTGGCTGCTTTAATTAGACTAGCGAGTGCTGTGCAGGGCATGAGC
The DNA here is from genome assembly GCA_038501925.1 of Xenopus petersii. Classification (NCBI taxonomy): domain Eukaryota; kingdom Metazoa; phylum Chordata; class Amphibia; order Anura; family Pipidae; genus Xenopus; species Xenopus petersii. The sequence continues at coordinate 10,519,235 of CM076681.1, read as the reverse complement.
AAGAAGCTGCTGCCTCTATTTGTATCACCAGGTTTGGGCTCTGCAAGATTGTTTATTGAACAGCAAAGCAAAGGGCAATTAGTGTCTTCAAATTGCAGTCCCCTTTCTACTCAATGCCTAAATTGTGCTGGACATAAAGATCCCCAAAATTGATTTCCCATTGACTCTCTTTAAAATCTGCAGGGAAGGAAGGAATGGTTTACTTAACAGTGAAACTGATAGCACTCTAATTGCACTGAAAACCTTCAATAGTTTTCAAAGTGATTTTCCTTTCTACACACACTTAAAAGATATACACAGTTCCTACAATATATATTGCTTTCATTATTCCGACTTTAGAGACAGTAAACTAAACTTAAAATATACAATATTCTAAATACACGAAAGGGCAGATTGATTGAATTGAAAATTCCGATTTTCTAAGTTTTTGTACGGTCAAAACTGTCAAATTCAACTAGGGAATTATCAAAACTCGGTTTGAGTTTTTTTTAAACAATTTGAATGAGATTCATCATACTCTGGCCCTTTAAGAATTTGAATTAGACTATTTGCCGCCTAAAACCTGTAGAATTCTTGTAAAAGTCAATGGGAGAGGTCCAGTGACAAATTTGGAGATGTTTGCAGCATTCCTGACAGAGTTTTGTTCTAGAGAAAAAAACAAAACTTGAATCGATTTTGGTAGAATTCGAATCAAATTTGATTCAAGTTTTTCGGGTCGGTAAAATTAGTTTTAAATATTCAAGAAAAAAAAAAATGCTCATGAATTCGAAATTCAACCCTTGATAAATCTGCCTACCCATGTATTTATTGTTCTCTTCTCAGTTCTGATATTCTCTTTGTAGTCAGGTCTTCTTTGTACAATGATAGCCTTGCTTCTGGAAATGGTAAGAGGCAGAACAGATATGGGATCCGTTATCCAGAAAGGATAACTCCATTTTATCCAAATAATCAAAATGATTTCCCTTTTCCCAATAATAATAATAATAAATAATTATACAGAACCATGTACTGATCCCAACTAAGATATAATTAATCATTAATGCAGGCAAAACAATCTAATTGGGTTTATTTAATGTTTACATGTTTTTCTAGTACACAATGTATGAAGAGCCAAATTATTTAAAGATCCGTTATCTGGAAAACCCCAGGTTCCGAGCATTCTGGGTAACAGGTTCTATACCTTTACTTTATAGCCGCCATTAACAGTGTTCTCGAAAAAAAGGATTATACTGCTACGATCTTAGAACCCCAATTGTTTAATGGTTACTGTAGAGCTGAAGAAGAATAAAAACATCTATTGATTTGTGAGGTTCTCTGACATCATGCATTGGTTTGGTTATGTATATCCTATTTGTTTGTATTGTCCCCCCCCATCCACTGTACAGTACTGTCAAATAACTTTATCCATAGAAAACCTCATTATGCTCTTTAACAATCACATCTAAAGAAATGACCTAGATTTTTTGCAGGATTACATTTTTCTGTGGCTGAAAATGAAATTAATTCATGCAAATTTTAAAAAAAAAAAAAAACTAATAAAACAAATAGTTACAACAATCTGTGAAAAATTAACATTTTATTCACTGTTCATATTATAGTTCAACCTTAAAAAAATATTGATCTTTTTTAATGGCCCTAGTTCAGAATCTTGCACATCCACCAATCCAGGCAACACTGAAAGATGGAAGGAAGGAAGTGACCGAGAGTTGCAGGTGAACATATAAAGGTTTATAAATCTTTAGAATGCATTCTTCAGACCAAGGTCAATTTCAAAATCTGCATCATCGGAACACAAGATTGGACTTAACCACATACACAAAAAACATTATTTTAGGTGTCAAACTGAAAGCGAGTTTTGCAGTAGAAAAAAAAAAGATGAAATGGAAAGATGCGCATGGGAAGTATTAAAAGGGGTCTTCAAATATGAATTGCTGTATCCCTCAAATAAACCAAAGTTTATCGAGGGGGAGAAAAAGTTTTATATAGTGTACTATTAATAAAATGAAATTCGGATCTCACTCTTAGTGATTGTTTATAACTTTATAACAGCAGTGCATTTGTTCACCACTTTTTACTTTCTCCGTGAGAAGTTATTTAACAAAACAATCCGTGATTGAATATAATATAGTGAATAAAGTACCCCCTCTTGTAAAATATAAGGATATTATAAGTTACCGAGGAGTTTCATGACCATATAAAAACACGAGGCTGAAGGGCGAGTGTTTTTACACAGATCATGAAACTCCGAGGTAACTTCTAATATCCTCATATTTTGCACCTGGGGGTACTTTATTTATTATAATACACAAGTTTCAGTGAGTCATGTGACAGAAATGACATCAGAACTCACCATTTATAAGGATATAATTTACAGGATATTCATGGCTTTTGTGTATTATACACTTTTAGAACCATGGAATCATAAAATCCCCACCAATCACATAAGCTCTATGAGATTAAGGTGCTGTGTGCAGTGATTCCCACAGTGGGAGCGCATAACTAGGGAGGTGGTGGTATAGCAACCGACCTCTAGAGTCCTAGTGCCCCCAGTGGTATATTATACTCACTAGACGTGAGACAAAGAAGGCGTTGGTTAAAATCTAATTCTTCCTGTTCGGAGGCTTCTTCTTAAAGGAACAGTAACACCAAAAAATTAAAATGCTTTAAAGTAATGAAAATATCATGTACTGTTGCCCTGCACTGGTAAAACTGATGTGTTTGCTTCAGAAACTCTACTATAGTTCATATAAACAAGCTGCTGTGGAGCAATGGTGGAAATTGAAAAACGGCTATATGGCACAGGTTAACTAATGTATAACAGATAACACCATTAGACAGACAGAGCTTATCTGCTATCTGATGTGTAACCTGAGCCTTTTCTCCTTTGAATGGCTGCCCCCATGGCTACACAGCAGCTAATTTATATAAACAATAGTAGTGTTTCTTAAGCAAACACAGCAGTTTTACCAGTGCAGGGCAACACTAAATTATATTTTCATTACTTTAAAATACTTTTATTTTTTGACGTTACTGTTCCTTTAATCCTCTTAATGTGGAGAGATAAATGGACAAGTGTGGAAGCGTTTCACAAGAAATAATTAAAATCACACTCACAAACATCCGTTGTCAAACCGCATTGAAAAAAGTGTCCTGTGCATTCCGTATTGCGCTTTCGGTTCCTCTGCGTCCCTTAGAGTCCAATGCGCTTATCGGTTGACACGCTTTCACAAATTCAGAGCCTCGCTGACGCGTTTCGCCAAACTGGCTTCCTCTCAGACGACAACGACCCCTCCTGCTCCTCACAATTGTGGAGGATAAATAAGTGACGAGCAGGAGCGGACGTCATTGCTCTGAGAGGAAGCCAGTTAAAAAAATAAATAAATAAAAAACACACAAATTCAAAATTCGACCCTTGTCGAATTTGTGTGCCTCCCCATATTTAGGGTTGTTTGCCTTTAACCAATTGGCTTCAGTATCAATGCAAAACAGGACAATGACTGGGCTAATGTTTTATATAGTAATCCCAGCAGCAAATACCATTAGCCATAACGAGAACACCATAATAATCGTTCATCATGTGAAATAAAGATACACGGAATATATATATCTATATATATTATTTATTTTATTTTTTTTGTTCAAATAATTTTTGTAAGCGGTGGTGTGACAAAATGATTGAAGTGATGCAGAAAAATAAAAAAAAAAAAAAATAAAAAAAAAGTATAAAATTAAATGGAGAAACGGTTGTAAAGAGAGTGCTGGTTCCTTCATATGAATTGGAAGGATACTCACCTAATGGGAGTCTTGGATTGGTGGATGTACAAGGTGTAGCAGTTAACACAAATACTGTTACAAAGAAAAAGAAAGACAGTATGGCACATTACTGAACCAATCTATTCACTAAGTCTCTTGTAGGCTGAGCAGCAGTCTCCTATGGGTGAATATAAAGCAAGCTCTGTCTGTAGATCAGCCACACACATAACAATAGATACAGATAAATACAGCCAAAGCTCACATGAAAAACATGGTTGGCCTTCAAGTAAGTCCAATTTAACTCTATAGTTGTATCAATATACTGATGTTTGGGGTCAAGTTCAGAGGATATTACTTCTGTCTAAAAGCGGTTGCTGAAGCATTTTGGTTGAGCTTAAAGGAGAACTAACCCCTTAAAATGAATATGGCTAAAAATGCCATATTTTATATAGTGAACTTATTGCACGAGGCTAAAGTTTCAGCTTGTCAATAGCAGCAATGATCCAGGACTTCAAACTTGTCACAGGGGGTCACCATCTTGGAAAGTGTGTGACACTCACATGCTCAGTGGGCTCTGATTGGCTGTTGAGAAGCTAAGCTTAGGGCTCGTCACTAATTATCCAGCAGAAAATGAGCTTCCCTGGCTGTAATATAAGCTGATGCTACAGGTTTGCTGATTATTAAATTCTGATGCTAACTGCACTGGTTTCTGTGCGGTCATGTAGTAATTATCTGAATTAATTAGGGATGCACCAAATCCACTATTTTGGATTCGGCCAAACCCCCAAATCCTTCACGAAGGATTCGGCCGAATACAGAACCGAATCCTAATTTGCATATGCAAATTAGGGTTGGGAAGGGGAAAACATTTTTACTTCCTTGTTTTGTGACAAAAAGTCACATGATTTCCCCCTCCACCCCTAATTTGCATATGCGAATTAGGATTCAGTTCGGCCAGACAGAAGGATTCGGCCGAATCCTTCTGAAAAAGGCCGAATCCCGAACCGAATCCTGGATTCGGTGCATCCCTAATATTAATTACTAATCAGCCTTATATTGTGACATTTCAATTCTATGTGTACTGTATATTGTGAGTGGGTCCCTAAGCTCAGTAAGTGACAGCAGCACAGAGCATGTGCAGTGAATCAGCAGAAAAGAAGATGGGGAGCTACTGGGGCATCTTTGGAGACACAGATCTTTACTGCTAAAGGGCGGTGGTTGCCTTGGGATGGTACAGAAGCCCAAATGTACAACATTTCTACCCTACTTCTTTAGTTAGGCTTTACTTCTCCTTTATTGAAAACCTGTATTCCAATTGCTCTGGTTAGATATTTTTTCTAGAGCGGCTATCCCAAAAAAAGTTATATGACAGAAGAACATGAACGCACGGATAGAACAAGAATCGATACAGTTGCTTTCTGCACGTTACCATAAAGTACTGTTTTTCCTTATAAACGGGTTACATGATGCAACGGCTTGTTAGCAACGCCCTAAAGCTATCGTTTTATTAGAGAACAAATCTGGAGTTTCAACAAATAATTGGTTCTGAATTAATAGACGTCCATAAACTTGCATTTATTAAAAACCTAAGAACTTTGGAGGCTTTTAATTAGGATGTGAGAACAGCAAGTCATTTTTTCCTCCTCACAGCTCACATGCAGAGAGGTTACATCACACAAGCATTTGTTATAATGATGGCAATAATAGACACTCAGGTTCCTGTAGCCAATGGAAATGTTCTATTGCCAGTGTGGCTGCCTAATAATGTTCCACTGCTATTCAGTTAATGAATTCCTACAGACAGACAGACAGACATCAAGAGCTGTCACATTGCTCTGAAAGAACAGGAAAGGGGATGAAAAAGCAAAAATCAGTGCCCCCAACTTGGAAAGGATATTTGAAAGTACAAAGGACATATTATATATAATGAGTGTATGATATATGACATATTTAAAACATGCAGAAAACGGAGTTGTACTTCAAAGCAGCAACAGCTGAAGGCTGTCTAATTCTGATTTTTACAATTTCCCCAGCCCCCCCTCCACCTGCAGAAGTGGAAACCAGCCTTTTGTGCTTTGCAAGGGCTGCCACGACAGTTAAAGACTTGACAATAAACAGACCACATTTATTATTTAATGCACATGTTGTTGACTGGTTTATTTTTTTTCAGTAAGTGGGGTGAAACTCAGCATTAAATGAATGTGGTGGGAAGGTACAGTACAGAATGTGGTACAGTAGGTACCCCCTACTGTAAATAAGGACATTAGAAGTCACTGAGGGGTTCTATGACCATATAAAGGCACAAGGCTGCAGGCTGAGTTATACAGGGAACTCTGAGTATCACTCATGTATTATAAGGGATCATGTACCCCCTACTGTAAATGATAAGGATATTGGAAGTCACTGAGGGGTTCTGTGACCATATAAAGGCACAAGGCTGCAGGCTGAGTTATACAGGGAACTCTGAGCTTCACTCATGTATTATAAGGGATAATGTACCCCCTACTGTAAATGATAAGGATATTAGAAGTCACTGAGGGGTTGTTCTGTGACCATATAAAGGCACAAGGCTGCAGGCTGAGTTATACAGGGAACTCTGAGTATCACTCATGTATTATAAGGGATAATGTACCCCCTACAATAAATAATAAGGATATTAGAAGTCACTGAGGGGTTCTGTGACCATATAAAGGCACAAGGCTGCAGGCTGAGTTATACAGGGAACTCTGAGCTTCACTCATGTATTATAAGGGATAATGTACCCCCTACTGTAAATGATAAGGATATTAGAAGTCACTGAGGGGTTGTTCTGTGACCATATAAAGGCACAAGGCTGCAGGCTGAGTTATACAGGGAACTCTGAGTATCACTCATGTATTATAAGGGATAATGCACCCCCTACTGTAAATGATAAGGATATTAGAAGTCACTGAGGGGTTGTTCTGTGACCATATAAAGGCACAAGGCTGCAGGCTGAGTTATACAGGGAACTCTGAGTATCACTCATGTATTATAAGGGATAATGTACCCCCTACTATAAATAATAAGGATATTAGAAGTCACTGAGGGGTTCTGTGACCATATAAAGGCACAAGGCTGCAGGCTGAGTTATACAGGGAACTCTGAGCTTCACTCATGTATTATAAGGGATAATGTACCCCCTACTGTAAATGATAAGGATATTAGAAGTCACTGAGGGGTTGTTCTGTGACCATATAAAGGCACAAGGCTGCAGGCTGAATTATATAGGGAACTCTGAGTATCACTCATGTATTATAAGGGATAATGTATCCCCTACTATAAATGATAAGGATATTAGAATCTTCACTGAAATTTAAGGAAGCATAAGCACATGGCTGAATACTTACATGTTTTGAAGTGCTATCACTCACTTATTAAATTAGATTATGAACTGTGTAATGTAAAATATAAATGAAACAACGTAATCATTTTAACCTGCTGTATAAAAATATATATATATATATATATATATATATATATATATATATATATATATATATATATAAAGATATATAAAGTAACAAAATTCAGAATGAGCTGCATAGGACATTGAAGTTCAAGGTAACTAAATATTTTATTATTCTTCGCCAAGATTTAAAGTGTTTTTCATTGAATGTTTCCAATAAAATATATTGTTTTAACAGCCACAGAAGTTCCATGAGTTTTGACCTGCTCAAATTCCACAACAGGTCATGCAACCTGTGAGATAAGAATTGTTCAAAAGCATTTATCTTAAGCCTATTTATGGCTTGAGTATTATAAAAGCATACATAACGTACTATATTAACACTGGGAAAGAGCATGGTTTAAAATACAAACACAACAATAGTAACAAATTATGAACCCACGGGCAAGCATTTATAAATAAGTTCACAAATTTTAGGTTTTCATATTTCTGGGCAAAGTGTTCTGCAGATGTTGGTCAAACTCTTTAATATCAGTTTACATATTAAATCATTAAAGGCGTTCACCTTCCATACCGTTTTTTTCAGTTCAGTAGATTGTTCACCATACACAAAGGGGCAGATTTACTATGGGTCAAATATCGAGGGTTAATTAACCCTCGATATTCGACTAGGAATTGAAATCCTTCGAATTCGAATTTGAAGGATTTAGCGCAGGAAATTCGATTATTCATTCGATCGATCGATTAAATCCTTCAAATCGAACGATTCGAAGGATTTTAATCCAACGATCGAATGAATATCCTTCGATCAAAAAAACTTGGGCAAACCTATGGGGACCTTCCCCATAGGCTAACGTGTTCTGTAGCTTTTATCTGCCGAACTAGGGGGTTGAAGTTTTTTTAAAGAGACAGTACTTCGACTATCGAATGGTCGAATAGTCGAACGATTTTTAGTTCGAATCGTTCGATAGTCGTAGTCGAAGGTCGAAGTAGCCCATTCGATGGTCGAAGTAGCCCAAAAAAAACTTCGAAATTCGAAGTTTTTTAAATTCGAACCCTTCACTCGAATTTAGTAAATCTGCCCCCAAGTCTTTACTTTTATTTTTTAAGCGTTTTCCCAAAAATCTGTTGTCTCAGTCTGGCAGCTCAGTGATCCAGGAGCATCTGAACTCTTACAATTTGCTCCATTTAGTTGATACAATTAGTTGATACATTTCTCAGCAGTATCTGTGGAATATTACCAACTACTGTATCAATTCTAACAGCTGCCTGTAATGAAAATGGGATTGTGCTCAGCAGGGACAAAGATAACAAATGTATCAACTAAAAATATAAATTTACAACAGTTAAAAAGAAGGAAAGCTACAGAGGTTGTGTATTACTAATAGATTACCAAGAGTGCAAGCTATAACACTATTTATTCTGCAGCTCTAGAAGCGCTCTGATTGTTTAGGATAGCAGCTGCCATATTAGCTTGAAATGACCATTTCCTGCCTGAGTCTCTCCCTGCTTTCTCATAGCTCTGGGCTCAGATTACAGCAAGGAGGGGGGAAAGGGGAGCAAACTGAGCATGCCCAAGCCCTGGAGATTTAAGATGAAAACCGGAAGTCTTATACAGAAGCCCACGAGTACACAATAGAAGGAAAGAAATGTGGTGTTTCTTTTGACAGAGGACTTCACAGCAGCATTACTTTGAGGGTTTACTGGTGTATTTATATAGACTTTTCTGATAAAGCTTACTTACTTTTAGCATTTTATTTTCCTTTAAAGAGTCGTCGACCCCCCCAGCTGTTTAGAAGGTGAAAAATTAAACTTTATACTTCAATATTAGAAAAACTGTGACAAATAGCTGATTGTTCACTAGAAAAAGTCTAGTGAACAATCTGAAACCAACTGAACTGCAAAAAGTGTTTGAAGGTGAACAACCCAACTGCTGCTGCTCTCCAGCCCCTAAGCATCTCCTAGCAGCTTTTCATTTTCACATTTCAGTGAATTGTTCACATTTCCAGTAATTGTGAGAAAATCCCTGTACGCACAAATGGACAGACTTAAGCAGTAAATAGAGAGGTCTCGTGTTTTAAGCAAAATACAATATAAGAGAATTTGTATCTCACACCAGTAGACAATTTTATTATGACTTTACAAGTCTAGGTAGAAGTGGACAGTGTCAGTAGAGGAGTATTATGACACTTACCTGGGCACAGAACAAAAAAATCCAGCAGCACACTTGAATTGATACAATAATCCGTAGTGTTTATTAGCCCATATATGAACAAACAAAAGGGCGACGTTTCGGGCCCTACTGGACCCTTTATCAAGAGGCTTGATAAAGGGTCCAGTAGGGCCCGAAACGTAAAGTGTACCCAAAAAGCAGGCGAGGGTCTTCCAGTTCAGCAGAGACCCATACGGGTTTAATGAAGGTAAAGCACTCCTAATTACTATTACTTACCTGGGCACAGGACTCCTCAGGAGTTTTAGCACTGACAGAATAAAGTGTCGGTAGATCCAATCTGTGCACAGAAAATTTTTCGAGAGTGTGCAGCACAGCTGGGGCAAGGTGCGAGGTTTGACCTGAGCCAGGCTCTCCAGACAGCAGAAGCCTGGGCCGATAGGAAGTCGGCTGGTAACAAGCTGACCTGTAAGTGAAAAGTTAACGGTGTATGAAAGAAATACAAACTGTATGCAATACTCCTGTAATGGCAATCCTTTGTATGATGTTGGGTTGATGGGTCAGACAGCACAATGCTATGTGTATGTAGGAGGCCATATGATAATGGGTTGAGTGCAGAGGACTCTTGTTTTTGACTATATGTATTTTGTGGCCACAGCCTCAGTGCACCCCTGCCTAATGGTTTTAAAAAATAGTGGTGAGCACAACTTTCCCTTGTTTGTTATAGTTATACAGGAGCAGTGACCAGCTCCATGTTGTAGCCCCCACCCTTCCCAGCTATAGTCAGGTGATCCCACTGGTGTCTAATAAAAGGGCAGCCAAGTATGGAGGTTTACTTTGAAAGCAGCAAGTACGTTGCAGGTAAAACCTAGTCCCTTTGTAAAATGTATAATGAAGCAATAGAATTCTTAATGAATCAGATAAAATTGAGCGTAGGACTGGCCAGATATGGGATGACTTTGACGTAGTTGGCCAGCTTAAATATATTGCAATATATGGACAAACAATCCCTTTTTTGTTTAAAGGGTAAGGCATTTTTTAGTAGCAGTAGCACAAAATGTCTCTGTCTTAAATATATTGATAATGTTGGTTGAGTGCAGAGGACTCTTGTATTGGACTATATGCATTTTGTGGTCACAGCCTCATTGCACCCCCGCCTAATGGTTTTAAAAAATAGTGGTGAGCACAACTTTTCCCTTGTAATGAGACAGTCATCTTATCTTTAAAAAGAACTCACATGGTAAAGTGGAGAAAGGGCTTGTGGAGAGCAGCTGGCTGTTTCTTTGGTGATCCTGAGGCACAACTCACATCAAATATTGATAAAGTGTTCTCATCTTCACAATCATCTAGGAGGAGGCTTGCAGCAACTGAACAGGACACAAGAAGAAATCAGATTTACATCTTTCATATAGGAATGAATATAAATAGCAGATTTTTATATGGTAATGTCATGATCATTAAAGAGCCTCAAACATTCATGAATTGTGCATCTCTGGAAAGCTATAAAGACATATCCTTTTTTCTTAGCAGAGTTACTACTGAAAGAGGTTATTGTTATCAGCTTGTAACCCACCAATTCCCTTACCATTTTCTTAAGACACACTCAAATGAACACTAAATTCAGAAGTATCAATTTAAATTTTAAAGGGGAAATATCGCGAAAATTTGAATTTAATTAAAGCTTCCTCATACCGAAGTAAGAAACGTTCTAAATACAATTAAAAATTCTGCATTGTGTCTGAAATAATCAAGTTTATATTCACTATTCCTCTGTTTCTCTTCATTCTTTCTTCATGCAGCAGTTGGGTATATATCTTATAGGGGAAATTCCTTTCCTAGCAGATGTATTAGCGCTCACTCAAATAACGGATTCCAGTACAAACAAAATAACTGCCTTTTGCACAAATTCTGCATGTAGAGAGACATGGATCTTTCATCAGACGCCCAACTTGTGAATGAAGACAGAATGAGAAGAAACAGACTCTGAAAGAGGAATACTTAAGATAAACTTGATTATTTCAGAAACAGTGCAGAATTTGAAATTGAGTGTATTTAGAAAGTTTCGTATTTCAGTATGCTAAAGCGAATATCTAGTTTTAATTTTTGCGATAGTTCCCCTTTAAAGGACCAGAAGCATCAAAAATAATTTGAATTAACATACTATTTATTTCTCTCTTCTACACGCAAACATCTTTTATTTGAAGCATAAGCCCTAGTACTTGGGACCTGACAGGCTGTTGCAAGTAGACGGAATGGTAGGTATTTCTCAGCCAGCAAATACCTGGTGTTCTGATTTTGTACTACATTCTCTAATACATCCCCACTGTCCTTCACCTGTTAATATATTACATTTTTAAATCTGATATGGGGCTAGACATATTGTCAGTTTCCTAGGTGACCCCAGTCATGCAACTTGTGCACGAATAAACTTCAGTCACTCTTTATTGCAAGTTGGAGTGATATCAACCTCCCCCCCCCCACCAACCAAGCAGCCTAACAACAGAACAATGGGAAGGTAACCAGATAGCAGATTCCTAACAAAAGGTAACAGCTGCCTGGTAGATATAAGAACAACACTCAATAGTAAAAGCCAAGTCCCACTGAGACTGATTCTGTTACAATAAGTAGGAGAGATAACAATTCTTCCAGAAAGTAGTTCCATCCTAAAGTGCAGGCACAAGTCGTATGACTGGGGGCAGCTGGGAAACCGACAATATGTCTAGCCCCATGTCACATTTCAAAATTGCAAAATTGACTATAAATAAATCTGTTTCCCTTTTGAGAATTGGATTTCAGTGCAGAAGTCTGCTGGAGCAGCACTATTAACTGATGCGTTTTGTAAACATGACAGGGGCCTTATTGGAGAGTGTGGGTGGTGTGATTCATAAGGGTGGAGGGAGCCTCCTGGCCTATTGTGAATCACTATACAGTATATATGGACCTAGCATGAATACATCATTTATTTATATATATAGCGCCGACAAGTTATGCAGTGCTTACATAAAATTGCAATGGGTTCCAACGCCGAAAAACCTACCATCATTCTTGTTGTTTTGGCTGAACTCTGCATGTGGGAACACTTTGTGCAAGACACGCATTATGTTGGAAAATGTCCTTTCCAAAAGTGGCCTAATAACCGGAGACAGGGCATGCCCAGGAGACATGACAGCACGCTGAGAAGCAGGCACAATGTTTTTCATTGCATGGTAAAAATCGCGGGCACCAAGAACAACCGAAGAAATGTCCAGTTGTAGCTTTTGGCTGCTGGCATAAATCTGTGGGTAGCGCCGGCGAAGGGCAATCAAGGCAGCCTCAGTGCAAAGTGCTTTAATGTCGGCTCCACAATAGCCTGGGGAAGGAACAGAAATAAAAGCGATTACAATTGGCACAAAACAACATACAATGCAAGTTCTTCCATGTACTGGTGTGCATGAAAGAGGAGCTTTTTAATTTTATTTAATAAATTTAATAAAACATCTATTTAGCACTAGCAAATCAGCATCAATTTGGAATTATTGGCAGTCAGAGACTGCAACTAGTTCGGCACCAGCACTTTATAATTTTGTTAATTCATTGGTAGATATGTTTAATATTCTTTTTTAACCAACGGAATCTTTAAGGGTACTTAATTAAATCACTCCTTGTGGCAGTAGTTAACAGGTGAATAACAGGTATACCAAGATAAGACTAGTTTTAATGACAGGCAGTCATATATATTATGTATCATCTATTGTGTAATATGTTTAACTGTGTTTTTACCCAGGGTTGGCTTGAAGGGCAGTACCGGAGTTCAAGTTTGACTTTTAATATGTTTTATCTGGATATAATGGAAATGACTTTGTTAAACATGGTGGACACTGTTGCGGAACTTCACCTCCCTCCCTTTTGGATGAACTATTCACTTTGTAGCTGTTGGGAATTCGTTTGACAATGACTATTACCCGCTTAGCAGGATTTGGAGACACAGCTGCGATTAATTGAAGCCGAGGAGTTGGAGGTGGTTACATTTATTGGTGCAGTTATTTATGCTCACTTTTAAATGTATAACTTACACCTGAAAAAGGGTTCTACACCCGAAACATGTTGTGTGAATAAAAGCATTTTGCAGTAAATTGCTGCTTGGGATTGGTCCTTCCTTAAGAAAGTTGTAGTTGCACTATTAGGGTCAGGGCACATGCTCAGATTTGGGGAGATTAGTCGCCTGGCGACAAATCTTCTTCTACGAATTTCCTCAAACTGCCACCTGTCGGCTGGAATGTAAAGCGCCAGCGGGATGGCACTCTGACTGCTTCGTTTCCGAAGTCGCCCAAAGTTCGGTGAGGTTAGTCACCCCAAAGAGAGGGGGTTTGTCGCTGGGCAACTAATCGCCCCAAATCTGAGCATGTGCCCTGACCCCAATAGTGCAACTACAACATTTTTAAGGAAGGACCTATGATGTCTCCGATTCTGAGCGTGTGCTCTGATCCTTAACGTCTGGACGGGACGTGGAAGAAAAGACAATCGTAAAGGTATAGTTGCATATGGGCAAAGTTTTGTCTAATTGTGGGGATATTTTTCGTCCACGGTAATGCAAATTTAAAGGTGTAAGATAAGGCATCTGATTACAGACCTGTCTTTGCTGGGGAACGAAGACTTTTGCAACATTGTTTAAAAACAAAGAACTTGAAAATTTTCAGTGTTTTTTTAAATACATGTATATTGGAAAGTTGCTTAGAATTATGTTTTCTTTTATTAGGTATATTTTTATTTTGGGGTTGACTTTCCCTTTAAACGAACTCCATGAAACCATGTCTGTAGAGCGTAGGGCAGGCTAGAAAGCCAATAAATTCAACTGAACCACAAGCAGCTTGCAAACTACTGCTGAAAAGCTCAGAGATACATACTTTGTCCTGGAAACCTGGTTTGGAACACAAAGTTTGTTTTCTGTAAGTTAATTTAGTGGTCACCTAGTGCAGTTTTATTTTCTGATGGGTTTCAACCTGTGCAGAGTTAATTCATGGACATTATTAGGAAAAAGCATGGCAGCAGATTTTGCACTGGGCCTTTGGTGCGGTTTTTGTTTCCTCCCCTGAAGACGTTATTGCATCAGCTTGGACGCAGTCGAGCTCTCGGAATGTTCATTTCAAACCCTACTTTGCTTTCCTATGTAACCAGAACGGATCATTTGGGAGAATAAGAGAGACGACGATGTTTTCCACATGTCTCTAATTGGTCAGGCTCGCTGTTCTCCATATGATGGACTGCTTTTAATTAACAACTATTCAAAGCTTCCAACACATTTTCTTTATGTAACATCTAGGAAACAAATTTGAAGAAAAAAAAAAAAAAAGTACATAAAGGTCGCTGCCTCGCCACTTCTTTAAACCTGTATTATGTTCATTCCCCGAGAGCCAGACTTTTGGGTGGGTCAGGGTCCGAGGTTAAGCAGATAAGAATGGTAACCATGTTTACAGCCAATTCTTTCACTGGTAGCCATGTTTTGAGCCAATTCTTTCACTGGTAGCCATGCTTACAGCCCATTCTTTCACTGGTAGCCATGTTTTGAGCCAATTCTTTCACTGGTAGCCATGTTTTGAGCCAATTCTTTCATTGGTAGCCATGTTTACAGCCAATTCTTTCACTGGTAGCCATGTTTACAGCCAATTCTTACACTGGTAGCCATGTTTTGAGCCAATTCTTTCACTGGTGGCCATGTTTTGAGCCAATTCTTTCACTGGTGGCCATGTTTACAGCCAATTATTTCACTGGTAGCCATGTTTACAGCCAATTCTTTCACTGGTAGCCATGTTTACAGCCAATTCTTTCACTGGTAGCCATGTTTTGAGCCAATTCTTTCACTGGTGGCCATGTTTTGAGCCAATTCTTTCACTGGTGGCCATGTTTACAGCCAATTATTTCACTGGTAGCCATGTTTACAGCCAATTCTTTCACTGGTAGCCATGTTTACAGTCAAATCTTTCAATGATAGCCATGTTTACAGCCAATTCTTTCACTGGTAGCCATGTTTACAGCCAATTCTTTCAGTTGTGTTGAACAGAAGTAGATTTTGAGATATGTATTGCTCTATTCCAGCATAACTCATTGTAACAAGTATTTGCCATCACGTAATATCATTTAGGCGGCAAAGTCAAATGTTTGTGAAAAAAGGGAAAACTACATTTAGGAGCAGATTTATCAAGAGTTGAATTGAAAATTAGAATTTGAGTTTTTTTATGGTCAAATTTGACTAGGAAGTTATTCAAATTCGATTGAGTTTATAAAAAAAAAATTGAATTTCTAGATTTATCATATTCTGACCCTTTAAGAATTTGAAGTCAACTATTCGCCCACCTAAAACCTGCCGAATTGCTGTTTAAGTCAATGGGAGATGTCCAGGGATCAATTCTGAGTTGTTTGCAGCCTTCCCGACAGAGTTTTTTCAGAGAAAAAAAACGCAAATAGAGTTTTTAAAAGTCGAATCTAATTCGATTAGAGTTTTTGGGTCGATCCTATTCACCAGAGTTTAAAAAAAATTGATTTTAATAATAAATTGGTCGAATATAGAGTTCATGGGAGTTTTTAAAAACTCACATGAATTCGAAATTCGACCTTTGTTAAATGGGCCTCCTGGTGTGCATTCGGAGACAATTTTAAGATGAATTCTTTGCAATGTGTGGATTATTTCCCTTTCTATTTAACACCTCTTTAAAGGGGTTGTTAGCCTTTGAGTTAACTTTAAGTATGATGCACTCTCATCAATTTTATATTCACTTATTTTTAAGGTTTACTTCTCCTTTAATATCTGCTTTAAATGTGAGCATTCCCTTTAAACAATTTGATGGAAACATTTTTTTTTCAGATCAACATTTTAGCCACACAGCAGTAAATGTGGCTCTGCGTCTGACGGGGACAAGCCAATGGCTACGGAAATCAACTGCAGATTCTGAGTAAGCAGCACTTTAAGCAATTCTGCCACGCAGGAATTATTTAATGGAAAATTCAAACCAGGTGAAGATTATTATTATTTGTGGGGGAGAAAAAAAATTCTATAAGCCCGTTCAGCCAAGGACTGCTGCTTTGAAGGTCAGTTTGTAGAGCCAAGCACAAGGAAGCTCTGCGTAATCTCTGCAGCCTGCAAGTGTAATGCACCGGGAGACAATAACTGAAGTAATATTAGTTTAACGCATACTGAGATTTCTTAGCATTTGGGGGAACACGTGGCCAATGGAGAAAATATAACAATGTCTAAGCAGGATAGTTTTGACCTTAAACTCAGCAAGACACATAATCCTCACTAATGAATCCGTTTTGAATATACAGTGAAACCTTTTTTTCAAATAGCCTGTTTTCCTGCATTTTACATTTATTTTTGGTCCCACCAATTTATAATGCATTTCAATGGGTGCATTTCCCTGATTTTAAGTAATGTTTTGTCTGGATGTACCCAAAAACTGCTTTTTTCCCCTCTATGAATGTTATTATTTGTGAAATAAAGAGGCTTAAAAAACTAACCATATGTATATTTTGTAGGGATGCACCAAATCCACCATTTTGGATTCGGCCAAACCCCTTACTCCTTTGTGAAAGATTTGGCTGAATACCAAACCCTAATTTGCACATGCAGAAGGACTCGGTTTGGCCGGGCAGAAGGACTCGGTTCGGCCGGGCAGAAGGACTCGGTTCGGCCGGGCAGAAGGACTCAGCCGAATCCGAATTCTGCAGCAAAAGGCTAAATCCTGGCAGTATCCCTAACCGAATCCTGGATTTGGAGCACATCTAATATTTTGCCATGGTTCTGCCTGTAAATACTAAAATAGTCAATTGCAATGAGTCACTTATTGCTTTAGCCTGTGTATGTGACTGACAGAGAGGCACAGGCCCCCCATAGTGTAACATTAACTCTGCAATGTTTAACCCTTGTTATTAACACACGAAATATTGTATCAAAGTAAAACAAGACGCCTGTGCTTATATCCTTTCAGTACTTGAAGAAAAAGTTACTTTAACACATTTCCCGGATTTTACATCCTACAGACCCAGCAATGCCATGTATCACTGTAAAAACAACGATTTGTTTGTAGGCCAAGATCACGTTTCAAGCTATCTATACACACATGGGATTTGACCTAGTACACCACTAGCTGTTGCCTGTCTCTGCCTTTGACAACAAGCCTTTGCCAGCTGAGAGATATACTTTAGCGAGCAATGTAGAAGAACACAGATCTAATGCTAAGACATTTTCTGGTAATTCCAAAAATCATCATCATTTGTGCTTGCACACAATGCACAACCCTGCATAATTGCTACTTCCCAACATCATCTGGACACGACTGCAAAAAAATATAACATATCCAATGTCTTCAGAACAATTTGGAAGGTTTATGAAATGTAGAACGGTTACTCACCAACGCATTTTTCAGCTAGTTCCTCTAGGAACGAATCAGACAGCTTGGGGTCCCAATCCCTCGTGTGTATCTCTAAAATGTGCTTTCTTGCCTAGGACAACCGTAAATAAAGGAAAATCTATATGATATATGTATAGTTTTTTCATTTTATTAGGATATATTTTTTGATGCAAAGGTAAAGTATAGGCAACAAGTTGGAAACACGGTGAGCAGATTGTTGGCCTCCTATGTGCATAGTGCGCACCTTCAATTGCTGCTTTTAACAAGCTTTCCATTATATATGGTATAATATTTTTTCTATTTTTCATGTGAGGTAATTGAAGAAATGTTTTCAGTACAGCAAGACCAGATCCCTGCTTTTACTAGTTACTTTTGCTTCCCTGCCATATTGCAGGAGATATGTCCCCTTAAAGCATGAAGGCAATACTTCAACTAATGTTAGACATAGACAAGCTAACACCGGTTGCCAATCTAGTCACAAACTTGTTAGCGTAATAGCCTGGTTATAGGACCAAAACAATGGCCCTTTAGAGAGGTATTTTATTAAGAACAGTCAGGCTATCTATATGACAAAACAAATAAATCCCAGTTTGTTATTGCCATCTTCTCCCAATAGATTTGTATTTGCCTCTGTTATCATTCGATTATTGGCCAGAGTTAAATCAGGCAAATACCCATTTGTGCTTGGCCAGTTTAAATGTTTCTTTGTCCCATTAGCTCATTACATGGTTAATGATATTGGAAAATAAAATGTAATTACACGGTGCATGTAATATCCACCTAAAAACTAATATAGTCGAACCGGATCTTCTTAAAGAGATGCTCCCAATCTGTTAAAATTACATCTATAGCCAGTTGAACTTTGGAATGCCCAGGGCTAAAGCAACCCTATATATGTTTAGATTCTTAGAGGGGAAGGAAAGGCTAAACTTAAGTAAGCTTTATCAGATAGGGCTATATAAATATTCCAGTAAACCCTCAAAGTAATACTACGCCGAGTCCTCTGTAAAAAGAAACTGCACATTTCTTTCCTTCTATTGTGTACTTATGGGCTTCTGTATCAGACTTCATGTTCTCAGCATAAACTTCCAGGGCTAGGGCTTGAGCATGCTCAGTTTGCTCCTCCCTCCTCCCCTCCCTGCTGTAATCTAAGCCCAGATCTATGAGTGAGCGACTCATGCAGGAAGTGATGTCACACCAAGCTAATATGGCAGCTGCTCTTCCTAAAAAAAACAAACAAAAAAAAAACAGAGAGCTTCTAGAGCGGTTTACTCGGATATGGTAAAGCATTCTGCCGAATATAGTGTAATAGCTTGCACTATTGTGGCTAATCTATTAGCAATAAACTGCTTTGGTAGATTTCTATCTCCTTTAAAGAGGACACGGACACTAAAAAAATATTATTCAAAATATTAATGTACATCAAAAGTTACCTATAGCTCATGTTGATCGTTTTCCACCGATAGGGCTGCTTTTGTAAGTAATTATTGCTAGAAGTTCCTAAACCTGACTGTTTTGTCAACCTGTCTGCTTACAGACTCCTGCTGCACAAATATGGCAGCACCCTCAGAGATGAACATGGGGGATCAGATGGGTAATGTAAAAGCATCTATAAATACTTTTATGGCAAAGTTCTAAATAGCGTGCAAGGACAATATTATGATAGATGCAAAAAAAGGTTTGATTTCTGGTGGCAATCTCTCTTTCAGATGTAAAGTGAAAATTTCTCACCTTCTGATCAGGTAAACTGAAAAGAAACTCCCTGTCAAATCGACCAGGTCTCCTGAGTGCGGGATCTATTGAATCAAGTCTGTTAGTAGCACCAATAACGACGATTTCGCCTCTGTTGTCCAGTCCGTCCATAAGTGCAAGTAAGGTAGACACTATAGAGCTACAGATGAAAACAAACCAAGTCCGTTATTAATAATTTAGTAAGTTATGGGGAAAAGATATTGGTACGGGCCTCTCCCACCGCCAGTTATACATAAAAAATTGGAAAACCAATACCTCAAAAGTGGGGTGTTGCCAGATTTATTGAAGTGCTCATAGATCCCAACATTGCTTATATACCAATATTTGTAGTGCCATCTAGTGTGCAGCACAAATATTGCAAGCAATGGTACACTTTATATAATTAACATACAATTCCAAAAATACTCCAGTGTAACGACTAAGGCCCCCAAGTTTTGTGAAAAAGTCCAAAAAAATTTTGTTCAGAAAAAAAAGTCTCAACATACATAAGAGTGCTATACGGAACGATAGTTAGTAGTACTTATCTGTTATCTACTGTGTATCATGTGCTTTAATGGCTGCCCCCATGGCTACACAGCAGCTTGTTTATATAAACTATAATAGTACTTATCTGTTATCTACTGTGTATCCTGTGCTTGAATGGCTGCCCCCACAGCAGCTTGTTTATATAAAACTATAGTAGTACTTATCTGTTATCTACTGTGTATCCTGTGCTTGAATGGCTGCCCCCATGGCTACACAGCAGCTTGATTATATAAACTATAGTCAGTACTTATCTGTTATCTACTGTGTATCATGTGCTTGAATGGCTGCCCCCATGGCTACACAGCAGCTTGTTTATATAAACTATAGTAGTACTTATCTGTTATCTACTGTGTATCCTGTGCTTGAATGGCTGCCCCCATGGCTACACAGCAGCTTGTTTATATAAACTATAGTAGTACTTATCTGTTATCTACTGTGTATCCTGTGCTTGAATGGCTGCCCTCATTGCTACACAGCAGTTTGTTTATAAAGCAAACTCATACATTTTACCAGTGCGGGGGAAAAGTACACTAAATTTTAATTACTTTCAGGTTTTGCTGTTACTGTTCCTTTGCATTCGATTGAAGATAAGGGTCTGAACTCACCTGTGTATTTGATCCTGTCTGCTGGAACGAACTGGAGCCAGCCCATCTATTTCATCAAAGAATATAATAGCCGGCCTCATCACATATGCCTGCAATCAAACACAAAGGATTACTAATTGAAGTGCATCAGGGTGGGTAGGGCTTAAAGGAGAAGGAAACCCAGTCGGCGCAAAAACCCTCCCCCCCTCCCCAGTGTTGCTTCCCCCCCCCCTCCTCCCCCTGGCCTACCTGTCTCGCTGGGCAAATGCCCCTAACTTGTTACTTACCCCTCTGTGCAGGTCCAGTCTACGGAGTTCACCGACGCCATCTTCTTCCAATCGATCTTCTTCCTGCTTTGACCGGCGCATGCGCAGTAGGAGCATTTCGCTGGTACGGATCTACTGCGCATGCGCCAAAAGTCATGAAGTGAAACCGGAAAACGTTGTGACTTTTGGCGCATGCGCAGTAGATCCATACTCGTGAAATGCTCCTACTGCGCATGCGCCAAAATGCCGGTCAAAGCAGGAAGATCGATTGGAAGAAGATGGCGTCAGTGATCTCTGTAGACTGGACCTGCACAGAAGGGTAAGTAACAAGTTAGGGGCATTTGCCCAGCGAGACAGGTAAGCCAGGGGGGAGGAGGGAGGGGAAGCAACATGGGAGAGGGTTTTTGCGCCGACTGGGTTTCCTTCTCCTTAAAGGGGTTGTTCAGTTCACCTTACACACACGTTTTACAATTGCTTTCCATCTTTTATTTTTTACAGTTTTCCCAAAATTTAAGTTTAAAGTTTAGGGGAACTCCAGCTTCCAAACCTAAATTTGATTAAGAGGCCCGCATAACACAGAAACACCTAATATACTCATCACAGTTACCTGTTTCTTCCAAAAGTCTGAATAAATACCATTTTCTATGCTGAAATCCAGCTGTTTAACAGCTCTTTCTGCATCATTTGAAATCCTGGCAGGGAAGGAGGGACTAAACATTGATGTTACAAATTGTAACAACTTCTCCACAGCTTACAGACAGCATGCAGGAACTACATAACCCACAATGCATTGCACTGTGATATTCCTTTCCTTATTGAAATCACGTGTGCAGGGAATTGTGGGGGTTGGAGGATGCAGGCTGAGGACAGATGGCTATTGATACAAAGTACAGTAGTCAGCCAGCTCAGCAAAGTAGTCAGACAGATCAGCAGGAGAGCAGGGAACTGTCAAACCATTAAAAATCTGCATATGTTTTAAAATGATGTATATTGCAAACTTGCATGGAATTATGTTTACTTTTCAAAAAGCTCACGTTAGGTTTGTGTGGGGTTCCCCTTTAATGTCCCTGCCTCTGGTGTCTGTCTGGCAGCTCAGTGATCCATGAGTAAACTGAACGGTTAGTTTGCTACATTTAGTTGATACAATTAGTTGATACATTTCTCAGCAGTATCTGTGGAATATGCACAACTATTGTATCAATTCTAACAGCTGCCTTTAATGAAACTCAAGGATTCTACTCAGCAGTGACAAAGATAACAAATGTATCAACTAAATGTATCAATTTAAAACTGTTAAAGAGTCAGTGACACTCCCCCTCCCAGAGCTGCTTCAGAAGGTAAAAAAAATTAAACTTTACACTTTAATATTGGAATAATGGTCACAAATATAAAGCAATTGGAAAAAGTACATTTCTGGTGAACTGTCTGAAACCAACTGGAATGAAAAAAAAAAAAAAAAAAAAAAAAAAAAAATCTACAGATGCAAATCTACAGATGTCTGCAATTTCTTCATGGTACCAAGCAGTCACACCTTCGTGTGCAGTCATTTCTTGAATGTAAAAGGTGCAGTTAAGGTTAGACGAATAACTGTAGAGCAATTGCAGGTGTTTTAAAGGACTAGGAAAGTTAAACTAAAGAAATAGGCTAGAAATGTTGTACATGATGTTTTGTGCTTCTGTACCAGCCCAAGGCAACCACAGCCCTTTAGCAGTAAAGATCTGTGTCTCCAAAGATGCCCCAGTAGCTCCCCATCTTCTTTTCTGCTGATTCACTGCACATGCTCTGTGCTGCTGTCACTTACTGAGCTTAGGGACCCACTCACAATATACAGTACACATAGAATAGAAATGTCACAATATAAGGCTGATTAGTAATTAATACACATAATTACTACATGGCAGCACAGAAACCAGTGCAATTAGCATCAGAATTTAATAATCAGCAAACCTGTAGCATCAGCTTATATTACAGGGGAAGTTCATTTTCTGCTGGATAATTAGTGACGAGCCCTAAGCTTAGCTTCTCAACAGTTGCTCAGAGCCCACTGAGCATGTGAGTGTCACAGACACTTTCCAAGATGGTGACCCCCTGTGACAAGTTTCAAGTCCTGGATCATTGCTGCTATTGACAAGCTGAAACTTTAGCCTTGTGCAGTATATTCAGTATATAAAACATGGCATTTTTAGCTCTATTCATTTTTGGGGTTTACTTCTCCTTTAAGGGGCAAAATTGGACATTTCAGAGCAGACTACTAGGCTACTGAAAATCAGAGAGCAACAAGACATGCCCCTTTTACTACGGTCTTCATATCTGCTATGACAATCGGATGAAATTAGGGTTGCCACCCAGCCGGTATTTTACCTGCCTAGCCGGTAAAACACCTGCCAGGGGCGGTAATTTTTTTTTCAAAAATGTGGCAACCCTAGAAGAAATGCTGACTATCACCTGCTAACATGACAGTCTAGATTTCAAAGAATCAGTTGCCTACAAGCAGGTAGTCAATAGGATGTACAAAAACTTACTTGGTCAAACAAGAGCCGTAGCTGCCTTTCAGATTCCCCTACCCATTTGCTCAGGCAGTCGGCTCCTTTGCGCATAAAGAAAGAAACCTTCTTATCGCCTTGGCTGCATTCATTGGCAAGAGCTCTCGCAACTAATGTTTTGCCTGTGCCAGGGGGGCCATAGAATAAACAGCCCCTGCAGAAAGAACAAAAAAAAAAGATAAAATAGGTCATCATGTAAGTCATTTATATGTATATATTCATATATGTAACATTCTGCCAGAATTCTGTATTGTCATTCACTAACAGAAACCGCTTATTCAGCTTGACAGAGACCAGAGAGCAATGCTTTCACTTTTTTTTTTTCTTTAAAACTGGGTTAATTATATGAACATCTGACACATATACATATATATATATATATTAGGGATGCACTGAATCCACTTTTTTGGATTCGCCGAATCCCCCAATCCTTCACCAAAGATTCTGCCGAATTCCGAACCCTAATTTTGCATATGCAAATTAGGGGTGGGAAGGGGAAAACTTTTTTTACTTCCTTGTTCTATGACAAAAAGTCACGCAATTTCCCTCCCGCCCCTAATTTGCATATGCAAATTAGGATTCGGTTCGGCCAGGCAGAAGGATTCGGCCGAATCTCTACTATGCAATAGTCACTAGACACACTAGTTAGAATGAAAAAAAAAAAAAAAAGATCTTCCCCTGTTTTTTTACTTATATGCATTTAAAGTGGACCTGTCACCCAGACACAAAAATCTGTATAATAAAAGTCCTTTTCAAATTAAACATGAAATCCAATTTCTATTTTTTATTAAAGCATTCATAGCTGTTGTAAGCTCATTTAAACATCTCAACAGTCAATCAAATATTGTCTGCTCCTCCTGTATGCCCTGGGCATAGAGGCGGGGCAGACAAGTACTTTCACTTTACATTTAGCAGATGTATTAGAGCTCACTCAAATAACTGATTCCAGTACAAACAAAATAACTGCCTTTTCCGCAAATTCTGCATGTAGAGACATGATGTCTGGTGATTTTAATAGATTGAGCTCTAACACATCTTCTAGGTAAAAGGATCATTCATCATTGGATCATTCATCGGACATCAAACTCCTGAATGAAAACAGAATGAAGAAAAGCAGATAATTAAGATAATCTTGATTATTTCAGAAATGGTATAGAATTTTAAATTGATTGTTGAAGAGAATATAACAGTTTCATTTTCGCAATAGTTCACCTAGAAAGAGAGAAAGAGAGAGAAAGAGAGAGAAAGAGAGAGAAAAGAGAGAGAAAGAGAGAGAAAGAGAGAGAAAGAGAGAGAAAGAGAGAGAAAGAGAGAGAAAGAGAGAGAAAGAGAGAGAAAGAGAGAGAGAGAAAGAGGGAAAGAGGGAAAGAGGGAAAGAGGGAAAGAGGGAAAGAGGGAAAGAGGGAAAGAGAGAGAGAGAGAGAGAGAGAGAGAGAGAAAGA